>ML677376.1:687117-787685 GCA_007922305.1 Dermatemys mawii | reverse complement strand
GGTACCAGAGCTGAGCTCCTGCCCAGAGAGATGGGAAGGAACACACAGCCCGACAGGATGGTTTGGGACGTGTGTAAATGCCCAGCCGGGAGGAGAGGGCAGGCCTGTGACCTGGGGGAATCTGCCCCCAAGGACAGGACAGCGCTGGAGCCTCTTTTACTCTGTGCCACGGGCTCAGGCTCACTTCTGTGCCCCTCAGGCCAGGAGAGCCCCATCTCTGGAGCACACAGATGGGCATGAAGGCCTGTCACCCCCTCTGGAACTGATGGTTTACAGACAGACTGAGCTGGTTCCACTCAGTTAAAGCAGAGTCTGGGGTAAGTACCACAAGGGGTTAAATCCCCACCACCACCAAGGAGGATTAAAGCCCCATCAGTGCAGCCCTTGCTGCTGCCCCTGACCGACCAGTCCCTGGTTCTTCGCCGACTGGGCTACCAGGTGAATCCGATGTGAACGATGCGCCTGCCTAGTGGTTAGAGCAAGGGCCTATTCCCAGCTCTGCCACTGACTCACTATATGACCATGGGTAAGACATTTCCCCGTCGCTGAGCCTCAGTTTTCCCCACTCAACAGAGTGCAGGGTTTTGTGCGTCTCAGTGAACAAGTCAGGGAACCGTCCAGGGAGGAAACATGCAGACGCCATCAGCCATGGTGACAAAAGGCAGCGATATGATACCTGGCCACGTTGTCATTCCACGAGGCAGGGCCCCGGGGGCGTTTCCCAGCAACCTGAGCAGCAGAGCATGTGCCAGCGACTCCTGGACACTTGTAACAAAGGCAAGTTTAAGGGAGAAAAAGAACCATCAAGAAGCCACCTCCTGGTCCCAAAGCTGACCCTCTGCTATGGGCCGGCTCTCCACATTATTAGAGCTGTAGAGTGCACAATAAACCTGACGCCCCGGGGGGCTCTGAATTAATGCAGCCCTTTGGTGCGTGTGCCAATGCCATGGTGAGCAGCTCTTCGCTGTGGCAGAGGCCGGCTTGAGAGGGCTGGGCTGGGGGAGGAGAAACCAGCTGTCTGACTCCAACAGTAACTCCAGCCATTCCCCGGGGAGTCTACAGCAGGAGGCCCTGGCTGGGTCCCCTCTGGTCCTGGCTGTATATTTGCTAGGTCCTTGTCCAGTTGAGTTTCAGTTCTCCCAAGCACTGGAACTCCCCAGCCAGCTCCGGCTCAGTGAGCTCTGGTCTCCGTTTCCCCAGGACAGTGGGGTGCAGCCCCTCATAGCACACTGGGAACTCCCGCTCCCCAGAGCAATCACTCCTCACGCAGTGGGCCCAGGGCCAAGTGACATATACTCAGCTTCTTCCTCTTTCCCCTAAATCAGCCCCGAGCCTGCTGGGTGCTGTCCTCGGAGCTTCCTTTGGCAAACGCCCCACATCGTTCCAGGCCCTTTCGGACCGCACTGGGTCAGGATTTCTGGCAACGACTGGTTTGTTTTCCAGGCGTGTGCGCTCACTCCCTTTGCAAGGCTGAACCAAACACCCGCAGTCCATTTTCTGAGGCTGGGCACCGCTTCCCCTGCCCTACTCCGCTCCAGGCTTGAGACCCAGAAGACAGCCCAGTACCCTTTCCCCATCTCACTCCTTGACACAAATCCCCTGCTCCCTCCACACAGGCCAGCCATCAGCACGCAGGGCAGAGAGGAGCAAAGTGCTGGCCTTGTTCTTTAAACCAGCTCCCGCTCACCTAGGAACTTGCCAGGTGTCACGGAGTCCCTGGGGCAATGATCTGGAACCGCTCCCTATGAAGCCAGTCAGAACTTTGGGGGGAAGCTTCCTCTCCGTAAACAGCCTGTCTTCAAGGCTAGGAGCTTCACAGCTTCCACCTTCCTAGGTCTGACCTCCAAGCATTCAGCACCTTCTGCCCCTCTGTGCACTTCCCCCAGCGAGCCCACCCAGGCGGAGTCCTGGGGAAGCCCATGGGTCCTGCACCCCAACTCCACAGTCAGACGTGACTCTCAGCCAGCCAGTAAACAGAAGTTTATTAGATGACAGGTGATCTAAGACAGATCTTGTAGATAGAGCGAGCGCGACCCCTCCGCTGGATCCATTTTGGGGGCCAGGGAGCCAGGCACCCCCAGGCTCACTCCCTGCTCCCAGCCAGATCCAGACTGAAACTCACTCCCCAGCTCCTCCCCTGCTTCCTTTGTCTGCTCCCCAGGCAGGAGGTCAGGTGACCTCTTCCCCCCACCTGCAGTCAAGTTACAGCTTCAGGCATGGACACCTTCCCACAATAGTCAGAGGAGCCATTGAGAGCATTTCTATTCCCGCACAGCAGGGTCCTACTGAGAAAGGCTCCTGGAGAATCTCAAGGGGTATTTGGCTCCAGGGCACAGAAGATGTGCTTGGGAGAGGCTGCGTGTATATCTCTGGCTCCCGAGATCCCCAGTAGCTAGGGTCTGTTTGACACAGAGGTGGTTAACAGGCGGCCCCACTAGATGAGGGCTTTGAGCCCACACCACATGGCTCATGAAGGATTTGTGTGCAGGGACTTCTCTCATTCACCAGCAGCGCACGCTGCTTTCACGAGTCCTTTGTGACACTCCAGAGACGGCGCATGACGGTGGTGACGACGTGAGCCCAGTACAGTTTGTGTCGGTCACATGGATAAAGCACCTTGGAAGGTCCCAGATAAGGTGTGGGGAGGGAAGTGGAGGATTCAGGTGGATTTTGAGAGTCTGGTTCCTCTGCTGCTGGCTCAGAGAAGGTGCATCCCCAGTAGCAGCCCAGAGCCAGGCAGAGCTAAGCTGCAGCTCAACCTCCTGGGCACGTGACACAAACGCCCCAAAGGACAAGATGTTCCGAGGCAGAGTCCTGAACCCCATGTGCAGAACCTACGGTGCTGCGGGAGGGAGGCCGGTGTGAGACAGACACTCTCCAACTCAGTGCATAGGGGCCAGTTAGTACCACGACACTCTTACAAGGGAGATTTGCTTAATTTGGAAAGTAGCAAAATTCAGCTCTCTTCAGCTGCCTGGAAAGGGGCCTTTTGGGAGCCTGGTCCCGGGTCAATTTCTGCTTCCTGCCCAGAATGACTTTCCATGTGTCCCTCAGTTGGAGTCTCAGATCCACCCTTATCCAAGGCTCCTCCACTCAAGAGAGGGGAGTGCTGGGGGAGGGGAAGGCAGGCAGGGATGCGGGAGAGAGGAGCTAGGTGAAAATGGGTGGAGGAGCAGGCTGAGAGCTCTGACATCGCAGGTAAAAATACCCAGAAGCAGCAGAGCAACGTGGCAGTTGCAGACTTTAAATATTCACTGTGGAAATGATGTCTGCAGAGGATGAGTCAAGCCCCAAGTGACTGCGAAATTCACGCTCCTCAGGCCTCTGGCCCTAGCATCAGCCAAAAGCAACACAACGTTTTCAGAGAAAGTTATGCAGCATTTGGGGACTGAGGACCCCGATACCAGACTCGGTCTCCTCTGTCACTGCTCACTAACACCGCTGGTCTTTGATTAACGGGGGGGGGGGGGGTTCCTCAGTACCTTGTCTGTCCTCAAATCCCAGGCTGCTCCCATCAAGTACTGGGGCTTCCTTAGCCCACAAGTTCCCAGGAGTCTCCTGAAAAGCACCAGAGGGGCCTTCAGCCCCTTTGCACACATGGCTCTGGGAGCTGAGCTCTCCCATGACAGAACCTGCAGGGCTGCCAGAGGGTCACCTGGAGACAGCTGCCTCCATAAATGTTTGGCTCTCCAGCCCTGTGGGAGCCAGGATGCAGGCTCACTGTCAACCCAGAAGACTGATATTTAACCAATTACCCAGCTGCTAAAAGCACTGAAGGTGCCCTCAAGAGAAGATTAAAAGGAAGGAAAAGCATGAACCAATATTTATGCAGCATCCCCTCCGGCACTCGGTTCTAAACAAACATCAGCCTCTCGTCCAAAGTAAGCCCAGCTCCGCTAGCTCCCAGCTTGCTCTGGGTCAGGGTGTCTGCAGCAGTTACCCAGGACCCCAGAGCAGGGCTCCAGTGGCCCACGGGGGGGACGTTACCTCGCTTAAAGGACCATCTCTTCATCCAGCGCTTTGAGAACGATGGCCAGGAGTGGTTCAGTAGTGAGTCTGCCATTGGGGGGCCTTGCGAGCCCCGGGAGGGGATTAAAGCCCAAGCAGAAGGCGATGATGAGCCGCTGCAAGGCAGAGTGCAGCCGGGTCTGAGGCAGCTCTGCAGACTCCAGCCAGGAGCTGCCAAGAGAGGGGAGTGGAGAAGCCAAGTGTTTTGTCAGAAGTATCAGCTGATAGAAGAGGCAGCCAAAGGGAAATTCTTGAGCTTCGTGTCTCCCACCTGCACGAAGGAGCTGGGCCTACGTCCTGCAGCAGGGAGTGCCGGCACGACGGGGACATCTAGGACGACGACTCTGGTCCCTAAGCACCAGGCACTACTGACCGAATTGAAACTAAAGACAAAAATATCCCCTGGCTGGCAAACAGCTCCCCATTCCACTCAGGGTCACGAAGACGCTCGCCTGCCAAATCCATCAGCCACTCGATCAGTGCTGCCGGGTCCCGGGGACTCATACCATGGACACACAGGAGGAAAACCACACACACACAGGCTTGGCATTTACGGCTTAGGCTGGCAGCATACCCAAGTGCAAAGGCAGCGTCTGAGTGAGTGCCACAAGGCAGGCCTGGGAAGCCATCCCTCCGCGCGGGTCTGCAGCAAACCCATCCTCAGCGAGGAAACACTGCCCCGGAACACATTTATCTCCAGCTCATTTTCCTCACAGCATCTGATCAGGCTAAGGGGGGGCCCCATCTTCAAGCTGCTTCAGATGGAAGAAGAGACCTGGCCCTTCACCAAAATTTGAGTGGACCCCTTGACTCTGTGCTGGGAACTCGGCCTGCTTTCTCCATCCCTGCTTCCCAACTGATGCCCCAGACTATTAGCCCAACCCCTTGGCCCTGTGGCAAGGCTGGAAAAGCAGAGCTCTAGCCATGGGAAGCCTGCCTGAGCCCTAGGCCAGTGGCTCTCAACCTTTCCAGACTCCCGTGCCCCTTTCAGGAGTCTGAGTTGTCTCGCGTACCCCCAAACTACACCTCACTTAAGAATGACTTGTTTACAAAATCAGACGTACAAAAGCATCACAGCCACACAGTCACTGAACAGTGGGGGATTTTCTCATTTTTACCATGTAATTATAAAATAAATCAATTGGAATATAAATATTGTACTTACATTTCAGTGCATAGTGTATAGAGCAGCATAAATCAGTTATTGTCAGTATGAAATTTTGGTTTGTACTGACTTTGCCAGTGCCTTTTATGTAGCCTGTTGTAAGAGACAGCAAATCTCTAGATAAGTTGATGTGCCCACTGGAAGACCTCCCAGGGGATTCCTAACCCTGGTTGAGAACCACTGATCAAGGCCATCCCCCTACAGCCAAGTCTGCTCCCCATGGCTACGCTCACTATTTCTCAGGCCTCGCTTATGTGTCTGACTTTCTACAAAGTAGAGGACAGGCTGCCTGGGATAAAAAACCCCCGTCCCCGGCCAGGCCCTGCTCTCAGGCTGGTCCCCCCCAAAGTCCACTTCCCCACGAGACGCCTGTGGGGAGGCCTTGCTAACCTAAGCCTGTGGTGCAGGAGGCACTTCTGGCGTCCCCTCAGCCCCCAGCTCCTAGCCTTTCCCCCACCAGCCACAGACAGAGGAGAGACAGAGCAGGAGAGAGCCCAGAGCAGGGAGAGCATCACCTCAGCTGGGAATGGCGGGGAGAGAATTGCCTGCACTAGAGAGAGCCGCGCGCAGGGGCTCTCACCAGCCAGGCCCAGGGCCCGTGACAGGATCACTGGAACCAGTGAGAGACCAGAGAAACTCATCAGGGCTCCCCTCCCCCCTCACACCCAGCAACAGGCTCCAGAGTCCACAGACATTTCACACGGCTCCCGGCAGATGCCAGTGGAGCTGAGATGAGCCCTCTCGCTTGCCCGGGCACCAGGCGCAGCTCCCAGCCGGGACCCCTCACCCGCCGCCATCGGGCCAGGCCTTGTCCCTCCCGCCTGCCGAGTGAGGCTCTGCCAGATGTTCCAGGGGAGCCGGGGCCTCTCCCCACATCTGACCCTGTTCTGCGGCTGAGTGGCCAGGCGGGGCCCGTGCTCCTTTCCAGGCTGGACTGGGTAAGTTTAGCCTCTCCTGGCCCCCTGGGACTCCTGACCCGCGGCACCAGGGAGCAGCACAAAAGCCCCTAACCTGAGCTTGGGGGCAGGTGCCTTTGCAAAGGCGAAGAGGGGTGGGAGGAGGCGGCGCAGGGCTGGGGCCTGTCTGCAGCCTGCTAGGCCAGAGCCGGGCCTGGGGCCGGCGACCGTGGGAAGCAGGAAGCCTGAGTCACAAGATGCCCCGTTGCCCAATATCTGGGGATGACGGGGCCAGTGGCCGCCCGCCTCAGGGTTTCATGCTGTGTCGGCGCGATGGGGCGTGCAGTGCTGCTGCCACCTGGCGGCTGGCACCTGGGCCATCGACCCCAGGCCGGCAGCTGGGCCGGGGGCTTCCAGGTCACCGTGAGACAGAGGGACCAGCCACCCAGCAGGTTTCACCGCGCCCAGGTCTGACCCTGCTTTGGAGCCAGGGCAGCTGCAGCATGTGCCCAAATCCCAGCTGCCGCCCAGCTGTGCTGGGCCCCCTCTCACCACACCACCCACCAACACCCGAAACGTCCCTACCGGAGACCAAGAGCATCTTCCCCAAGCAGCTGGCCCAGCCCAGGGCTTCCAAATGCTTCAGCTCCCTGCACAGGCACGGCCCTCAACCTCTCTCCTGTCACCCCCAACATCGCTCCTCTTGGCCTGCAGCCCTGCACCCCAGGGGCCTTCAGGCCAGGCCTTGCAGCAAGGCAGTGGGGGCGGGGGTGAATTACAAAACCCACCACCCAGCCCTTTTGGCCCCGAGCTAGTCGGTTCTCCCACAGACCAGTGCAGCAACCAACCACCACCCCGGAGCCTGGGGACGGGGGCAGAGGTCATAATGCGCGACTTACCCAGGCCGTGGGACACTGTGGCCGCCGTCTCATCTCATCAGCCCGTGCCCTGGGCTTCTCCGCCACGGAGCAGGACTAGACACGGCTTCCAGGCTCATCTCAGAAGTGACAGCAGCTACGGGCTCTATCCTCTTGTCACTTCCTCTTTCCTGAGTCACACACAAACCGGCCCCTCCTGGCCTGCGATTTCCCCAGACCAAGGGAACTCAGTTGCTTGCAGACACCTGCAGTGTCCCAGCTGGGTGACATGGACAGGAGAGGCCCAGAAGCCTCCCCCAGGGCACCCAGGCTGGCAGCTTACAGCCCAGCCGAGTCGGCAGTGGATGTGTGGCCAGCGACTGCCACAAATGGCTTCCTGTTCCGCTCAAAGAGAAACCACTTTGCACTTGCCTGCACACGAGCCCTCAGCGTCCCGCCTCCCTCCCGCACTCCTGGGGAGCAGCCAGGCACTTGGGGAGGTTGGCAAATACTTCCCAGTATCCACCGCCTTGTGCCCTATTCTCTGGCATGCTCCACTGTCCCTGGGGTTTGCTGCCAGGCCCTGAGCAAGGCCTGCCTGAAGCCCTGCCCTGCCCTACAGTGATGCATGAGAGCAAACATTGTATCATTGGACCATTGCAGCCAGCGGTGGGATGACGGGATACGCAGTACAGCAACTGGCATTGGCTAATGGAAACAACACACTTCCTCTGTGCTCCAAGCAGGAGCAGAAGGCTGATGCTACAGAGACTCTTTGCTTGCCTGGGCACCAGGCTGGCTCCAAGCCCAAGCGAACCAACCGCTCCTATGAGAGCTCTTGCTGAAGGGCTGACTGCTCCCACCCTCCCTCTGGCAGCAGGTCCCAGGAGAGAAAGTGGGGGGCATTTCCTCGCCACCAGCACCCTTGTGCAGCTGACTGAGCTCTGGGCCCTGCAAGTCCTGGGACCTGCTACCACATGGATCAGTCACCATGGGCAGGCGTTTAGGACCCGTTCTGACTTATCCTTGCAGCCTAACTGGTGTGATTCTTGTTTCATACTGTGGCCAGCACAATTCAGCTCTAACCAGAACAAGAGTCGCTCATCCTCAAGTTCCTGAGAGCATGGCTTCGGCAGTGCTTGGAACAGCTATTACCCTGGGCTCCAGGGAACCCCAAGAGTGCAAAGGAATCAAGATTCAGTTCCTCTGCTGCAAGACCCTGGTAAGCATCCGAGATCAGCCTGTCCCGTGCTGGGCATGGTGCCCCAGCCTGGCAGGAGGAGAGTCACCCTCAGATCAAGCGAGGAAGGGACACTGCCTTCTGGCTGCATACCACCTAGCAAGCTGCTGGTGCCATGGGATATCAACAGGAGATCCACCACCTCCTTAAGGAACCCATTCCAGTGCTTCACCACCCTCCTAGGGAAAAGTTTTTTTCCTAATATCCAAACTAAACCTTCCCCACTCCAACTTGAGACCATTACTCCTTGTTCTGGCTTCTGGTACCACTGAGAACACCCAAGCTCCATCCTCTTAGGAACCCCCTTTGGGGTAGTTGAAGGCTGCTATCAAATCCACCCTCATTCTTCTCTTCTGCAGACAAAACAAGGCCAGTTCCCTCAGCCTCTCCTCATAAGTCATGTGCTCCAGCCCCCTAATCATTTTGGTTGCCCTCCGCTGGTCTCTCTCCAATTTGTCCACCACCCTTCTGCAGTGGGCAGGGGACCAAAACTGGACACATTACTCCAGATGTGGCCTCACTAGTGCCAAATAGAGGGGCATAACCACATCCCTCGATCTGCTGGCAATGCTCCACTAATGCAGCCCAATATGCCATTAGTCTTCTTGGCAAGCAGGACACACTGCTGACTCATGTCCAGTTTCTCGTCCACTGTAACCCCCAGGTCCTTTTTTGCAGAACTGCTGCCTGGCCAGTCGGTCCCCAGCCTGTAGCAGTGCCTGGGATTCTTCTGCTACAACACAGACACACAGAGACAAAGCAAGGGAATCCTGAGCCTAGAGAGTAGCAGACGGCCAAGGGTTGCATGCTCTGGACAAGATATGCTCACTATGGACATGTTCAGGAGGTGCATGGAGGTTTTTTAATTTCACCCAACCTGTTGGCAGAGCTGCAGCCCAGCCGGTGTTCTGCCTTGTTCCCTTTGCTCCCCACGGTCACTGGATTCCCTCCTTTTTCAGGACTGGAATTTCCTCAGATTTGTTGTTTACTGGCTTAATGTATAAATAACCATCTCCCACAGCCAACAATGGTACGGGTGGGAGGGATGCAAAGGACCAGAGGCAAAGTGACAAATTAAAAATGGACAAAAAAAGTATGACGTTAGTCTGTGGAACTCACTGTCACAAGATGTCATTCTGGCCATGAACCGAGCATGTTTGCCCACAGTGTGAACAAAGATGACATCAACACTGCAATAGGAGACTTGTGGCAGGGCTACCGCTGACTCAGGTCAGCTGACTAGGGCTTGTGGGACTCTGGCTATGGGGGCTAAAATTGCAGTGTAGCCATTTGGGCTCAGGCTGGAGCCTGGACAGTATCAGCGTCTGGTGTTTGTTTAGCCCTCACAGGCTCAGTGCCCCAGGTATCCAAACCCTTTTACAGCCAAAGCCAGAAGCTTCAGGCTGCCAGCCAATGTCTGCTCGGGGTTAGGACAAGCCCCAGGGAGTTCCTGCATCTTCCTCAGAAGCAGCTAGTGCCAGCCACTGTGGGAGGCAGGAGACCCATCAGCTGGCGTTTGGGTCTGACCCAGTCTGGCATCTTCTCATTCCCAGCATTAGGGGAATGAGCCTGGGATTCTGAATGCACTAGCAGCATCTCAGCTGAAAGGAGGGGGCTGGAGGGGGTGTGACTTGTGCCCCAGCCTCAGAGGGGAAGGAATGAGAAACCCCTGAGTAGGGAGATAGAAAGAGAACCTGCCACATGTCAAGGAAACAGTGACTGGGACCAGCCCTCTTCCTTCCCTGCCTCCCCCCAAAGGCAGGATCCTGGCCCCAAGTCTCTGCTTTCACCAGCAGAGACTGAGGTGGGGGTCACATTAGAAGGTGAATAGCCATTTCCTGGGCTGGACAGGCCACTGGGTGCCCCCAGAACAGCAGCGTGAGAGGAGCAGCTGCCAGAAGGGGCTGCCTGGCTCCCAGTTTCCCGAGGCGTTTGTGACTGGCTGTGGGGTGGGGAGATGCAGAGCAGGAGACACCCCCAGTACATTCTAGCAGTTTACAGAGCACACGGGAGGGATCATGCAGCTGGCCCTGCAGTCAGTGAGTCTAGCAGCAGGGCATCCAGACAGCATGGCCACATGGGCTGCCTGATACCTGCTGCCTGGAGAGACGAGGGCAGTTTGTCCCACTCCAGTTGGTTTTTCTCTCCACACTCTGGAGTAGAGTGACCAGATGTCCTGATTTTATAGGGACAGTCCCAATTTTGGGGTCTTTTTCTTATATTGGCTCTTATTACCCCCAACCCTTGTCCCAATTTTTCACACTTGCTGTTTGGTCACCCTACACTGGGGGCAATTACCAGCATTAGGGAGCCAGGTACCCTCAGCAGTTTTGTCCCAAGACTGCTAAGAATCGGGAAGGCTCTGTCCAGCCAGATCCCGTGGGCTGGTGGGGGTAGAAGTGCCTCTTTGGCCCTAGTGAACTGTGCAAACCTGTTTTGTGCAGATTGTGAACCAGCAGCTACACAAACAGCCTCTCTGTATTATTCCCAAGCCAAGGACTTTGGGCCAATTGCGTCTTTACAGGCCAAACTCTTGTCTGCTGCTGCTATTAAAGCTACAGGCCAGACAGCATCAGGCTGCTGTGTCGTGCACAAGCCAGTTTCTCCTGCCTCTGTCCCAAGGCCAAACTCTCCTGATCGCACAGGGGGACTGAACCAGGCCTACCGTTGCCATGGGAAGATTCTTTCCCAACAAGCCACCCCAGCCCTGACCACGTGCGAGGCTTCCACAGAGATCAGATGATGCAGGATGAATCCCCACCAGAGCTGCAGCTCCTCTTTCCCACGCTGCTGGTACAAAGCACATGTTCCTTTGGCCGTTATGCAGAGTAAATAGCTCTGATCTCCAGGAAAAGCCCATTGTGAGAGTCCGATACATCTGTCTGGGCTAAGGGGATTCTTGTGGGGACTTAGCAGTAGCTATAGCCAAGGGGCTGGGAAAAGAGCAGCAGAACCCTGCTGAATTGCCTGGAGAGGTTCCTGCTCTAGAAGGGATTTACCTTTTCAATGGTCTGATAGCTGAGGTGTGAGCACTGTCACCCAGACCCTGCCCGGGAAAGCCCTAACACAAGGCACTACTTACAGAGCAGTTCCAGGTCCAGCTGGAGTCAACGGGCACTGCAGGTGCTCAGCACCATAATCCTCAGCCCACAAGCTCCCTCCAGAGCAGGATCTCTCTGCCTCTGCCCCCACTTGTGTCAGACACACACAGAGCCAGGTGAGCTCCGTAGTGGGGCTCATGAGACGTACTTGGTTTGAGTTCAAGTGTGAGTCAGAAGAAAAGCTCTGCACCTCCATTAAAGCAGTCAGACACCTGCTTTCCCAGTCCCAGTAATTCGGTGACACAGCACAGATCACTGTCTATGCCACAAGTTGTATGACACATACAACACGTTACATGCTAGTATACCACATGACAGTCCACTGTATAAACCTGTAGACCAAGCCCAATATAAGCCAAGCTATATATGAGGTTGCAGATATTAAAATGTGTGGATTACTACTAGCACCAAGTGGGTAGGACTACACAGCTAAAAGAGATGCCATCAGTGCTTGAAATCTAGTCCTTTTGGGAGGGAGAACTGAGTGAAAAGCAGTTCAGATCCTATACTCCCCCCACCTCCACCAATGTTTATGCGTTTTACAAACAGTATTTCTTTTTAAAACATGCTTCTCACTCTCTTGCTGCTCTGTGATAGGCCCAGATGAACAGCAGAGAAGGCTGAACTTAGAGGGGAAAGACTATACAAAAGGCTGGTGAATCTACACAGCAAACTGGAAACAGTTTCCCTGCAGTCTTTTGGTTCTGGCCATTTCTTTATGACATTACATTATTCTTCTTAATATTACCTATTACTTGTAATAACAGCAGGTAAAACATTTTCAAGTGGCATAATTTTAAAAAGTTGAGGCCACCCCCTTTACCAGCCTAAGGGGTGGAATACAGGTGGCTGTATTTTCTGGTTGCAGTCCAGGCTGTGTTAGTGAAAAGCCGGGTGAACTGCAAGGGGATTCAGAGGGCACTAACAAAACTAGGAGACTGGGTAACAAAACAGCAGATGAAATTTATCTACTGTAATAATAAGTGTAAGATAATGCCCAAGGGAAGGGACTATTTAAACTCCTCTCACGCATTGATGGGTTTGGAATTAGCTGGCCTCCCAGGAAAATAACCTCCTAGGCATTAGGCAGACATTCACTCACCACTCAGCAGCAGTTAAGGAAAGCAGGGTTATGTTGTACTATAAATACCAACAGGCTCTTCTATAAATTGGTGGCATGCCCATTCCCTAGAATCCCGCATACAGTTTGGGTTCCTTCTTGCAGGAATAAGGAAGGTCTAGACTCTAGAGACAGGCGGATACTCAGAGGATTCAGTGGACATTCACATAGGGAGAGGTTACAGAGATGAGGGCTATTTAGGCCGTGATTCTTTGAAGAGAGTTTGGGCTCCTTGTAGCATTGGGGCTCTAGTCTATGAAGCCGTACGAGGAGCCAACCGGGGACTTGATTCACTCCGTCCTGTAACACAGAACAACAAGGCTTCTCACAGATGGAAGCAGATGCTTTCTACAATGCCTGGCACAGGAAACTATTGAGACTTCCTACTCAGAACCATGCAAAGCAGGATCAATTACTTAATGGAGTAGGAAACAATATCTGCAGTTATAACAGCAACTATAAATCCTCCTGTGTCATGGCTGGAGCTGATCTCCAGTTGGGGTCAGGAAGGAAATTTCTCCCTCTGGTAAAAAATAAAACAAGGTGCAAGTGGGAAAAATAAATAAATAATAAATAAAATGGTTTTACATCTGCCTCCAGCACTGCCTGTCACAGGACACTGGACTAGATGGGTCATCAACATGTTCTATCAACTCTGTGGTTAGGAACAAAGGAGGTGCCTGGAACAGTCTTATTTAACCAGCCTGTGTGGGACAAGTTCTCTCTAACACACAACAGTGTGTGTGGGGGGGACGGGACCAAACCAAACCCCAATTTTCCCCTTGGTGTAACAGAAAGGTAGCTCTAGATGTCTCCTGGCAGCAGGAGTTCCTTCTTGCCAGTGTTTATCTAATGGCTTCATGCTACACGCTCCTCTGCCCTAAGGAGAGAACCCAGGACAGATCACACAAGCAATTATGCAGAGGAGTTAAACACACCTCAAACCACAAGCCTATAAATTGGCAGGACTGACCATTTTTTTCTTAACACCATTCATTTTGCCAGTGAAAGTATCGCTTATTCCAAGAGGGGAATCTAATGCCTTTAATGTGGTAAAGCAGCATTTGGTGCTGCACAGAGAGCAGACATACAAATTACCAGAGTTATTCTGGGATAATTTATTCAGAATTTTAATATAAACAGTTAATTGTTCAATATTTTACACACAGCAAGATTTTTAATATTAAACGGTATTTTTTATACTTGTCACTGCTTGGCTCTTATATGAAAACATTGAAAAAAATAAATCAAGCTTTTTTTTTTTTTTTTAAAAACCATGGCACATTTTGATCCTTTACTTTATTTCAAAAAAGAGGTATCTGCGAGACTATCCGCATTCTGGGACCTTCTGTGTGCAGAAAGGAAGGCAGGAGCAGCAAGATTAAACACAGAAAATATAAAGACTTCACAGAACTTCACTTAACATTTAACTGAATTTTTGCCTTCAGTTTCTTTAAGGTACAAGCAGAACAATATTAACTTCTGGCTGAGTTTGATAAAGCTCATGACCAGTACCCACATCAAACACAAATTACTGGTCTGATACTTGAACAAGTGTATTCTCCACCTCACATAAAGCTAAAGATAAAAGCTTTTAATTTTAAGAAGGATTTTAAAATTTTAATTCAACCTGCCAAAGTCAAAAGTGGCCCCTGTTAAAAAAACCCATCTTTGGGGGTGGTGTGGGGTATTCAGTAATGGGCGTGGAAGGGTTACTGGGTGCTGCAGGGAGGATTGAAATTAGGTAAGAGTGCTTTGGTAACAAGGGGGATAGTACATTAGAGAAACGCAAGGACTTTCTAGTTGAGTCAATATTTCCCACATCAACCTAGATTTTTCTGTTCATTGTAATATAAAGCCAGAGCTAAACTGGGAATATACTTTGCAGAGTGTTAATATTGGCTCTGATTCAGCTTGTTGCTCAAGCACATGCCTTAATTTAAGTCAATGAGATTTACTCAAGTACTTTGAAAAGGTAGGCATGTCGTTCAGTCGGGGCAAATGTGTCCGTCAATCATGATTTTCTAGAATGACTGCAATCAATCATTTACTAGGATTTTGGACAATTTAGGGAGTTAGAACAAAAAAGACTTTCAGGAACGTTCTTTTTTGCTGACTGCAACTACTTTGGCAAAATAAAAAAAAGAGTAACACTGTAGAAATTAATACTAACTTTATTATACAATATAAAAATCACCACTTCTCCACCTGTACTCTCATAGCTTGCTTTGCAGTGCAGTACATTTATTAAACTGCAAGAATAAGTGCTTATCTTCCGAAAGGACAAATTTTTTTTTTTTTTTTTTTTAAAAGACATACTTCATGGCAGCAAGTATTTGATAAAAACAGAAGTTTTAAAATTGCCTTCAAATATTCAAATTCTTCCAAAGGGAAAATTTACTATTGGCCTCATTCTTATGATACTCCTAACAAGGCAAGCCAAAACAGAACAGGCTGAGCCATGTTAATGTTCTTACATCATCATTTGGGTACAGTATGCAAGCAGAGTTAACATCGAGCCTAGCAGAAGATAATAAAAAGGCCAATTTTAATTTAAGTTCATAGAAACAACAACTAATCTTATCTCAGAGATTTTATGTATTTCTGAAGTTACTATTCCTCGATTCCGACTCATTCAACAGCTCCTTTCCCTGGACACTACTTATAGGAAACTGATAGGCGGCACCAGCTGTGCTTTCAAAGGCAATTAGTTAATGACATAAAACATGCACACCTAGTCCCCAAGGAAAAGAGAAGTTCCAAGAGAAGTTTAGTCAGGTGGCTTTTGAGGCAGGCTAGGAAATAAAGAGGATCAAAGGTTCTCCTGAAGTTTTCTTGCTTCCTCTGGTCTTAGCTGAGATGCCAGAGCAGAGCTTCGGAATCCATCTCACATGGATTGATGGGGCATCCAGCATGAACCTCTTTAGCAAACATTTATGGCACAAAAGATTTTGGTTTGATTTCTAACTTGTAAAACAAGCATACAGTCTCAGTAACATCTGGAGGCACCAGCTCTGTAGTGAAGGCTTAGTGCTCCTCAAGGCCCCTTTTTCATAGCACAGTGACATTCAAGAGGGAATTTGCTCTTCTTTCCCATTCCCTCAAGAAAATGAGGCTCAAGGATAATTGGTACAGTATCTACCTCACTCTGTCTCCATCATATTCTTGGTAAATAGCACGGGAAGCAACGTTGAGATTTTCCAAAGAGAAACCATCATCATATGCAACATCCTAAATATTAACCAAAAGTGTCCCATTATTACAATACAAATTTGACAGGAAACAGATATACTACCCATAAACCAAAGTACCCTCTAGCAACCTAACAGCAGCCTTTTTCCATCTGATGTAGCTGCTTTACTACTCAATGTAAGAAAGATGGTGAAGTCGCAGCTTGGTCTATTTCATGTCACATGTCTAACCTAATTACTGCTGGCACAGTTAGTTTACTCTAATCAGCTCTTCTATTTTACAACCATAGAATATTTACAAGCAGCCACAACAGACATTTTTGAACCTAGCAGATTGGTTTTTGCAGCGCAAGGTGTGCTGTATTGCAAGTGAAGTACCACCAGCCTCGTGAGAGGCATTCAGGAAGTGGCAACTGAATTTAACGTGCAAATGCTTGTGAGAAACCTGACTGTTCTCACGCTTTAATGTTTGCATTACAGAAAGACAGCAGTGCACAGGGACTCACTGCTCATCTCTTCTGCTTTGCTAGCTTTAGAAATAGTGTTACATTGTGGGGCGGGACACCTTTTGCAGTGGGGGATGTGGAGAACTTCCTACCTGCATCACAAGGCAGCAGGACAGGTTCTCAGGTGAATGTTAGGAAGGGGGACCCATCCAGACATATGATGTGATCAGTCGGTACCAATGATGGCCAGAGACATGCTTTGCCCAAGGAGAAAGAGGGCTTCTCAGTAGTGTGCTTCAACTGCTCATCCTGAGCCATTCCACCCTGGGTCCTGGACTATTGTCCTCCTCCTCGCCTCTCACCAAAGGGCAGGATTTCTCCCTCAGCGTGTGCCTGTGCTTCTGTTACAGTCACTGGATGTTCAGCTCTGATATGAATCTGTTACGTTCACCAGAGCAACAGCTCCCCAGGGACTAGGAACAAGCCAATTATTGCTAACCCTTTCTGCAAATGAATTAGTAGGAACAGCTCAAAACCAGAAACTTTCGTCCACCACACACAGATCTCCTCAACTCTATTCATGCACAGGCCCTACTGCCTCTTGGCTGGTGTTACAGGAGTCATTCCCAGCAAGGCACAAAGCCAGAGTTCTTCTGAGCCCCAACACGCTTCAGGATAATGATAATTTCAACAGCATGGACCACAATGTCAACTGTGAGTTAAAAATGAAGCTTTTCCAAAGCAAACGTTGGGCTTTAGCAGAACATTTTCAATTGTGCTTCTCACCTCCTCAAAAAAACAAGCATCAGCTTTAAAACCTAAGTGCTGTAACAGCTGATTTTTTTTTTAAAAAGGAACTAGATTTCGACATCCACCCCCGCACCGCACACCCACCTTCACGCATGCAGAGAGGAAAGAAGTTTGAAGTAACCCAGGTGAGGAACATGTATTTATGCCACGTGAATGGACTGCCTGGACCACAAAACACAGTATGTATTCCCTGCTTTCTTCAAAGAGCTGGACATTGCAAGTCATGTGCACTACACAGGGCCAACCAATATCAACTAAAGCTAGCCAAACCCAATACGGGGTTCCAATATGTGTGTTCATATAAAGGTCTTCTACAGCACCAATAATAGCCGGAGACAATCACTTCAATTCTGCAATGTTCCTAAAGCAACAGTATGGTGAGAAAGTTGTACTTTAGGGGTCACATCTTGCTATCATTTACTCCTGCTCCACACTGGTATAAATTAAGAACATGGATGTGATATAAGCTGTCCAACTCAAACTAGATCTACTACGCACTGTTGATTATCTGGTCCACACTGGTCACATGTTATTCCAGACAAAGGCCATTTATTCTATTTCAGGGCATTGCATCAAGAAGAACGTTCAAATACTTAAAATATTTAGCCTTTGAAATTGCTGTTTTGTCTGTATCAGAATCATCCGGATCATAGCAGAACTAAGAGGATTGAATCAGTCAGATTCATCCATTGCGTACTTCGAGCCACAAATAGGGTCTTTGGTCGTTACTGCTTAAGTGAAGTGATAAATAACGATTAGCTGTTCTCCCATCCCTCCGGTGAATGGTCCCTCGTATTGGAATCAGCTGATATTGATTTTCCCCAATTCATAATAGGTCCAGACCAGAATATTTCATCAAGTCTAGAGATGCACAATATTAAAAATAGCCTTATGGGACACTGAGGTAGACTGTGCCAGAATAGAACAAAAAACCCCCACACAAACAAAAACACAACCCACCACACTCTCCTGCCTAGTTTTCAAAGATAAAAATGTACACGTTTTGTATGTTTTAAGAAAGAAAAACGTTTGTTTTTACAGTGATTTATTTTATATTAAAATAAATAATTTTCCTAATAAGAAAACCTCTCTCAATTAGAAAAGTGTGTGAATACTTCTTCCCTGCAGTGTAGCGTAGAGCCGCTAAATAGTTACTAGTTTGTAAAGCACAAGAATGCAAGCCAGGCCTTTTGAACTGTAAAGTTCTGGCCTCAGATTTATACAATACATTTTGCATCTCATTTGTGAACAATCTTTTTGTACCTTCTCCCTTTGTCCCAACTGAGTTAGGCCCTACAAACATAAGGGAGTGATGCTGTTCCTTCCGGGGGGTGCAGAAAGTCCATAATCCTTTATCTAGGTGCCGTACTACCAGACATCTATAGTTTTGGGTTAGCAGGGAGGGATCAGTGATGTGCTCCCTATTAGCACCAACCCTTATTTTTATTTTCAGTGATTGGTCTTTCAATTGCAGGGAGGACGAAGCAGCTGCATATGGTCTGGGGTAACAAGCCACACACCTACGTGCCTAGTGCCCTACCCAGATAAGTCAGGACTGCACCATTTACTCCCAGCACAGGGAAATCATGGGGTCACTGGGTTAGTCGTGCTCCCTGAGTTGTCCACAAAGAAAAGCTGCTGATTTTTACGGCCCGTCTCCCTTTGAAACCATCACCTGCATTACAATGGCCTGCAACATCCAGGGCTTTGCTTCTTTCAAGCCTGTTAGTACATTCACTCCCCTCTGCTTCAGCCCCTTTCCCTGACAGTATATCCTTTCATCACTGTAGGAGACACGCAGTTTCATGATGCTTTTTAACACCTAAGCTAAACAGCTTTGCCTTTTATGCGAACAGCGGCAAAACAAAGCCCAGCCCAAAGCACAAAAGTTAGCATCCTGAAGAGCTTGAGGCGTTGGCTAAGAACAGAATGGCCCCGTAACTATCCACTGGGCATGGGGCAGGTAT
Source organism: Dermatemys mawii (assembly GCA_007922305.1). Taxonomy (NCBI): domain Eukaryota; kingdom Metazoa; phylum Chordata; order Testudines; family Dermatemydidae; genus Dermatemys; species Dermatemys mawii. The sequence continues at coordinate 768,884 of ML677376.1, read as the reverse complement.
CTCAGGAAAACGCTAAAGTCCTACTTGTTGTGCCAGGCCAAATGCCCATGCAGGCTGCAGACTGGCACAGACTAGCTCACCACCGTCAGGTTCAGCTTTGGCTCCACTCATGGAGCGAGGAGCCTGGCACATCCCCGCTGGGTTGGGTTAAGTCTCTTGTTCTGCTAGAAATTTTGCTCTTTCACCTGGCGCCGTTTTCTCCAATGTCTGTGGAAAAGTGCACATGGAAGGGAAAGAAAGTGAAGTAGCAGAGCGGCGAAGGGCTGAGACATTGCCCCCGCCAACCAACTTAAGTTCAAACTACTTTACCTTGGGGCTTTAGCTGGAGCCAGCTGACTGTGTGATATAAATCACAAAACTATATTGTAAAGCCTTGTCAAGTACAAACTTAACATGTGCTTCATAGTTCCTAAGAGGGTAATCAGACAAAACAAAGTTCATTCTGAAATCTATGGACCACTTTAAGACCAAACAAACTCCCCAATCCCCTCCCCCCAAAAAGAATCATAAACACTCAATAATTTATATGGTAGTTAACATTTAAAACTAAACACATTTTAAATATGTTACAACAAACAATATATATACTCAATGCTATAAGGACAGAAAGCTTGATATCAGGTCAGGGGTTCCTGTTTTGTTTGGTCTTGAAAGTAGCCACAAATCTCAGATTTCTACTCCTTTGGCTCCTAGCATATTTTTCCTCATATGCTAATGAGAGAAAACTACTCCCAAGAGTCCTCAGTACAAAAATAATCTGTTTAGGGTTCAATCACTCCAGGAAACTTGGAAAGAGAGGAGTACACACTTCCAAGAAGAGTAAAGCTTCTGTGAGAACATACACTTCTTTTGTACATAAGTTTTTTGTATATTTGTGGGTGTGTGTGGGTGTGTGTATATAAATATATATTATATATATATACACACACACACACCATGTATATATATCGTGCGCACACATACACACACACTCGGATTTAACTTATTAAAAAAGTATGAAAGCAGCAGCTATTGGTCAATCTGAAGAAATGGCGCGTCCAATTGATGGATGTTAAAATCCTTCAGCTCTAGTGAAACAAACGCTTCTGAAGAGGATGCCATAAAGCTTGGAATTCTACTGAGAACATTTACGTCCTGCAGAAGTTTTGTTCTGCACTTTTATAATGTAGCTCAGACATCGTCGATTTTCATTTCCTTTGCTGGCAAATGTGGATTCTCTTCTTTCAACCTAATTGACAAGGCCAGTTCCTGTTTTGAACCATGGCTACAGAAGGGACAGCGGCCATGGAAACCTTTTCCATTTATGTTCACAGATAAGTCCACTGACAACCACTCAACTTGTCAAAAAAAAGTCTCTTAATCATAGGATGATTAAAAATCTGAACAGAGTTTGTAGTTGTATGTCATATGATGTGGCAGCAACAACAAGAGTCCTGAGATTCACAGAGGGGAAAAAGCAAAGACACAACCCTTGGGCCAAACAGGAGGTGTTAGGAAGGGCTCGATCTAGGCATGGACAGAATCCGCCCATTTTTCTTGCCACCGTTCATGTGAGTGTAAGGTATATGCTCTTCATAGTTCCCCTTGAGGCTCATGGAGGGCCCATTGTCCCGCCCCAGGACTTTGTCCCTCTGCGAATAGGAGGAAGGGTCAAGGGGTATGCTCTCCATATTCTCAAAGTCCATCTCAAACTCCTCTGTCTCGGGAGGTTTGTTTTCTTCACTGTAGAAGAATGAGACCTCCTGGAAGCTGGGGTGCAAGTCCTCCTTCAGCATCTCAATGATCTCGATAAAGGTAGGGCGCATTTTGGGGTTGTACTGCCAGCACATCTGCATCAGGCTATGCCTGTAAGGGGACAAAGAGGAGAGTCAGTGTCTGGGAATCACTTTCACAGGCTGGTGTAATTTAATATTTGAACCAATGTTGGGACAAACTCCCTGCAATGGCTGTCAACTCTTTGATTCCAGGGTCAAACATTTCAACTTGCAGTCTCTTATGTTTTCTTCTCTTCCTCTCCATTTTCCCTTCCTAGTCTCCACTTTTCCTATTATAGCCTCATGTGCTTCTCCTTCCATGTCTGTCAGGGCCCATGACTTACTCAGATTCATTCAATTGTAGAAATATAGGAATGGAAAGAACCTCCTGGCCATGGAGCCCATTCCGCTGGAACTGCAGGCCACCCCAGCTGATAACCCTGTTCATAAAACGTACTGAGCTCCATTTTAAAACTAGTTCAGTTGTTTGCCCCACTACTCCTACGGAGAGGCTGTTCCAGAACCTCCCTCCTCTAATGATCAGAAACCTTCTAATTTCCAGTCTCAATCTACCCATGGCCAATTTATACCATTTTTTATTCTTTTTCCAAGTCTGTTTAATGTTCTCTCTCCAGGAGGTTTTCTTTCTGAGCCTCCCTGTATTTCTGATCTCCAGTGTTTGCCCTTTCCCCCTTGCTCTCATCTCTACCTGCCCTGCCACTCCCATGGGCAGCCCGGGTCCTGCTCACGTTCCAAATGCAGGCTCTGGAAGATGATGGTTAACATGTCAGACAACACACAGCCTAGAGCTGGCTAGGCTTGGGTAGCAGGACACAAACAGCTCCACTGCCATTTTAAAAACTAAATGCTAGAGCTAGCAACTCCTGACAGACCCTGCAAGTTTCATTCTAGAAGGACTTGTTAGTACAGGGGTGGCCAACCTGCGGCTCTTCAGAGGTTAATATGCATCTCCTTGCCTAGGTGCTGACTCTGGAGCTGGAGCTACAGCTACCTTCCCAATGTGCGGGGTGGTGCTCACTGCTCAACCCCCTGCTCGGCCCCAGGCCCTGCAGAGGTGAATTATCGTACTTACAGTCTCTCTGGACAGTTGTCTGGCTGATCCAGGTATCCTCCATCCATTACAAATTTTAGCACCTGTTCATTAGAGAGTCCCTGGTATGGCTGCTCCGCCAAACTACTTATCTCCCAAAGGACAACTCCAAATGACCTGAGAAAAGGCCAGAACCACTGATCAGACAGATACTGAGGATCTAGAGAAAACAATGGTCACCTTCTTTTGGTGCAGGAAGATTTTAGAAGATGCACTATATATTTAAGAAGCTGCTTTAAAATATTATTTCCTGTTCTCTGAAGAACTTACCCCCCCCCCCCACAGATCGAGTCGCCCATGTTACTATTAGGGCTCCTCCTACAATTCATCATGGAATGCAGAGCGCAACTTACCAGACATCTGAGTAAGCAGTAAAGACTCCATCCTTTAGCGATTCAGGAGCCATCCACCTCACAGGCAGCAGCCCTTTGCCTCCTTTACGGTAATAGTCAGTCTCATAGATATCTCTGGTCATGCCAAAATCTGATAAAAGACATTAGGATGTATTAGTAAATCACTAAAGCCTAGTCCAGCCCTGCCACTTGCTGAACAGACTCCGATTTCTGTAGCGTGCACATTAACACTGCGTGTGCCAGCACCGAAGGCAGGGCCAGGCACCCATAGCACAGGGACTCCTGCCTACTTCATTCCACAATCCTCTCCTGGATCTCTGCTGTGTGGGAGCCACAGTCGCTTGCCTTAGAGCCTGTTCTGCTGCCCAGTTACTCCAACTACACAGCACAGAAAACAATTCCTCTCCCTAGAGTCTGGCTACTGCGCCTAGGACACGTCAGCTTTTAGTCATGCTACGATCTTGAGAGGCCAAACAACATGGGGGTTGGACTAGATACCTCCTGAGGTTCCTTCCAACCCTGATATTCTATGATTCCCTCCCTTCCCCCATCTTCTTCCTAAATTATTATGCAGCCATGATACCATTCCGCTGGAATGGAAACGGTCACCGTTGTAACTAAGCTCTATTTTCACTGATTTCTTCCCACTCTTGATGAAAACAGAATTCCTTGTGCCCTGAAATTCCAGATGGCTGACCTCAGACCACAGGAGGCTTTGAGGCGGGTTTGAATTATTTTTAAATTTTGTCCACTTAACTCAACTGGTGTTAAGAACTTGTTTTTATGGAGTACAAATGTCTAAAACTAGTCCTTGGGCCTAATTACATCTTTAGCAGTCCTTAGCTTTTAGTTTATGCTTCATGAATAAGATACTTTCTCCATCACAGTTCTCACGGAAGCAAGAAATAGCAGCACATTCCCTGTGGAGCTTTCTTTAGAAGACGTTATTAACTGCATTTCAGTAGAAGCTATTGAAGCTCCAGTGAGGCTCACCTAGACAATCCACTTACCAAAGTGCCTGCAGATCCTTCTACAAGGCAGGTGAAACAGGAAAAGATATTGGAGAAAGAAGGTTCACCTTAGTGAAGAACTTTAAAGCCAGTTAAAAATCAGTGGAGATCAGCTGACTCTTTGTAGCACTAGTCAAGGATTTCACAGAACCTCCTCCTCAACAGGTAAAGCTTAGTATTAGATCTGAAGCACACATTACATACCTCCAATTTTTACAGTAAAATCTTCTGCAACCATACAATTACGGGCTGCAAGGTCTCTGTGGACAAACTTTTTGGCATTGAGGTAAGCCATACCATCTGCAATCTCCGCAGCCATCTGGATCATCTCTCTGAGAGTTGGTGGAGGACGGCCAGGGTTATTCTGAAGTTAAGTCAGAAAGCATTAAAGAAGTCAGCCTGTTGTGTGAAACCTCCCCCTATCCCCGCTTCTCTCCCACCTTTACCTCAGCATCAGGTCTCAGGGAGCGAAGGTAACTTTTCAGATCTCCATGAGCCATCAGTTCCATGACAACCAGTGTGGGTTGTCCTTTTGAGACCACCCCTAGGAGGCGAACCTGAAAAACAGAAATAGGGATTCTCCCTTAGCCTTGAGTCTGGGCATGGTGGAGTTTACAATGAAACCAACTGTGACGCATGGCTAGAAAGGGTTAAACAGCTTGCAGACTGAATGACCAAAAGCCCAGCTTTAAAGTCATGTTCGAAAGGGATGCAAATGATAATTAGGGTTATTCATGCTAAATAGACTAGAACTTTGAAATGCAAACCGCTATTGTTAGACGTAATACTAATTGTGGGTATCTTAGATGCTACCTGCAAACAGACAGTCCCTGTCACTATAACTATTGATTCAGAGATCAAAAGGGAATATTAACATTTAGATAAACCTTGGGTAAAATGATGTCACTGTCTATGTGTCTCTTTTACGTTTGTAATAGACTGCCTAATGGATAAATTGCCCTATGTTAACTTGTGTAACTAATTACTGGTGGTGTTTAGAAAGCAAAAGGTTACATCAAAAGCCTATTATTTAACCAGGACTGTGTGGTCAAGTGGGTGCTAGAACACTGTATAAAAAGACCCTTGGGTCCTGATTCTGTCATCTCAGATCTGCTTAGGTTTCATCAGGGGAAGTTTGAGTCTCAAGACTGAAGTTCCAGTTATGCTGGTATGCCCTGAAGAGGAGATTTGGACATTGGACCATGACCTATGAACTGAATTCTAAAGGAACTTCAAAGCTCACCCTCTCTGTTAGGAATCTGAACCCCAATGGAATGAACTCATGTCTGTATGTATATTAATCTTTTAACCATATGCTCTCTCTTTTGTTGTTTAATACATTTTAGTTTAGTTAACAAGAATTGGCTGTAGCATGTATTTGGGTAAGGTCTGAAACATTCATTAACCTGGGAGGTAATGTGTCCGATCCTTTGGGATTGGTAGAACCTTTTCTATTATATGATGAAATAAGATTTTCAGAAATCATTATATTTGACTTAGGTACCTGGATCAGGGTCTGAGGCTGGATCACTTTTAAAGGAACTGTGTTGTTTGGACTTCTGAGTAACCAGTGAGGTAATAAAGAAGCGGTTTTATGCTGGCTTGGTAAATCTAAGAATTGGAATATCCACCAGCTTTTTGGCGTTTGTCTGCCCCATTTTTTGCAGTTCACCCTAACTGAGTGACCACAGCTGGCCCCACTCTGGTCACACCAACACTTCTGTAGCAAGATCCCAGAGTGCTGTCACAGGACACAGGGCCCTGTCACGAAGGGGGGATTTGAAAGAGCACAAGGGAAATTATTCAGGAAGACAAATTTTCCAGACGCTGCCTGTCTCTCTCACCGATGGATTTTGCTTCCTTTTTAACCATGTTTTCAGCTAGATCCTCTAGCATTATAAAGCACTAAAGGGAAACTAGTTTGAAGGTGAGATTTTTACCAGCAAGTCATTTAATGTAGAAAAGCTTCACCTACCACGTGATGGCAGCTGAACCCTTTCATCACAGAAGCTTCATTCAGAAATTCAATACGCTCCCGGAGGCTGGCAGATTCATTAACGGTTTTCACAGCTACCCGAGTCTCTGGCTCTCCTTTCACTATGTCTTTAGCTATCCCGTCATAGACCATCCCAAAGGAGCCTTGCCCAAGCTCTCGGAGAAGGTTAATCTTGTCTCGTGGGACTTCCCATTCATCGGGCACATAAACTGTCAAATGGAGAGACATTTCTGAATGAGCAGAGCAGTTACAGGAGAAAGGTTTCTGCAGTTGGGCACAAGAGACAGGAGCAACCAGGCCATGAAACTATTCCCACCTCAGCAAGACAGGGGCTGGACTAGAGACTGGGGGCCAAAGTCACACCCTGCCTTATGCAGCCATTTACATCTGAGCAAAGTGGGGCGAAGCACAGTCTAATCAGACAGCAGTATTTCATACCCATGTTACCCTGGTGCAGATGTCTGCACAAGGGGCGAGGTGCCTCTGCCCCATAGACAGTAGGACAGAATCTTGCAAAGCGTGTACCAGGGAGAATCTGCAGGGTGAGTGACAGAACACAGCAGCAAGGGCACAATGCAGGTAAAAAGGGGATTATGATCCACAAGCAGACATCCAGCATTCGCAGTCACTAGTTCAAATGCCCATGTCTTGTTCCTGTACTGGATGTAATATTCTGCACTGAACTCACTTTCCATGAAGATACAGCAAATCTAAACAAATAATGGATATACAAAGATGCTGTTCTAAACCTCAACGTCTTAAAATAATCTTGCTGTGTTCACACTGTCAGCCTTGTACTGCAGAAGCCTGGGCGAGAGAACAAAACATGACTGCTTCAGAAAAGAAATAAGAGGAGTAAGAAGGGGGCGTTAGCTTAACACAATGAAATTGGATTCACAGTACTTTGCTTAAACCCAGTGTATTTGTCCAAGCTGACAGGCATTCCTACAGCAGGAAAGGAAGGAAACTCCTTTCAAACCCTTTTCAGTGGATTATACAGAGTAGCCCTGAGAACCGCCCTGAGAAACGCAGGGCATGTGAAAGATGCAGGTGTTGTTTGTGATCCCATTAGATATTCTTCGCAAAGTGTCCCAGAGATTCCTGAGCAAAAAAACCCGGAGAAATACAAGAGCTAAGAGAGACAGTCAAAATCCCAGCATCACCTGTCTTATGTTCCTAAGCTGCAGCACACAGCTCACAGCAGCGAGCATGTTAATAGTTCACCACTTCCCAATAGATACCGCCAACCCAAAAGTAGAGGGTTGTTTTTTTTTTTAAAACTGACTGAGCTCCTCTTCTCTACCCTAGCATTGCTCTAGTAGCAGCATTTGCCCATCCAAAAATGGACAAGAACATCCTTTAAGTTTTTATAAGTTGATCAATGTTTCCCAAGTCATAATTCAAAACCAAGTGAAGCACTGGGATGGGCAGAACTGCAGTATGCTCTCACCATCACTGGCACTCAGGTACTCCGGGTTAGAGGATGCATAGAGTGGCCCAGTTGGTCCTTCAGTTTGTCTGGAAGCAAGACAGATGCATATAAAGTTTCAGTATTTCTACAGTTTTGTGCCTTGTGTTTTTCTCACCTTAGGGCTTGTGGGGCTGACTTGGGCTCATGGGGCTGTTTCATTGCTGTGTAGACTTCTGGGCTCAGACTGGAGCCTGAGCTCTGGGACCCTCCCACCTTGCATGGTCCTAGATCTTGGGCTCCCCCACTCCTGCGGCCTGAGTCCCACAAGTCAGAGTCAGCTGGCTGCCCTTAGAGTCTACATGCAGCCATGTAATTAAAACAATTCCCGAAACCCAGGACAGATAACGCCTCCTAAACTTCAAATCTTCAAATGCAAGATGTTTCCTAGACAAGTCATTTAGCTGTTACGGTAAAATCAGTTACCTCTTTTGTAAAGCCACAGAAAACTACTAGCATATCTCTTTGGTAAAACGTTTTGTTGTTCTGCTGAGAGCTATATATGTCACCCACCTCTTTTTCACAAATACGTAGGCAGCTCCAATAATTCCAGCAATTATTACGGAAAAAATGATCGGGACAACAACAACAGCAATATTAGACTGAGGGTTCACTGAGAGAGAGAGAGAGAAAAGTGTTACATGGGCTTCCAAGCAGTCTTGACTGAAATCCCCCCTGGAACACCTGCACACCTAGCAGTGCAGGTGAGATCCTGCTGCCCAAGTGACAGGAGTCAGAGGTGCTCTGTGGCACTCCAGAGTTGTCCCAACAGTGCACAAAGCAGGAATCTCTTCCTATCCAAACCTCTGTGCTCCACCCAGAACGAGACTGGCAAGTGCCTCAGCACTTTGACAGCCAGCTAGCTGGATCGTCTGCAGCCAATTCATGTCAAATGTGGGCAAATCAAAGTGCTTAGGAACATTCCTGAGAATGGGAACTTTGAATAGAACCAAAGACGGCTCCCAAAGGATCTCCCACCTCCATTGCCTTCTTGCACTCCCAAACCAAGGTGCAGAGCAAAGCCATTTCCGACACATAGTGGATGGGGGTGCTTCTCTCGCTATTCAACTCAATGCAAAGGCAGCTCTTCAGTTTCAAAGAGCCCTTTTCCAGAGGTTTCCAAGCTCACACACAGGAAGGCAGTGTGCTTTGCCTTGAAGCCATAGGCAAGCAATGCACGGCCACCCAGGACTGTGACCTCAGCCTTGGCGTTAACAAGTGAAGGAAATAGATCAGCTTTTAAGAGACTAATTTTCAAGTTTCTCTATCGCGCTTGCCACTTGTAATCCCCGTGTCACTGTACTTTTCCCCGTGCACTTCTATCCCAGTGCCCCTGCTCTGTGCTGTGCTCCCCCCTCCAGAGAATAGCCTGGATTTCTATGAAAACATTAAACTTTGAGTAAGCAAACTCACAATAATCAGCCACATAGAAATATGTGGGCTCCGTCCACGACCCATTTCCTGCCAGCGAGGTGGCTCGGATTCGGACACTGTAGTTTCCAGGCTGTAGTCCACGTAACTTACAGCCCTGTTCATTAGTAAACTGCTTACGAGAAACGCAGTAGTGTGCCTCCTGCAGGAGGATGGAAAACAACAGCTTTACTTCACTGCCTCTTGAAGAATGCAGCATAGTCAGGAGGCCTGTACCAACCAACCTCCCTTCCACAGATTAATTTGCAAATCTTCCCCGTCCAGAGACAGCGGGCACAGCACAACAGCCCAGCGTCTAGGGAGACTGAGATGATGCTGGAAACAACAACAACTTGTGACCAAGGATTACAAGCGCCCAGATCCGGCCGCCCTAAGGCTTTTACTCCTGAGAGTGCTGCTCTCCACGTGCTCCAATGAAACAAGCAAGTGCACTTCTTTGACATGCAGCCCCCCTCGCAATCATCCAGGCCCTTCTCACCTCCAGACAGGGCTGTTCCTCAGCACTCCCCCAGACACCAGTGCTGGGGAAGAGGAAGAGCAGCACCATAGCTGGTGCTGGCTCCCTGAATGCTTCCAAGTGGTGGGGTTAGACTATAAATTCTAAAGCACTAAATCACTCAGGACCTGATTTCGTGGCTCTGCCAATGGGATATAAATAGGCGGGTGCTGCTAGCAAGGCTTATTCCCACATTCTGGAGTCTCCTCTCACCCCCAGCTCACTGCCAGACCCCACATTCGTTGAGCTTCCCAGTACCTGTACTTGGGCCATGAAACAACCAAGAGCAGTTCTGGCATTTGGGATGGATTTCAGAGTCTGCTACAGCAGACACTGCTATGTATCTGAACAGCTAGTGGGCAGGCAGCCAGAGCACAGCATGGCAGCTTATCACCTGCACTGTTTATACACAATCCAATACATTTACTGCAGGTCAGAACAGGAGCGCGCCTTGAGTCCCCAGGGTCCTCTTGCCTTTGTCCAGGAAGATATCTAGAAGGGCTTTTATTTAGATCACTAACATCTGGGTGCTTTTAAATTCTAATACTTTGGTTAATGGTGATTTTCATTCGGCATCAAATCAACATTCAAAACACCAAAAGAAGAGTTTTTAAACAATCAGAAGGGTGGGAGAGCTAGAAAGCCCAAGCTTTCAGCCTTCCTACCAGCTCACAACTTGGGCACATATTTAACACCCAAAGAAGTTCAGTGACTAGCAGTAGTTTATTCCTAACACGATTTATTCATGAAATCATTCACCCATCTCAGCCCATGCCCAACCCACTGCAGGGAAGGAAGGACTGCATACCACCCTGAGAGTTGGATTTGAAAGGCAAAGAAAGAAGCCATAAAAACATGTTGCCCAAAGATCAAGAAAACAAACGAGAACAACAGCTTTGTTAGTCCAAAGGTTAACTCTGCAAGTGGAATATTCGTCTGATCACTCAAGAAGCACAGGGCTACATACTAAGCACAGAGCTATAACAAGCAACCAAAGGAAAACAAGAAGTAAATCACAAGCTATTTCAAATGAAGTCCTCCCCGGATACCTTTCAAAGGTTATTAGCGTAAGGACTCTCCCCTCATAGTTCCCTGAAGAGCAAAGAGACAAATAATTGTGTTGTTGGAAGGCTCCAATCTTCCCCATTGTATCGGAGTATCCTGGGTTTGCCTCTCATTGCTAAGTAGTATTAGATCATGTGGGACACATGCCATTTGCTGAACTGGACCTCAATTTTGCTGTTTGATCTGAGCAGGCAAACCCTTCCACCCATGCAGAGCCACACTGGAACCCTGCCCACGCACTGGGGTTTGCCCATAGACCACCAGATGTCCCGATTTTCCAGGGACAGTACCGATCTTTGGGTCTTATATAGGCTCCCATTACTCTCCACCCCTCTCCCAATTTTGCACATTTTCTGTCTGGTCAGCCTATCTGCCCAGGCAGTTCAGGCTTCAGGGTCAGGGTCACCATTTATTAGATCCTTGAATTGTAATTTAACCGTTTTGCAATAAGCAGCTGAGATCTACATCTATATCATTTCCATCGCACTAAAATCCCTACAGAAATCCCTGCACCAGGCTAACAAATGAGACACTCGCGCTGAGGACACCGATGGGACACACACACACCCGGAGGCTAAGAGTGGGCACATTTCTCTGCCAGAGTGGCTGGTAAGTTTATGCAAAAAAACAAAACAAAACAAAACAAGGCAGACAAACTAGAACAATAGGGCAGGGTGGGCTGCCTTGCACTTCCAGAGCAACGTCATGCAAAATAGAACTTCCACAGCTAGGTTTCCATGAACTCCTGCAGCTAGTCCTCCCTTGCAGCTATAGTGATCCACCTTATGGGCAGAGCGGTGCCCCATGTTACTCCTGCAGGAGGGGAATGCATAGCTGTGCCAGTCATTACCAGGGAGAGACACTCCAGGGCACTTTCATCATCATGGCAAATCCCAAAGGGACGTGGTCTCCTTGCGGTCTGAGCGCCACCCAGGTCGCACTCTGGCTACCTCTTTAAAGTGGTGCTGTTATATTCAGTTTACATCCATCACTGGCAATTTGATTGTGCCAGCCACATTTCTGGCACCCCCACGACTGCTGGCTGTGTCACGACATTCCTTGGTACACACACTTTGGAATCCATTGGTCTTCCATTCTAATATGTTCACACCAAGAAAGCTACCGAACCAATAGTGATGGAGGCTTCAATTCTGATCTTGTCCTGACACTTGATATGGAGGAGCTGGGTCCAGAGAATGTAGAAATATGCAAATTCAACTTCCCAGCTGCCCCTAGCAGCTATCTCCCCATGTTAGAGCACCGGTGTAAAGTGCACATCTATTCACATACCATCTATGGACAGGCTGAATGAAAGAAGCTCTCACCTCTGGCTCCCCAAGACGCCCATAATTCACTTCATATAGCACAATTAGCCCATTCGGCTCCTTTGGCTCCTGCCACTTCAAATGAACAGCATTTTTTTCGACCACCTCATAGGTAACTGGACCAACAATGTCATCAGCCTTTGCTAAAACCAACAGATTTTTACAAAGTTATGTTTAGAAAACACTTGTTTTAAGTTCTAAAATATTTTACAAGTGCAAACCTGGCCCAAGCCAATATGTCAGTCTTCCCCATCTAACCACCAAACAGTTATATTTATTAGCAATAGGTACAGCATGAGGTTCCCAAGGCATTTTCTGAAATGCAGCTAACATACCGAGAAAAGGGCCTTTTAAAAATAGAATCCCCTGAAGTAAAGGCAACTCACCTTCTGGCATGGTTCTGGCACTAACATATGCTGCAACACTGCATCGGGATTCTTGGGCATCATGATTACAAGCATGGAGCTCAATGCGATACCCTGTAAAATGCCGCAGACCTGAGATAACCAAGGACTCCTTAGACTTAACTCTCTCAGAAGGTTTCTGTTCCTCTGCATTTTCAGGTGCTATTGCAGAGGAGGTATTCAACGAAGATGGGATGGTGGGTACCACCACAGTGGCATTAGCCACACTGCCAAGATCTCTTCGTTTTCGTGATGGCCTGCAGAACAATACATTTACGAAATTATTCACTATATTTAGCTCAAACATATTTATCTGGGTGTTCAGAGTTAATCTGAAAACGCTAATGCAAGCAGAGTGCACTTGCAATGCAGCACAAAACTAAAGAATTCAGAACTGTGTGTTCTAACCACCTGTCTCAATGTCTCTGCAGAAACGCTACCTTTTAGTGGTACCTGTGGTCTCGATCTATCCTTGTATCCTAAATGTACATGGAAATAATAAAAGCTAAGATCAAAGTATGCAATGACTCAAGTTCTCCTCTGCTGAACATGACAATCATGTTACTAATCTTTGGGATCCACAGAGACAGGATGCTGCCTTAACAAGACTGCACTACTCAAGACTTCGCCCTGCATTTACTGTAGCTTTGAGAATATGGGATCATGACCTAAGCACTGAGTTTGAGCATACTGGGTGCTGCACATATTCCAGGCATCCTAAACCTGCATTTAAAACTCACCAGACTGGTTTTATGGCTCACTGGAGTATGTCCACTATTCTGAGTCCTATGGTTTCTGGTTTGTATATGAAGAGAATTTTCATCCTTTCACACCAAGCCAGTCTTGAATGTTCTTTTCAACATTTTAAGGAATTAAGTTAAACAAAGACTCCAGACTCCCATGGCACACATTAGTAACATTCAGTAATGGTTAACTGAAGTTTTTCTTTCAAATTACTGTATATTAGTTAGCAGATTTACTTCAACTTCTTGCTATTGTGACTATCAAGTTGTCAGACATGACTTTGGCAGTCCCCCATATTGTAAAGAGAGAGCTGCCAGCTCACTTCAAGTCCAGAAAAAGGGACATTTTTGTTTCACTAGAATTCAGTACCAACCACCAGCCTGATTTCCTTTTTTTAAAAAGAATTATGTTAAATCAAGACAGTTACACTCAGCGTTTGAATCCTGTGATCATATTTCCAACTAGGAATTTCAATCTGGGAACACTGAGCAAACTTGCAGGGGAGGGGATATCCAAGTTATGTCAGGAATAATCAATGTTAGTTGCTTTCGGGGAATTCTTGTTCCCTGTTTCCCTCAATGAGAGTTTTCCATCGCTCTCTTACCAGACAGGTTAAAATCCAAATCACATGTTAAAGGGAACAATTGTGATCTTCGCCATTAAAGCAAATCATCTAAAAGGAACCAGCACGGTGAACATCTCCAGAGTTTACAAATGCAACAAGCTGTTGAAGCAAATCTTTGCTGCTGAATTGAACTTCCCACTGCCACCCTCAGACTATCAAGCATGTGATTGGCTAACTAAAATTGCAGCAGGTGATTGCACGAGTCACATCTTTACCTAGAGTCCTCAGTTCCATTCCCTGATGTTATTTTTCTGAAAAAACAAATGCAACCACTTTGAAAGCAGATCTAAAATGTCGTGCAATTAACATTATGTTTTGCAGAGTAATATGGACAAATTCATTGGCAAGTGAGAACATGACACCAAATGGCAGCCACTCCACAGCACATTCTCGACTTTAGATTTCTCTTCCTGTAATTACTAATTAACTCCAGACAACCCCTTTTTTAAGTTGTTGTTCTCCCAACATGTGCATTGCTCTGAACTGTGCCCTCTAACAATGAGGCAGAGTTCAAAGATGCAATTCTAGGTCACGATAAAACACAGATCACCTCCCACCCACCCCAAGGAATCTTTATGGTTAACTAGAATCTTGTTTACACTTCACAATTTAACTCTTCCCCACTGTTTACAAAGTGCTGACTCAGCAGTTTCCCAAGTCGAGATTATTTTTGTTTTTCACAAGTACAACAGTAATCTCCCTGATGAGAGCTGTGCTACTCAGCACTCTCCTCTAACCTAGAGCTGCGAGTGGAAAAATACAGAAAGAACTCTCAAAATGCCAGAGAATAAGAAAAGCTTCTGAAGCTGCAAATTTAAGAATGCCAAGTCTGTTATTGTCCTAGATCAGGGTAGTCAACAGGCCAAATCCGGACTGCAAGACACTTTGAAACAGACCCCAAAATCTTTTTATTTACTTATTATTGTTGTTGGGTTGGTTTGGTTTTCCCCCCTCTGGGGTCTGGACCTTGACCAATAAATCTGGATCTTGACAAAAAATAATTAACTTTCCCTTCCTAGAGTTAAAGCATCTCCCTTCTAAATCCTCTCTGCTCTCCTCACTGTCATTCCAGCCTCTCCTTTCAATACAACCTAAGGCTATTCAGTGGTTTGCTATGTGAAATGCCCCGGTCTGATCTCCATTCCAGATTTCCCTGTCCCCAGCAGCGCTGTGAGAGTGCTCTGTCCCGGGGAGGGTGGGAACAGCCACCAGGGACGGCCCTGGCTGAATGACAAGCATTTATTGGCTCAGTAGCAGCCATGTAGTCCTCTCTCAGGGGTGAGTCTTCAAGAGGGAGTGGACATTTGAGCCATGCTCTTTTTTTTTATGCAATAACACCCCCATTTTGAGCTCTCATGTTCCAATTGCTTTTGAAGCCTCTTCCTTATTGTTGCTCGTCCCTGTGTGACACTCTTTCCAGTACAAGAGCAAACAACGTGATAAAGAAGAAACAAAACAGCTTGTGACCACCACTTTGTTCAGCTGCAAGAGGAAGTCACGAAGCTCGCAGCTGGGGTGAAAATTTCCCTACCAATGGCTAGGAAGGGGGCTATGGGAACACAGTGCCTTAAGAAATCCCTAGCCTGTTCTATCAATGCAAAAGGAAGTTAGTCTACAAGTTCTACGCAAGTCCCACCCCACACCCACTTCATCGGCCTTGCACTTGGCCAGGGAGCAGTCCTTGTGACAATCCTTCCCAGCTCGAGTTCTGAGAGTGCGTCAGACAAAAAAAAAAAGAGAAGCAGTGGGATTCTGGCTGGTTGGGTGGTGCTTTGGGCACGGACACTGCCTGGGGAACAGATTTCCTGTAACAAACCGGGAAGGGGCAAGGAGGCAAGGAAAGCCAGCAGGGAGCCAGGAGATGGGACAGGGAGGCAATCAGGGAAGATGGCTCCCTCTTTACTATCCTGTCCACCTTCTGCTCACAACCCCGCACAATTTCACAAGCCTCCTGCTAGTCTCCTACAAGGGCCTGGCCTTCCTTCTCATGGCCAAACAGGCTCTGCTTTCAAGTAGGGTCTCTGCAATGCCGTTAGGGAGGAGGCCATTGGCAGTCAGCAGCAGCAGAAATGAGAGATGGATTAAATACATATTCTATTCTGCTGCCAGACACTGGATAAGTTGCCCTGGAGCAGATTGGCAGGCAAGAAACAGCAACAAAACCACCTCCAATTCACTTTGCCACGAGCTGAAACCCATCACAAAAGGCAACCTAGCAGGCAGACTGCCTGTCAGAAGGATTGTGTGTCTGCTGCTAGCTTATGACAGTGAAGGGGCCCTTAGTCAGTAAATTAATTAATATAACAGGGCTGGAGGTTTCATCCTCAGCAGCTGACAAGGTGGTGTCTTGGTTATTGGTTTCTTCTTAGAATACATACCCCAGAAATTGGCCTGAGAAGCATCCTGGGCTGGCTGCACAATAAAATTAAAAATTACATTATAAGAACGGTTTGCCTAGATCAAGAGGATATTGCCTGTGTGATAATGGCTTGTACCCTTTCTGGCTGCTGAGTACACAGAGTCCTGGGCAACCCCACTGTAGCTCTACATTTCACAAAGGAAACCTGCTCATCTGCATAGCACAAGCAGCAAGGAAGTAGAAAAGTAAGGGACTCTGCAGATGCTTCCATGTGCCAACGGCAGGCAACACTCACTCACGCTGCCAAAGAGGAATTCTGTTTAGTACTGCACTTTTAATAAAAACGTTCATTGCCATGGCTAGGCCTTTGTCAGGCAGCTGCAAATAAATATTTTCTGGTTAAGTGCAACGAGCAAAGAACAGATTTGATGCCTGAAACTCATTATGATAGTTTAGAGAGCAAATTACTACCAACCCCAACTTGATTCCCATAGTGCATTCTCTGGAACTCATAAGAAGTGTGAACACATTCAACGTCACTTAATGTGACAGAGAGCGTGCCATTCAAAACAGGCCATTTACCACCCACAGCAGTTACATTCCTCATGGTATTGGAGGTATTTCCCATGCTAAGTACAGGGAAGACCGCAAATACCGCAGTAAAAGACAAGGTTGTGGCATGGTAAACTTCCTTTTTTCAGCGGCTATTGCGCAAAAGCTGCAGAAAAGTTTCAGGCAGAGGAAACGGCCATTTCTGGCATCACACGAGTTTAAATAAGCTTCCAGGTTTTTCATAATTTGCAGAGATTTCTCAGTTTCTGAGGTCAGGCTGAGGAGAATGCCAAGATCAGGCATTTCCCAAAACGGAGGTAACATCAGCTGTTCGAGTTCTAGTTTCACCAGACTCAGCCGCATATCCATCCAAACATTGCTCTAGGCAGCCCTGCAGCTATCTTTGTCTGACATAGTGCTCTGGAGAAACTGGTAACATAACCAAACCCAGCCTTCAGTTTCACTTTGCCATTGACATTTCCCCACCCAAAGGCAACTAAATGCAGCAGCAGGGGCAGAGTTTGTTACCTGGGGACAAACACCTCATTGTGAAGATAGTTCTCAAACATTTTGCGGAAGGCAGACTCTTCCTGCTCCTTCTGTATTTGAGAGTCAGTTTTTGGACAGGAACAACATTCCCCACTGATGTCCTCGTTTTCACTTTGATTATATTTATGAGGGTCTTCCGATTCAAACGGAGGAGACCAAGTTCTCGACGGCAATTTTAGTCCTATGGAGAAAAGAATTCTTAGATCAAACACAGCACCTTGCAAAAATCACTAGCTGGCTGGCACAGCAGTTTAACTCGTGTAGATTAAAAAAAGACAGAACTATTTCCAGGTTATTCCTTGAAGGCCACTGAGCTGACACTCCTTTTGGCATGTCTCCTCCCGCCATGGAGCCTTGAAATCCAGACACAGCATCCTGTCTGGCACCTTGTCACATTTATACCTGCAGCAGTGAACCATGCTGCCATGGATGCGCCAGTTCAATGAATTTCCGAACACTAAATCAGCTGGGCCAGCATACAACATAGCTGATGCCCTCCTCAGCCCTGAAAGGGGTGATGTATTGGCAGATCAGAGGTTAGAAGTAGGATCCTAGGTAAGGTAGCGTTCACCACTTCAATGGATGTTTATGACACACGCAGCAAGAGAGCAGGGCATTGTTCACTGGTGACATGTTTAAGGGCTTACCTACGCTGGCTTTCAAACTAGCATATTCAAACAGCATATTCTTGTTGGCTGTAGCCAAAAGGGGCTTCTAACATGACTTTGACAGCTGGGGTGAGTGAAGCCTATAACCTTAGCTAGGGGCTGCTGGATTCATGAAACATTCAGACAGCCAGTCCTCTCACATCTTGGGTCAAGAAGTCTCTAGCCTGCAGGTGTGAAACAGCCTTTGGCCCTAATCTATGCTTGCAGTGTCATGACACTTAAAGACACCAATAAATCTCTTTAGCCCCAAGACAGATATAGAAGCCACAGAGGGGGTTACATATCAGATTAATCTGACCCCAGGTCTCCAGAAGGCCAACAATATTTTCTCTCTCTCTTATTATCTTTGATAACACTGGTTACCCAGATTAAGAGCAGCAAGAGTAGAAGGCAGATCCCAGAAGGGTTAACCCATCTGATTTTATTGTGTTCAATCAAACTAACCAACCAGCCATTCCTCACGATCTCTGATGAGTGGCTTGGCACAAGTGACCAGGTCAATGCAAAAGACAATGGGAGGATGCAGCCTTAAAAGCTCTGGCTACATCACTGTGTGTTCCGAAAGCATCATCCCCTAACACTCCACGATCCTGTGTCCCACTCACCTCCCACATGGCAGAGAAAGAAACCCCACTAGCAGTGTCTAGCAGCTTGAATGTTAAACCCAGGATGCAGGATGAGTAAAAAGGGCACCTACCCTTCAGGCAGTAGTCAAGTTCAAACAGTTCGCTGTCCTCCAGCTGCTGCTGCCAGAACACCAGATAGTGTGTGATGTTCCCATTCGGCTCAGAGGGCGGCTTCCACTTCAGAATGATCTGTGACGAAGAGTTGGAAACCGATATTGGATCTAATGGAACTGAGGGAACTGGAGGGAGAAAGACACAGAGTCACTCACACCACTGCACCAAAAGACCTAGAACAGGAGGAAAGAATTGTTGTGAGGTTCTGGGATTCAATCCAGACCAGGGAGCGATGGTGTCACTGCCTGCCCTGCCACTCTGGGTGCCTTCTGTGCTATGCTGCCCTGGATCACAGCCCTGACACCAACAGCCAGACTACAACCGTGCCACATGCAAGGGGACAGTCATCAGACAGCACTCACCAGTAGCATTGGTCTGGACATATATAATTTCGCTCTTTGCACCATATGTCCTTCGTTCGTCTGAGAAGGTGACCAATGTCTTAACGAACACAGCGTACTGAGTCCATGGCTTCAACCCCCGCAGGAGCCACCCTGGTTGGGCCTGCGCTTTCGGCTCATTTGACCGTGGGGGAGGGTCAACATCAACCACTGTCCAACTATTTGATCCACAGGCGTCTTGTCCATCAAACTCTGTCACGTTCTGGTAAGGACTTTTTCAAGGGAAAGAGAGGGACAAAGGTCTCACATTAATAGAATCCAAATGGCAGGTTTTTAGGAAATTATCACCAGAAATATGAAATCTTTTATCCCAGGATTGCCAAGAGCTCTACAAAGAGAGCATCACAACATCCAGGCAGGGGGAGGGTATTAGCCCCACCCTACAGTTGGAGGAACTGAGGCACAGAGAGGTGAAGGGAGTCTGTCCCTCCAGGAAGTCTG
This sequence comes from Dermatemys mawii, assembly GCA_007922305.1. Lineage (NCBI taxonomy): Eukaryota > Metazoa > Chordata > Testudines > Dermatemydidae > Dermatemys > Dermatemys mawii. The sequence continues at coordinate 749,392 of ML677376.1, read as the reverse complement.
TCGGGAACTCTGGAAACTTGACATCCAGCTGTCTAATGGTGCCACAAATCATCATCAGTCACTGCTCTACAGACACAGGATTTACCAAGCCAGAGCAAACCACTGATCTGCAGAACACTCTTCTCACTGCAAAAGCCACCAAGGATGATGCAACAATCTCAAACGAATCCATTGAGACCATGGTGCATTGACCTAGCAGTGAGTGGGGCTGGACAGGGAGAATGGGCATTATTTCTTCCAAACAGTCAGCTGATGCCTTGAAGCAGGAGGCAGCTGGAACCCAAGCTTCTCCACAAACAAAAATGAGGCAGTTCTACTCTTGCTTCTCAACATATGGAGACAGGCCTTTGCCCTTCTGTTTATACAGTCTGTCCCAAACGATGCCCTACTGAATCTGCTGCCCTGCTAAAGGGAAGCCAGTGATTTAGAGCTGGTTTAGGGTGACCAGATGTCCCGATTTTGTAAGGACAGTCCCAATTTTGGGGGCTTTTTCTTATATAGGCTCCTATTACCCCATACTTCCTGTCCCAATTTTTCACACTTGCTATCTGGTCATCTTAAACTGGTTTAGGAGAATGGAGTGAAATGGCAATCAGGAAAGAACAGTTCTCACCAGGATCCAAACTAGTTCTTGTCACTAACTGCAGTGCCCACACCTGAAAAAACAACACAGCAGCACTCAAGGAGCCCAAAGAGTCTCAGGGATCCCAGATCCTTCTCTCATCTGGGCTGGTTTGTTTTTTAAAAACTGAATTCAGGGGCGGGGCTCTATAACCATTCCAGACCCGAAAGACAGATTCTACTGTGGCTAGAGGAATATCGAACTCCTAGGAGCGAGAAGAAGATGGACCATGGCAGAGGTAGTCCCTACAGAACATTTGGCACATAGGGAAGGAAATAGTCATCTGGGAGTTCAGCAGGAAGTCGCCTTCCTTGGGAAGCACTGAGTCATATTGGCCAGTCCTGCCTTCTTACCAGCTAAACTGAGGCAGTCAAATGTTTGGTTTAAGCAACTTTGTTTAAATGATGAAGGATTACGGAGCTCTCTCCTGCTCACCAGGATACAGGGAAATGCTCCTTTGCAGTAGTTCAGTTGTCTACAGTCAGAGGGTCCAGAAATAACATTCCTTAAAATGCATTTTAGCACCCCAAGCAAGCTACAGCTCATGAGCTGTGCAATGGCACCCTACCATGGGACAGCTCAGAGCTCTGAGTTCACAAGGTGGTGGGGGGGGCAGTTTCTAGGGAAGGGATTTTGTGAAATCTTTATTTTACCTCTGGTGTCATCAAGTCACTTAGCTTTCTGCCTGCTGACAAGGGCTCTGATTGAGCCCACAGACGAGTGAATACCTACTACATCTCATAGAAATTGTGTGTGGGGTGCGGGTGAACTATAACTCAAGCCAATTGTGGTCAGCCTCAGCAGAGCCAGCTTGATATCCCTGATTTTTTAAAAAATGGCTCTAGTGTGAAAGGGAACAGAAAATCCTCACTCAGTGCAAATGGAGAGGTGACAAAATCTACAGCTTCTGTAATAAGTGCTGAATTGAATGAGCTTCAATTCTGATTTGTAAGTTATTCTTTAGAGGAGTATTTTGACTGTACTCGACACAGCTAACGCAGGGATCGTAATTAGCACCTATGGAACAGAAAAGTGACATCGAAAAGTTACATGAAATGGTCAGACATTTACAAGAATTAAACAGTGGTAACAGTGATTGGTCTGAAACCTGCTCTTTGAGATCAGAAAGTCTGTGGAACAACAAGGAGCACTAGGAGCTACTAGGCATGGGGTCGTCAGAGTTGGCATCTCCCCAGAGTTATTGTACAGACTTCTCTACTTACGCTTCCTTGTAAAAAAGCATAAATCCTAGGAGATCACGGAAATCAGGTGGCCAGTACGGTTCCCACTTTAGTAGGATCTTATCATGAGATGTTCTGATAAACGAAAACTTCAGCAATTCATTTTCACCTAAAGCAGAAGACAAAGGATATTGCTTTTTACTTTATTTAAAAAATGAAGTGGTTTCTTTTCCAAGAAAAAGTTCCTGTTTCGCATAAACATATTTTAGAACTAAAGCTCTGGTAAATGCTTAGAGCTGGGAAGAACTATACATTTTAGTTTACACTTGTAAAATGGTAGGATTGTGAACAATCCAATGAACTTACTGATTAGTTTGCTCAACATATCCAGTTTACAGATTCTCTGTTCAGTGAGATGCCTGCTGTCAGATCTACCTACTAGTACTTGCTTAAACAGTGCAGAGAATTTGGGTCACAAACAATTGACACTCTTGTAAAAAATTCTTATAAAAGAGACTGTACGTATGTGAGCTGGAGCTGAGAATAAAGAGCATGAAAGTAAGAACTGGAAATAAAACCTTTTGCTTGACACTGCATCAGTGATACAACACATGCTTGCCATGGTGATACACTTAGCTACTACTGGGAAGACAAAAATGAGCCAGGCTAAGCAGCAGAAAGATGGAGGAAAAAGCAAAGTTGAACAGATTTTTAACAAGCCAAATCTAGTGAAGAATCCGATGTTTACAACTGCACTGTCTACAGAATGGAAACCCAGAGGAACCCGCTGTCAATTATTTAAAGTGACAGAGAAATAAAAGCTGCCTCCACCCTAGACAGGCAGAAATCCAAAGCCTGAAAGGGTTAAAATACATGCTAGGCTGCAGAGACAAGACCAACGAAATGGTTTGTGAACCTGCTGTAGCTTCAGCCTCCACTGTGATGAAATACCCAGTCCTGCCAGGGAAAAGCAGGCCCCATTGCAGAGAGGAGCTTGACTGACAGAAGCCACTGCAAGGTGAGAAGGCTTACAGTCTATTATTTCCAAGGGACCCAGGAAGGACAAACTGTGAAGCACTGATTGGATTTGCCATCTCTGCAGTAGCTGCACGAGAGAGGAAGGCTGGTAAGTTTGTTGGTGCTTAGTTCAAAAAAACCCAGCGGACTTTTTTTTAAAAAAACAAGATGCTGCCAATTTGAAACTAGACTTGAAACAAACAAAAAGCCAAACACATCAGCAATGGGTGGTTTGAGGCAGGTGTGAAGAGGGGTACGCCAAAGGTGAGCCCACCAGAGGTAGCACTGGGAGGGAGAAGAGGTGCTTTAAAGACAAACCAGACAGCCTGCCTGGCAACTTTGCACCGAGAGAGAGACACAACCACAGAAGAGCACGGTTTGGGCTCTAGATCCAGCCTCTCACTCCCAGGGCCAGCAGAGGCAGCGCCCTCCCTGGGAAAAGCCCATTGCTGCTCTTTGACTGGAGACAGCCCCCTCAGCTCCAGCTCACTCTGCCGCACCAAACGCTGGAGTGGGTCTGAGAGGCTCGACTGGCACCTGTTGTGCCCTGCTCAACCAAGGGAAAGCTTGTTTGAGTGGCACCGAACAGGATGAGAGGCTGGCTCTGAGCCCTCAGGCTAAGGCCTGGGAATGCTGCTGGAGGCAAAGCTGCCCCTCTATATTCCTTAGCTCTGTTGACATGGAACCTTCCTTATCATTACTTGAAAGGAAACTGCCAGCCTTTAAAAATAAGTCACATTTCTGCCTGAAAAGTTTCTCTGACAGTTGTCCCAGCAACCGCTCCAGAGGGGCGGAGCAGAAATACTCTCTCCCCTTTTCAGTTTATTTTGCACCATACACTTCAGTGTCACCCCTTCCCATCACACATTAAACATGTGCCCAGCAGCAGGGACCAGAGGCCCCACTCAGGATCGAGGCTGTGGCAGGTGACGGGCTGCGCAAAGACACAAGGCTGACCAGATCATGCCTGAAGAGCTCGCAGTCAAAGAGTGGGAGAGAAAAGGGCACCACAAAATGTTTTGGGGAAAAACTGTATAACCACAAAAGCTGGCAGAGGGCCTTCAGGGCAAACATCAGACCTGAAAGTACTTTTAAACTCATGGTAAGTTAAGATCAGCTACCTTACAGAGTAACTGATGCACCTGGGGTTTTACACTGAGAGCGTCAGGACAATCCCTGCTCTGAGATGTTCACAAGGCAGACAAAGAGGTTAGCAAGGGGGTGTATATGGCACAGATCTCATCACATTATGAAACTTCCTTACAAGAGGCTTGGTCGCCATTTGTCTTCAAGGCTATATCGTTCCTCTCCTGACGTCCCTTAGTCCCAGAGATCTCCTCCATCTTGTGGATTTCTGACAAGCACAGTTTGGGGTTATAATGAAAGAAGAGCTTCCCCCGTGCTATGCTGAGGTTGTGTTTGCTCCAGTCCCAGAGCTGGCGCAGGTTCTGATTGTCGAGGGCATAGAAGGAGTAATTCCTGTGAGAAGAGAGAGAATGGATGAAGATGGGTTCATTCATAAACTGGCTTTTCTCATGCACTAATCTGAACATTACATGAAAGTTCCCCACACACAGCACCCATAAGGACAGGCTGCAACTCTGGGAAGACAGCAATTAAACACATGCTTAAAAATAATTTGCTAACGTTCTCCTGATGACTTGCATCGGCCCCCAACATATAACAACAGACTGAAGCATCTTATATAAAAACTCACCCAGCTTCTAACGTCTCCCCTTTAATCAGATGTAGTTTACGAAAAAAAGAAAGAGAAACCAAGGCATAGGAGCGGCGAATTTTTAGGTAACCTGAGATTTCTTCAACCAAGCCAAGGTTTGCTTCAAGCTCAGCTGCTATGTTATCTAGGGAGAGAGAAACAATAGGTTTAGACTCTCTGATACCATGGTGATGAGCACTGCAGCTGATCCCATATTTCTCTGTATAAATGGGCATTGTTCTAAAAGATCTACTCTGGAATTATTCTGGAGCAGTTCTATAGCTTGTGTTATACAGAAGGGTCAGTCTAGAGCAGCAGTCTTCAAACTTTTTCTCCCGTGGTCCCTTGCCACAGAGGATAAAGTCTGGCGCCCCCCCCACCCCCCCGGGGCGGGCACATCTGCCAAAATGCCGCCGCAAAAAGCGGATGCTTCCGCCGGCAGCGGCATTTCTGTGGTCTAAAAATAGCCCGCCCGGGAGTTCGGCAGTCTCCCGGGTGGTCGCGGTGGCGGAGCCGGGGTCTCACACACCCCAGTTTGAAGACTACTGGTCTAGATGATCAAGTGATCCTTTCTAGCCTTCAATCTATGAAACCTAACTTACATTTCGATAACTAACTACATAAAGGGATTAATTGGGGATTCACGGTGGGGCTGAAGCATGCTTTCTGCAAACAAATTCTCTGCATTCAAGCTTTAAGAGCCCTGCAGAGATCTCAGGCTCAGTGGACACTGCCTCATTGTCATTTTGACATTCAGTTCTCCCTCCCCACTGTCACGCTGCAGCTCATAAATGCAGAGCTTACTTCCTCCACGGATGTTTATGACTAAACTTCCATTGATGATGGTGCAGCCACGAAGCTCCTGTGCAGATGTCACTGAATCAATTATCTTCTCTTTGCCGTAGTCACAAACCTTCGGACAGGGCCCTGCACATGGAGAACAGTGCAGGCTGAAAAACAAGAGTGCAGAAGATACATGAGAGATGTTTTTGTAGAGCATAAACTGGGGCTTCTCCATCAGAATTCACACCTGCAGGGTAATCAACTGAAAACGCAACAGTATTTTGACAATATGCTGAGTGGCTTACTTGCATCACACATAATACCTGGCTGTAAACAGCCTCACATAACACTTAAATATTCTAAAAATCACTTTTTTCTTTGCTGAAGTCCTAGCATTGGAGTACAAGACACTGTGACAGAGGACAATTTCTCCTCACCAGTCTGTGAATCAAACCCAGAATGAGAGATCTGATAAAGAAAAAAATCATCTGATGGTCTAAGCAGCTTTGATTCTTTAATTCAACAACTAATTATAGGACTGGAAGGGACCTTGAGAAGTCATCTAATCCAGTCCCTCGCTCTCATCTCAGGATTAAGTATTATCTAGAGCATCTCTGTCAGGTGTTTGTCTAATCTGCTCTTAAAAATCACCAATGACGGAAATTTCATAACCTCCCTAGGCAATTTATTCCAGTGCTTAACCACCCTGACAGTTAGGAAGTTTTTCCTAAATGTCCAACCTAAACTGCCCTTGCTGCAAATTAACAACATTGCTTCTTGTCCTATGCAATTTAAACCCACATTTAACAAGCCAACTTTCCAGAGAAATCTGAAGGACAGAGCACTGAACAGTTCCTCTACTAAGATGAAATTCCTATGGTGACAAAGGAAAGAAGACAGGTACTTCCCTTCTCACCTAGGCGTGGCTGCACACTGTGTTCTAACTCAAATGGTATTTACTGGAGACGAAATACTGTAAAGATCTTCCAAAACCAACAGCTCTGTTCCTTCTTGCTAACATGCCAGATCCTGAACTGCTTAAGCCCACAGCTTTTCAAAGTCATTCACATGAAGGGGAAAATGATTGTGTGTGAGGACAAGATTGTAGCTCCTGGTCTTAGGGTTAATTAATCCTATTTGTAAGCATAGGCGCCAACCTCTACTGGTGCTGGTGGGTGCTCAAAGCCCCTCTGCCCCCGCCCCAACTCCTTCCCTGCCCTGCCCCCATTCCAACCCCTTTGCCCAAGTCCCCACTCCAACTCCACCCCCTCCCTGCCCCTATTCCGACTCCTTCCACAAATCCCCAACCCAACCCTGCATCCTCCCCTGAGCACGCCAGTTCCCGCTCCTCCCTGCCTCCTGGAGCTTGCTACAGCTGTTTGGTGGTAGCACGCACTGGGAGATAGGCGGACGAGCGGGGATGCAGCACGCTCAGGGGAGGAGGAAGTAGGACGGGGTGGGGAGCTTGGCTGCCTATGGGTACAGAGCAGCCACTAATTTTTCACTGTGGCAGCTCCAGCCCCAGAGTACCCACAGAGCTGGCGCCTATGTTTGTAAGAGATGCATTTTACCCAACAGCAAGAAAGCCAGGCCCATCTTCCATCTTAAAGTAGTTAACCAAATAAATAATTCATGAGCAGGGTGCAGCACGGTTCCTAGGATTTCTCTGTCAACAGCTGTAAGGTAGTATGCAGAACTATATTTTAAAAAGGTAAACAGATTTATATTGATGTTTTTTGGACATAGGAGAGACTGTTTTTTCAATAGCAGTAAAAAGATAAGCTGTTCTTGCAGTTATGACACCAGCACCTACTTCTGGTATAATTCAGAGGAAAACTGTCTCATCTCCTCTAGGAAAAGCACCAGGACATTATGAGCAAGCCCCAGTGGCAGAAGGACTGGTGTGAGCAGAAGCAGGCAAGAGGAGGACCTTGCTGTTACACCAACAATGCAGAGCCCACTTTTGGGGCTGCTGGTTCACGTTTGAAATAAAAATCAGGAAATAGACTCAAAAATCCAGCCATAGCATGAATTTCCAGATTGGTTAATCAAGGAGCAAATGTACATGAACAGAAAACTACAGATATTCACAGGAAATTTGACTGATCACAATATATAATTTTATTATGGGAGAAAAAAGGTTTTCCGCGATCAACAGCATAACTATGTACATTATTCTTTTGTCCTTAAAGCCTTGCGAATAGCCCGAAAGACTATCCTCTCTTCCGCACATACTTGTTTGTTACACTGCCCCTTTATCATAGTATGATAGATGGCCTACAATGCCATATGGCCCATCCCCAGCGGCTATTAGCACACATCTTCAACAGCTGGAGATGGGCCATGAGATGGGGAGGCTTTAAGTTACTACAAGAATTCTTTCCCAGGTGTCTGGCAGTTTGGTCTCAGGGTCTAACTGACTGCCATATTTGGGGTTGGGAAAGATTTTCCCTCCAGATCAAACTGGCAGAGACCCTGGGATTTTCTGCCTTCCTCTGAAGCATGGGGCACAGGTCAGTTGCTGATCTGAAGTACAGTAAATGGTGGAGCCTCTGTGATTTAAAGACTTTAAGATTTGAGGACGTCAGTAACTCATCGGAGATTTATGGGCCTATTACAGGAGCAGGTGGGTGAGGTTCTATGATCTGCGTTGTGTTGCAGGAGATCAGGCTAGCTGATCGTGATGGTCCCTTCTAGCCTTAAAAATCTATGCGTCAATAAGATGCAACACTGGAGTTGTTTCTTAATCAAGGTATAGAAAACAAACCCTATGCTATAGCAAGTGTGTGTGTCTAAGTGTCACACACAACAACGGGCAACAACATGGACATCACTTACTTGCTGGAGTTCATGATGTATCCTGATGGGCACTCATGAACACACTCATTGTTGTGAATAACATGGCAGCCCGATTCCCTGGCATTTTTGCACTTGTTGTGCAGCTCCTGGCAGAAGCTGAAGGTCACGCAACGCCACCCCTCGAAGCGATAGTACTTGGCTGGGCAGGTCTCCACACACTTGCCATCAAGGTAAAAGTTACGGCAAGCCACACACTTCTCAGGATTGTTGGGCTCCGAGCAGTTGCCCAGGCATTCGCTGTGACAGCACTGACCATCAGAGGTGCAGCCTTGTGACTTACAAGCAGGTGGACAAACTGTAAAGACAAAAACGAAAAACACTTGAGCACTTGTTGAGAACCTGCTGATATAAGGCCCCGTAGTCTCTTCCCTGCACAACATCATCCCCCCAGCTTTGCAACTTCAGGCTTTTCTACATGGTGGGGTAATGCATACTACAGGCATGTGATTTCTAAAGCACATTAATTGGAATAGCTCCCTAGAGTTTCAAACTGTACTATGTTAAAGAACAGTAGGGAAGCCCTAGTGTACCCTGCAGGGTCTGTACATACCAGCTAATACACAACATGTTTGTTTGCTTTAGAAATCACATGCCTGTAGTGCACACTGCTCCTCAGTGAAGACAAGCCATTAGGTCCTGTAGTAACATCTGCTCAGAAGCTGAACTGGATGTCTGATTACCCCCACTTGTCAGTTCCAAATACCAGGCTTTCACCCATGCTGCTACAGAGAGGCGGCATCTTCTACCTCCGGACATCCACCTTGACAACTCATTGGTCCTATTTAAATGTAGGTTTAAAGCAGCTTTTTCTAGTTCTTAATGTCAGTTTTATTTTTCTAGGACATGTTCTACGTACAGCACGTTGGGGCTCACAAGAAGTGCTTTTATGATTTTGCACTATCAAATCCCAGGTGCTAATGGATAATGAATGATAAGCCTCAATCAGAAGAGCTTTCAGACCTTGGGATAATCAATTATATTGAGTAGCTTCCAGCTCCTCAATCCACTAAACTAAATGCAGCTCCTCACAACTCACTCAAAAGGAAACTCCAGATAAAGATGCAGCAAAGAATTTATTTGCAATGATCCTTTAGTTTAGTCCTCAGCATTAGCTGGATATTCTCAATGGTCTCTTAGCTTTATACTAACCTGTCATGATCTTTGCTGGGGAAGAAGAAGAGGGGAAACGGACAGGCCTGAGGTCCTAGAAGAAGGGCACTCAATATAAATACTTCAATATTCCTCCCCAAAGAATCCAAGAAGGAAACCCACAAGTGTTACTGCTTGTGGTTTTCATGGTTTGTTTTCATAATTATCCACAACTCAGTGCTTCACAATACTCTTTAACAAATGGTTTGGGTTTTGAACCAGACACCACACAGCTGTATAGCCCGGAGCAAATACCATAACTCGAGCTGAGTGACAAACTGCGGGGCCATGGAGAAAACTGAAAAGTGCTAAAGGGAAGTATTTTCCTGCCATTTCACTCATTGTCTGCATAGGGTTTTCAGGCTTAGTCCTACTAATGTTGGATTGAGGAGTAAATCAAATGCAATTACTTCATTCAAAACACAGCCAATGAACTTCAGTTCAGAATGTTATAATGAAAGTCTGAAAACAACTCTAACAGAGTGAGCATAATAAGCCAAATATAAACAGCTTTGATCCAGTGTGGCGAATAAACAACAGGAAGCAAAATTTAAGGACAGAAACACAGCATGGATGGGGAGTAGAGTTAATTGTAGGATAACAAAAGCCATTTGGACTATAACTGCATTGCCAAGCATTCAGTCAAGACATGATCCTACCCTCACTGGAGTCAATGGATATTTTGCCCATGGGGAACAGGCTGTAGGCCTTTGGTCTAAGGGTATATTTGGTGGCATCTGTAGAACTGGTTCTCACTGACACTCTAAGAAATCTTTAGTTGAACTCTGCGGTCTATGGAGACCAGATCAGGTAACTCTGTACCTCACTAGCTGTTGCCCCATAAAGCTGGCCACACTTTCTGCCAAAAATGACCACAAAGTCACTTTTTCCTATTCCTCTCTTGTCCAGCTCCCTAATCAGCCAGAGGAGCAGCTGCTGTCCTCACCATGTCTCCCCAGGAAAGACACTCATCACAGAGCTAGCAGGACCTCCTCACTACATCCTATTTTAAATCTAGTGAAATACACACACATTGGTCATCTGATAAAGGGCCCTTGGCCAAGTGGCTGAAACCCAATAATCAACCAGTATAAAATTCTTAGAATCTAGAGCATTTTCGCATTCAGATTTATCCACCTGTGCTATACTACTCGTTATTTTGTACATGTATCACACATCCCAGCTAAGAAAAACAATTCCAGTCATTTCAGTCTCTCCCCATTATGAGAGGCTCCTAATCGTTCTTGTAACCCATCAGAACCTTGCCTATTTCTGCTACAATTCCCATAACCAATTGTTTAATGACAAACAGCACTGAGAGCAAGGGACTGGATTAGATGACCTCTTGAGGTCCCTTCCAGTCCTACACTTCTCTGATTCTATGAAACACTCAGTACAAACTTTACCTGCTGCCCAGGCACTTTATTGCCTTCACAATGTTAACCAGCTGAGGAAACAATTTCCAGATAGCCACTCCAACCTTGCATTTCCTCGCAAAATTTCACCTTCCTCAGACCAGGCTAGCTCACTATTCAGAACCTTTATTTCTCTCATCATTACACTGATATAGTTTGAACTGCAAATTATCCTTATAATGGAAATGCAAGGTCCCTCTCATACATCACACTCCTGGACAGGGTGCAATGAATATATAGTTGCAAGAGCAGGACTTGCATGGTACTGCATGCAATTTTCACATTGACACAAACTAGTGAGCTAAACACTCAGACTTAGCACTTGGCGGTTTAGGGTCCTTAGTTCTCTTCCAGGAAAGGTATGAGTAGAGAGCCCTGTGCGGATATAAAAATTTGGATCCACATCCAATCCACAAAATTGTTAAAACAATACACCTGCATCTGTGGATCCAGATATTTGTGGATATCCATGTATTTGAAGGGCTCTATATGAGCAAGTCTCAGGGGTAGGGTGACCAGAGGACAAGTGTGAAAAATCTGGACGGGGGAAGAGTAATAGGCACCTCTATATAAGACAAAGCCCTGAATATCAGCCTTGTCCTTATAAAAATCGGGACTTATGGTCACCTTACCATGGGGTGACAGGAGACAGGCCACTCTCTTGGATTCCTCTCATGTCAGCCTCCTGACTTTCACGATAAAAGTTCTAACATTTTGGACAAAGATTATCTAGTTTTTTTACTCCAAAATGCTTTTTAATCCCACTCTAACTCCAGGAAGAACCTTGTTTACAGTTAAGTACAGTAAACTGATTCTTCAACTTAAAATACAGAAATGTGGGTTCACTTCCTTTTAACATTAGCAAAGGCTTTGCACTCCTAGAGCAACAATGCTTATTTTGTAAAGTTGATTCTTAGAAGTGGTAATTAAGTTGAGTAGACAAACAAACAAGAACAATGTTTCCCTTACATTGGCTAAGCATAAAAATAAAATGGGAATCTTGCAAAAAGACATGGTCACATAATTCCTCATCAGCCCACAAACATAGAACATGGTCCAGCAACAGAGGTTGTGGCAGAGGGTTAATTCAGAGCTTATAATTAAATAGAGCACTATAGTAGATCAAAAGGAGACCCATGCTTAAAAAGTGAGCAAACAACCTGGAACTGGCACTAAATGAAGTACTCTGGGAACCACTACGAAAACCAAACCAGCAGTTTATTGAAAATATTGCCAACAGAAGTAAATCAACAGAAAAGTCCAGAGCTCAGTCCCAAAATCTCACAACAGAACGTACCAATTCTATAGCCATCAAATGTGGAAAATGGATAAAAGAGGAAAGTCGGTGTGTTTCATTCATATCTCACCATGCTTTGCAGCGTAGTGCTCTTGGTGCAGAAACTAGAAGCCATTTTTAAGCTTCACACATTCTGGTTCAGAGTAAGATACATCACACAGAATTACTAGCACATGAAAATCTAAACCAGACTTCACAACATTAAAATCCCCAGAATGGAAAAAAGAGGCGGAAAGAAGGAGTTTTGATTTGAATGAATCCAATTTAACTCTCAGATTTTAATCATGATTTAAATCAGCAAACAGGAAACCTTAATTTAAATCATCTATTTTAATCACACTATGCATTTATATGTTTTACTTATTTTCCTAATGAAAAGTTGATTCTTGTCCTATCCTCAGAGGTTAAGAACAGTAATTCTTCTCCCTCCTCTTTGTAACAACCTTTTACATACTTGAAGGCTGTTATGTCCCCTCTCAATCTTCTCTTTTTCAGACTAAGCAAAGACAATTTTTCAGTCTTCTCTCATAGGTAATCTTTTCTAGATCTATGATCACTTTGTTGCTCATATACTGCTAAATATTATTTTTTGCATTTAATTTAAATGATTTAATAAATTAAGCCTTAACATAACCTGTCAAAGTTAATTTTAAATGTGTTTTTAAATAAACCTGTATTTCATTTAAAAATGTTTTTAATTTTTTTAAAATAAATCATTGACTTTTATCAACTTGGGTGGAAAGGAGGTTTTTTTGTAGGTGGTAGACTGGCAGAATTCCTATCTGAATGGCTGATTTAATGCTAATAGAATTTTGTTGCAGTGTTCATTATCCTTTAGGATACTAAGCCTTGTATGGACATCTGTGTTAGTATTTAAATAAAAATAAAGAGTTTGCACACTAAAGATTTGGGTAATTAAGGTGGTTCGCCATGATATTTTATGCAGTCATCAACTCTTTCATACATTTTCAGACTTTGTTTTTTTAAATAACTCCACGAGGTAGTGGAATTGCTAATTTATGAGCATAAGTTTGATCTAGACACTATTACTAAACCTTTGTGCGATGATTCCCATGATTGGAATGTTGAAACTAATGTTTATTTAGGAAGGATCAAGTGGACACAAGGGCAGGGGGTGTGGCACTCTGTCAAAAAATGGCATACCTGTTTCCAAGAAAAGGATCTTGAATGCTTATAGGTCAATGTCCTACCAGATAAAGCACAAGATGGGGTTATCTGTTGGTGTCTGCTATAGACCACAAAAATCACACTAGGGAACAGGATGACCGGCTCCTTACACATCTGTGTGTAAATTGTAGAGGGGGAAAGCAGCATGGTCATGAAGGACTTCAATTTGTGTGACATGTAGTGTACGTCTCATGTGGTCAGTAGTAAAACATCCTTGGAATTCTAATTATTATAGCTGACAATTTCTTACTCAAAAAGTGTTGCATCCAACACGAGGGAGTTCTGTATTAGACCTGATCCTCACAGATAAAGAGGAAATAATCACAGAAGTAAAAATGGATGGTAACTTAAAGTCTGTCTGCACCACAATAAAACACCTGCACTTAGGTTCCAGAACATGGACTCCAGCATGAATCCAAACATCTAGACTACAATTTTATAGCCCAGCTAACCCTGGTCCCACAAGCTCGAATCAGCTGACACAGGCCAGCTACAGGTGTTCTCTTGTTGTGTGGGCACACCTTAAGGGCAGGTGATCATGACTTGATCACATTTATGATGTGCAAACAGAATAAAGTCCAGAGTAGTGATATTACATACGTGGTGCTTTAAAGAGAGCAAATTTCATAAAGCTGAAAACAGGAGTCAAATCAGTCGAGAAGAAGAATGTAATCAGAAAAATGAGAATGATAATTGGGACTTGTTTAAGAACACTTTCCTAGATGCCCCCCAAAAAATCATAATTCCACAATCAAGGAACCAGGGCATATTGATTATAAAAAATGACCTGGTTTTAGAGAGGAAGTTAAGCCAGCTATAGAAGGTTTAACAAATGGAAGAAAAGGGAAATTGATAGTAATGAATATAAATCAGAAGCTAAGAAGTGTAGAAAACTGACAAAAAGCAAAGGGACAAGGAAAGATTTATAGTCAACAGAGATAAGGACAATAAGGAGATTAAGAATATTAGAAATAAAAAGATTCCTAACAACGGTACTGGTCCTAGAAAAGGCAAGATTATCATTACTAATGCACAAAAGGCATAAATGTTCATTAAATATTTCTGTTCTGCATCTGGGAAAAACAGGTGTAGTCACACCATAGGATAACACACTTTCCATTCAACTTCTATCTTAGGAACATGTTAAACAACAGCTAGTAAAGTCAGACATTTTCAAATCAGCAGGTCTGGACAATTTGCACCCAAAAGTTTAATAAGCTGGCTGGGAAGCGTGTTGACTATTCATGTTGATTCTCAATAGCTCTTGGAACACTGGGGAAGTTCCAGATGACTCGAAGAAAGCTAATGTTGTACTATTATCTTCAAAAGGGCAAATAGGATGACCCAGGTAATTATAGGCCTGTCAGTCCGGCATTGATCCTGGGCAAGGTAATGGATCAGCTCATATAGGACTATTAATAAAGAATTAAAAAGGAGAGTAATATAATTAATGCCAGTCAACATGGGTTTATGGAAAATAGAGCCTGTCAAACTCACTTGCTATCCTTTTTTTGCTGAGATTATAAATTTGATTGATAAATGTAATAATGGTGATATAATTATACATTTAGCCTTCTCTAAAACATTTGACTCTGTTCTGTATGACACTGATTAAAAACTAGAGATAAAATTAACATGGCGCACATTAAATGGATTCAAAGCTGGTTAATAAGTCAAGTCAAAACGTAAGCGTAAATGGAGAATAGTCAAACAGGTGTGTTTCTAATGGGGTCACCCAGGGATTGGTTTTTGGCCCCATGCTATTTAATATTTTTAATCTATGACCTGGAAGACCATTTTGTTCATCATTGATAAAGTTTGCAGATGACACAAAAGTTAGGGGAGCGATAAATAATGAAAAGGACAGGCTAAAGCTAACAATATGGGGTTTAATATGCCTAAATGTAACGTATAGATTTAGGAACAGAGAATGTAGGCCATACTTACAGGATGGGGGACTCTAACCTGGCAAGCAGTGATTCTCAAAAAGATTTGGGCTTATGGTGGATAATCAGAAGAACATGAGTTCCCAGTGGCAACACTATGGCCAAAGGGGCGAATGTGATCCTTAGATGCATAAAAAGGGGAGTTTTGAGAAGGAGTAGAAAGGTTATTTTACCTCTGTATTTGGCACTGGTGCAATCACTCCTGGAATACTGTGTCCACAATTCAAGAAGGATGTTGATAAATCAGAAAGAGTGTTCAGAGAAGAGCCACAAGTATTAGGAAACATAGTGATAGACTGAAGAACCTCAATCTATTCAGTTTAACAAAAAGAGAAGGTTAAAGGGTGACTAGGTTACAATCTTACATGAGGAACAAACTTTTAATAGTGGGTTCTTCAATCCAACACAGAATGGCTGTAAACTGAAGCTAGACAAATTTAGACTGAAAACAAGGTGTAATTTTTTTACACAGTGAGTAATTAATCATGGGAACTGCTTACCCTACACATCATGGTGGATTCTCCACCACTGACATGATTTAAATCAAGATTAGATGTTTTTCTAAAAGATTGGTTCCCGGAACTGTTGCGGGGAAGTTCTGTGGTCTGTGTTATACAAGAGACCAGACTAGATGATCACAGTGGTCCCTTCTGGCCTTGGATCCCGTGAATTTTAATAAATCCTTTTTAAATAGCCACTGGAATTGCACAACAAGAGTCATGGGGGTATGAATGAAAAGAAGCACATAAGGAAGAAATTAAAGAGGCAATACGAGGCAACATTCTGTTTAATATATAGGAACTTACCTAAGTGTTCCTCACCATAGTGCCTCAGCACCTCACGAAACAATGGATTAAGTCTAAACACCCTGTGAGATCGGGGGGTGTTCTTCCAGAGGGCTGGAGGCACAGGGAAGTGATTTCCTAGGCCACACAGGAAGCCTGTGGCAGAGTGGGAACTGAACCCCGATCTCCTTTCTAAGGGAATACATATGCCAACGAACATACAGTAAAATGCCACTATGCAGATTCTGTGCATCGTGAGTCTACCAGATGGAGCTGTGGTCTATCCTACAGTGGAAGGAGGCCAGAGCAAGAGTTCCATCATCAGTGTGAAAATGCTCAAGCTGAACAGAGGAAAATAACTTGAGCTAAAGCCATCTGAACAGCAAGCCAGCAACACAAACTGTTGATCTACCAAGGGATCACAAAAGTCTTAGACACACACACAAGGTATGAAGGCGTCTTCACTCTAATCACACTGTGCTCTCTCCTGCATGGGTATGTTGCATATTCACCTACACCCTACCCCAACCTCTACAGCAGCAAGCAGACGAGTTGCAGCAGGCGGCCATTCCGGTGGGATTTCTGTGCAGAGCTAGAAAGGATATTCTTGGGTTTTTTCAACCAAGACCAGAGTATTAGGTGAATGTTTTGTACACAAATGATGGGGCATTGTGGAGTAAGCCACAATTATCAATAGTCCTGTACTGCATTTCTGCAGGTTTTCATATGTGCCCCCCACCTTGTAATTTCAGTAATTCGAAATAAGGAATTGGCAACCTTTGGCACGCAGCCCACCAGGGAAAGCCACTGGCAGGCTGGGACTGTGTTTCCCTGCAGCATACGCAGGTTCGGCTGATGGCAGTTTCCACTGGCTGCGGTTCGCCGTTCCAGGCCAATGGGAGCTGTGGGAAGCAGTGCGGGCCTAGGGATGTGCTGGCTGCCGCACCCCACACGTGTGCATGAGAGAGAGAGAGAGAGAGAGAGAGAGTGTGTGTGTGCAAGGCCTTGTGGTTGGCGTTGTGGTGGGCTTGTCTGGGGTGGAGGGAGTGCTGGGTCTCTTTTTGCATGTCAAAAGAGGTAACCCTAGGCACAACTATCAATAGCAATGAGATGCAGCAGCACGGGCTTCATCGCAGGCTAGCAACATGGATACCTACCCAGGGTCTCTGCTGTGCTTCTACAGGCCTCGCTGAAGCACTTGCTGCTGTCTTCGTTGCTATTTTTAAGCCTCGTTAGATTAGAGACAGTACAAGTATGCCAGCCCGTGCTGTAATCACACCTCCGACTGCAGCATGGGCATACCCTAAAGACAGCTAATGACGTTGGAGAAAGCTTACTACATCTTCAATTCGTGTCCTTATTAAACATACTCCCACAGAGATGGAAAGAGCCACAGAAAACGACAAAAGCAAAAGTCAGGATATATTGGATAGGTCCTATCCAGAAGAGAAGAAGCTATTTCCGTCTGTGTCTCTGTGTGTCTGTCTCTGTGTGCGTGCGCCGCCGCTGCTGCTGCTACAGGCTGGTGATATACAGGAGGTCCAACTAGTGGTCCCTTCTGCCTTAAACTCTGACACTATTCTGAACCATCAGGGTTTGAACTACCAAGTTCCCAAGAGAGTCTAAAAGACTAATATTCACTGAAACAAGGACTTCATGCATCAGGCAGGTAATTTTGAGAGAACAAGCCCAAACGCAGAGCACACAGGGACTGTTACTGACAATGCACCTGGCAAGTATTTTAGAATATGCCACACAAAGTTTTTATCTTTGAAATAGAAATCAGGACTCCAAATTCCTGTGATTTTTTATGGCTTATGAACTTGGCTGCAAATATTCACAGAGCAGAAATTGGTTTAAGGTCTCAGCTCTGGAGATTTCTCTAACTATAAGTTTAGCTGTTTTGAAGCAGAAGGGAAGAAGCAGCATTAAATAAACACTGGTAGTAAATGCTGTTCACACTTCTATAAACGGCACCGAAGAAAGGAAGGCAGCCAGGACACCTCTTAGTTTATTAGGCATTTATTTGGGAAAGGGACTGTTTACCATGTGCTTGTACCTAGCACAGCGGTCCCTGACCATGTTGGTAACAATACAAATGCTTAGGGTTGCCAGGTGTCCAGTTTACGACCAGAACATCCAGTTGAAAAGGGACCCTGACGGTGCCGGTCAGCACCCCTGACTGGGCCATTAAAAGTAAGGGTCGGCAGTGTAGGCAGGCTCCCTACCCAGCTCTGCGTGGCCCCCAGGAAAGTTGCTGGTATCTCTCTCCAGCTCCTAGGTGGAGGGGCGGCCACTGGGGCTCTGCACACTGCTCCCGCCCCCCAGTGCCAGCTCACATGCTCCCATTGGCCAGGAACCGTGGCCAATGGGAGCTGAGGAAGCGGTGTCTGCAGGTGTGGGCAGCATGGAGAGCCACATGGTCACGCCTCTGCTTAGGATCCTGAAGGGAAATGTCAGCAGCTTCAAAGGAGCTGCCTGAGGTGAGCACTGCCTGGAGCCCACACCCCTCGAAATCCCAAACACTAACTCCACCACAAAGCCTGCACCCTCAACCAGAGTCCTAACCGCCCCCCCCCACACACACCCGGGCACCTAACCCACTTTCGCAGCATGGAGACCCCTCCTGCACCTGAAACCCCAGCCCCACTGCAGAGCCCATACCCACAACCAAAGCCCTCACTCCCACTTCCTCCATCCTGGATCCCGCACCTTGAACGCCTCACTTCTGGCTTCACCCCAGAGCCCCTCCCACACCCTAACTCCTTGCCTCAGACCGGAACCCTTTCCCGCACCTCAAACCCTTGTCCCAGGCTGCAGCCAGGGCTGTCCCTAGCTATTCTGGGGCCTTCCGTGGGCGGGTATGCGGGGGGCCCAGGCTAGCTCCATGCCTCCACAGTGCGGGGGCTGGCTTGGGAGGCAGGGGGGAACCACCCCACCCCAGCACTCACCGGCGGTTCGGCTGGGGCCAGGTCACTGAACTTCCCACTGCTGGTGAGTGCAGGTTAAGCCCTGTTACAGAGCTCAGGGGAGTGAGAGCGGGGCTGGGGCAGAGCAGGGGCAGGGGCCATGGGGAAGAGCCGGAGCAGGGGTTGAAGCAGCGCACAGGGCACCAGGAAATTTGGTGCCCCAAATCTTCTGATGCCCTACGCAGCTGTGTACTTTGTGTATGGGTAAGAACGTCCTTGGCTGCAGCTGGAGCCCTCACCACCACTCCCCCCGATCCCTTTACCCCAACCCGGTGAAAATGAGCGAGTGAGCAAGGGTAGGGGAGAGAGGGTGACAGAGGGAAGGAGATGGAATGAGCGTTTTCTGCAAATAGAAAGTTGGCACCCTACAAATGCTAAATAACTGTTATTTTTACAATAAAAACCCTTTAGCCAAGGTGTGCATATGCCTCTGATAAATAGCTATGTGGCCTCATGTTCACCATTTAACCTCTCCTCTCACATCCCTAAATGGGTTCAGGTTGTGCAGCTCTCCATGACCCACCCCGTCCAAAGGCAGACAGAAGGTACAGACACTGCTTGCTCACTGTTCCTCCCACACCCCAGAGCTGCCAGCCAACACAGCCGGGTCCATCTCTCCTTTGTGCTTAAACATGCCCAGCATTGCAACATCTCCCCAGTGGGTACACTAACTGGGAGTGAGATGTTCTGGGGACAGTGTCCAGCACTTACAAGACAGCATGGAGCCAGGAGGCAAGAGTTTGCCAGCCCCTTCATGTGAGTCTTGAGCAAGAGAGAACACAAACAAGGGATGGGAGAAAAAGGATTCAAAGCTTTAGAAATACAGACACACTGAAATGCAGCCACTTCTGGGGTAGAGATCAGAAGCAAGCACACTGCACTCTGAACACTGGTGCCCAGAGGAGACATTTTGGCAAGGACACCAGGATAAAACCTAGTCTTACAAGAAGAAGTGCCCTACTCCATCTTGAACGCATTTTACAAAACTTTCCGATTATGGATTCGAGATGACAATTCTTCATGCTGTGGAGGCCCATCAAAGGGGACAGATGTGGCAGAGTCTACACAGTGGAATTTAATTTAAATAATGCAAAAGGACCAGAAGCTTACTTTCCTGTGCTTCGCCTGCAGACAAAATACATTGACAATGTTAAATATTTGCTAGACACAAGCAAGCAGAGAAAAGAGCTAAACATTAGACAATCCAGCTACTAATCAGTAGCCTAATCTGAATGTTTAGGCATCAAAAATATTTGCATTAATTAGCCCTTATTTCCTACATCCTTATGAAATAAGTGTGATAGCAGCACAGTGTCACACTGAGTTAGAAAAAAAAGATAAAAGATAGAACCTTCCCAAACTATATCTCTTCTGAGTTCCTTAAAATTGGTAAGATTTGGACAGATATGTTCTGTGTCAAGTGAGTTGATAAAACAGTAGAACATTCAACTATTGGCAGAAGTTTAGGTGAAATTAAAAGATTTCCAAGCATTTATGATTTATATAAACAGATTCAAAGGAAAACACAGACCATGTGCACACCAACTTATTTAAGAAACTGTATATTCTAGAGAGCAAGAAGCCCTGTTTTATGGATGTTTAGTTCAGGGACTGATATGATCCTGTCTATTCAGAATAAAACCCTCTTCCTCATGTGATACTCCACATAGCTGGAACCCAGCACAACATGGACTCTTCTTGTCGATCCATGCTAGGCTGTCAGAAGGCTGCCTGTACAAAACATTTTCTCTACACAGCAGCTTGACAAGTGAAGCAGAAAGGAAAGGAGTCTCTTTTTACAAATAGAGAGATTTTCAAGAATTACACAAATGTGTTTTGACTACAAACAAGACATTAAAGAAAAATTAAAGGCTCCAGTTCCTGAGAAATCCAGGTCAGGAAACAACTCTGACAGGAGAACCGCCCTCACCCTTAGCCAATGTATTTGCTGCCTAGGCTAGGGAGCCATTCAACGACTTTTTCTATCTCTGCACAAAGCAAACATACACTTAACCCTTTGCAGACAAAGAAAAGAAGAAAAAAAACTAGATCCTCTCTCCACATGGATTATTCTATATAATTCTCAGGGTGCACTTCAATAAGACACACACTAATAAAATGTATGGCTTTAAGGCAAGAGTCTTTCATCTGGGACTTCAGTTTATGAAGAATATTTATAACTAAAAGAAAAATATAAGAGGAAAAAAATTGAATCCAATGTTGACACAGCTTAAAATGGCTTGTTTTGGCTGCGATTTATGAAGTTCAATGCCAAAGCCGAGGTGAGTGCACTTTTACCGTGCAACGTTACGCACACAAGAGTAATAAAATTCAAAGTCGTCATCTTACAGAAACACTACATCGAGCTCCCTTCCCACTTGTATATATAATTTTCCCTCTTACTGTGTAAGGCAATAACTTCTCTGCCTTTATGTATATTTACACATGCATGCAAAGGGAACACGGTTGAGTTACAGTTGCTGTGGGAACCACAACTTTGAATTTCCTGACTTGCATATCATGTCAACGATGATGTATTAGAAGAAAACCTCAGAGTAATCACACACCATTAAACAAATGCTGTGGGTTTGTATGTATAACAACTAAATACAAATGTGCTTATTACTTTGTTTTAGAGCTCTGTAGTTTGCACGTGGGCAAATTTTCATATAGGTTGAGTAGCCATAATTTCTAGATGGTCATTAGGAATTTGAAATTACTAGTGGAAACTTGTGCATAGTGTATAATTTTCATTTCTTGATTTCTCATCTGATTTTTTCTTCAAAATTAGCCCATTTCTCTCCTTGTTGAGGATATGGTCTATCTTAACTTTTAGAGCACAACTCTGGGGGGAAGGTGCTCTGGGAAATGCACTTACATTCTTTGTTAACCCCAAAATGGCCAATCAGAATTTGACTGAACTTGCACACATGCACGGCCATCTTTGACCTGAGATTATTCATCCAAAAGGGTTAGAAGTGACTGAAGAGACTCACGCACAATGAACTTACTACTACCACATCCCTAATGAGTGATACAGTATGTTATTCTCCACACTCAAAGACTAAACACAAAAAAATATTGTGAAGTGGCAGCATTTAACAAGTATATAACAGATTAAATATTGTTGGATTTTAAAAAAGGATTTTATTCTAGTTTAAAAAAAAAAACCCCGACAAAAAACCTGTTCAAGACTATTACACTAATCCTTCTGCAAGGATCCTGACATCTATTTATATAAAAACTGGCTGTTCTACACATTTTGCCTGAGATATTAGTTTTGCACAGGTTCAGTATATCACATTAGATGACAAGAAAATGCTTAAAATACTTGTTAATTTAGAAGCTTGCTTTTTAAAAGGAATACAGAAAGAAGTTCTCCTGGGTTGGAGTCAGTGCCAAGAAAATTGGGAGAAAGAATGATTTTAAAATGGAAACTATTCACACATCTGAGCTAAGACCATGCATAACAAGTTTCAAGTTGAAGCAAATGTTTTATGGAAGAGTTATAAACTCTTCAAATATGGGGTGCAGAACAGAAACACCAGTGCAGCGTTACCTCTTAAGGTTTGAGGCTTTAATGCTCATAGGAAAAGATAAACCAAGGGTCTGATTTGGTGTATCCAGTGCAGTATTTTGCCTTCAAGAGTGGTCACTACCAACTGCTTCAGAGGAAGGGCAACTCACCCCCTTCCCCCACCCATAATTTGCAATTATGGAATACCTATCCAGAACAGACACTTCCTCCTAACCCACTCAGCCTCAGCAGTTAATGATTGACTCATGCCCTTAAGTTTGAAGGTTTACCTCCCTTCTAAAAAACACTTTACTCATCCAGCCTTATGTATTCAGATATACAAACAGGAACATGTAGTTCTGCTAATGGTTACAAATAAAACTGGTTATGTTTTCACAACAGTTTTACAACTGAATGGTTTGGTTTCACTATTTCTTAAACTAACAACAACAGGGTTCAAACACAGTAAGCTTACCATACACAGCATGGTGAGGAAGTACAAATATAATAAATCTGGACGAGGGCAGACCTGATTAAAGGTTTGTTTCTATAAGATTTTTGAAGTTGCCTTTTCTCTCACTCCTAATGTAGTTTGGCTGCTTTAATAAAGGATTGAGGATAGGCATGAAAATATCCTAGAAAAATCTTGGTAGCCAAGCCAACATTTTATTAGGCTGCAGCTATTAGGAATGTGTACTCTAATAAATACAAACATTACCTTCCTTAGGAAAAAACAATCCCATGATTTACAAACAATGGGAAACTGACATATGGGGTCTGAATGTATGCTACACAACAACCCCATGGGAGTTTTTATCTGCAGCCTAAAGGTTTGAGAATAGCATGTAAAGAAGAGAAGTATCCTATTAAGCTGAACCTTTTTGTATTTCAAGAGCAATACATGGGTAGCTCTGCCAAATATACAAAAATGCCATGAATCTAATTGTAGGCAACACAATGAAATTACAACCTTAACGCAGCCTCTCTCAAAGCCTCCATACTTTAACCTCCCAACACAGAAAGCTAATGTAGCCACTTCTGATGATATTGCAGCTGTTCTTCTATTGGAAGCACTTGTCTTATACTGCTCCTAGTACCATAAGGAGAGTGCCTAAGATACAGATGCATCAGGTTGGTATGATGCGGTTACATGGCTTCGAATTCACCCGAAACAAATTCTAAGAAGAGGATCAAAGCCATAGGCCAGCACATGCATGTTAACACACAACCTCAACTGTAAGAAGGGTAGGAGACCCTGTAGATAGGCACTGTTATACAGAAAGAAACAGTTCAGTTGCAACTACCCTAGGCAGAACAGCAGGTGTCTGCCAAATTCTGCAGTAACCCTTGTACCACTGCTGCCTATCACCAGGTTTAATTGTTAGCACTTTTCCTGTGTTACAAGACTAACTGGACATCTTGCAGCCAAGCCAAATATCCCTATTTGACCTTACAATCCACACAGAGCCCTCAATGTCTGTGACAGAGAGTCTTGTGGCACCTTAAAGACTAACTAAAATTTTTTTTAGAGCATAAGCTTTCGTGAGCTAATACCCACTTCGTCGGATGCCACGATGAAGTGGGTATTAGCCCACGAAAGCTTATGCTCTAAAAAAATTTTAGTTAGTCTTTAAGGTGCCACAGGACTCTTTGTCACTTCTGCAATTCCAGACTAACACGGCTACCCCTCTGATTCTTGACTCAATGTCTGTGGAAGTTCAAGGGCAGAGAATTTCCGTTTCATGTATTTCTAAGCTACTTATCTCCATGGTAACAAAGAACAGATATCTGTAGGGCCCAGGGCAGTTTCACCATGACTACTGTGGACAGCAATTTGTTCTGGAGAACCATGTTCTAAAACCCCGCTTTACTGACAGACCAGTCATTGGCACCCGGGATGGGGACAATCCACTGACAGCACAACACAGCTATCACCTCCCTCAGGGGAAAAAAAACCCAGTCAACCCTAGTCATTTAATCTGTACTGGAAATCTGCAAACCACTGAGACAATTATTACTAGCATGGCTTCAACTATAGGGCAGACAGCATTTTCCCCGCAGCATGGGTAATGAGAAAGACAAGCGGCACCTGGGTCATGACATCAGTACAGGGACACAGTTGTGTATAGAATTGGACCACTCTTCTCGTTTCTTGAAAGGACAGTTATTTTCCCCTTGGCTTGTAATTTGTGGGAAGCTCACAGAGGCAGGAAGCCCATGAGAAGAGGCTCCAAACTGCGGAAATATTTTTGAGGAGCCAGAAGGGGAATCAGAGGGGGAGGGTACCCATTCCACAGGAACACAAGAACGCCACCTGCCTTAGGGCCTGTTGTCACTAAAGGCTGCGTAGTGTAAAGGCTGTGTTGACAGCCCTGTCGCTAATAGTCAGCGTGCGTACATGCTCTTTTGCGGTATCTTGTCGTCACTTTCGCTGACAAAATACTTCCAGCCCTGTGAGCAGCATAAGCTTTGTCGGCAGGAGAGAGCTCCTGCTGACAAAGCCATGTTCACACTGCTGCTTGTGACGGCAAAACCTTTGTCTTTTGCGGGGGGGGGGGGGCGCCCCGCGGGGGAGGGAGACAACTTTAAGTACCTGCAAAAGACACAAATTTTGGCGTTAACTACACAACGTAGACATACCCACCTACAGATGCCAACTCCATGGGTGCTCCGGGGCTGGAGCATCCATGGGAAAAAAAAATGATGGGTGCCGAGTACACACCAGCAGCCCCCCTACCAGAACTTCTCCCTCATGCCTCCTGTCCACCAGCGGGCCCCACAGATCAGCACGTCCCCCTCCCTCGCAGTGCCTTCCGCTTGCTGTAGCTCAGCTGTTTCATGTCATCAGGAGGCGGGGGAGGGAGGAGTGTGCTCAGGGTAGGGAGCAGAACTGGGTGGGGAAGGGGCAGGGCAAGAAGAGGCAGGGTGGGGGTGGAGCAAGGGTGGGAAGAAGCAGGGCAGGGGTGGGGCTTTGGGGAAAGGGTGGAGTGGGGGCAGGGCCTGGGCGGAGTCAGAGGGAGCACCCCCCTTGCAGATGAGAAACTCTGCCCCTATGCTACCTGCAGCTCACAGAGATTCTTCCACCTCACCAGTGGGTAGGCGAGATGCTTTCATGGCTCAGAACTGTGACTTCATGAGACTTAAGCTCTGCCTAGCATAGGCTGTGCTGTGCTTTAAACACTCGCCTTTGTAGAAACACTTCCATCTTCTGAACTTTCTACCCACTAAGCCAAGCAAAACAGGAGAAACATTTTTTTTTAAAGTGCTTCTCTTGCTCTTTGAATAGGATGGTATCACACTGGCCATTTGTTAATTAACATTTGCAGAGTGCAATTTTTTTAAAAAAATTATATAGCACCTGCTATAAACTGTCATAGCAATCCATTTTTCCATGCCCATTTATTTAGAAGCAGCATATTGAGATGGCATCCAGATTGAGTGCATGCAAAAACTCCTTTTTGGGGGATTATAGGGATGGAGGAGAGAAGGGAATAAAAGTTTGAAAATGGAAAATAATATGACTGACTTTCAAATACTTGAAATAACAACATGGAAATACTGGGGGATTGTTAGACTCAGGAAAGAACAAGGTAGACGATCATAGTCTATTTAAAAAATCTCAACTACATACAAATGTGAAACAAGAGCTCGGCATGAGGCGGGGAGAGAGATCATAAGAGATTCTAAAATGGCTGCTGTAAGGAAAGCAGCATTCTGTAACTCTCTCTCAGCAATGTGTTCTGCTTCCTTGAGCCATTTCTTAGGGTCACCAGGGCCAGAGGAGCTCAAATCTAAACCCTACCAACAGCTTCCCTTTGCAGGCTAAGGGCTACCATTTCCCAGTGCCGTGTTATAAAAAAAAAAAAAAAAGTCGTCCAAATACTGAGTAACAGCATAAACCCAGATGCCTAGCAGATCACACTGAATACAGAGAGTTTTAGATCAACTTGCTCAGCTGACAGCAGGGGATGGTGAATGCCAAGGCTACAGTGACTGTAGCATTCTTTGCAATCCAGAGGCAACACTAAAAGCTGGTGATCTAAAAGATAAAATCCAATGTACGTAAGAGTTGCTAACAGAGCTTTCAGACAGCATGTTTACTAATTGGGCCTACCAGAGTAATAAAAAAAAATCCAGAAAAACCTAAAATAGGAACAGGAAACTTCAAGTTTACACTCTTCTTTTACAAAAAGTGATTGTTGTTTGTCAACTAGCACAGAGACTAGGACGAGGGTAGGCAACCTGTGGCACGTGTGCCAAAGGTGGCACACAAGCTAATTTCCAATGGTACTCACACTGCCTGGGTCCTGGTCACCAGTCTGGAGGGCTCTGCATTTTAATTTAATTTTAAATTAAGCTTCTTAAAACATTTTAAAAAAACCTTATTTACTTAACATCCAATCATAGTTTAATTATATATTAAAGACTTATAGAAATAGACCATCTAAAAATTATATTACTGGCACGCGAACTCAAATTAAATTAAATAAATGAAGACTCGGCACACCACTTCTGAAAGATTGCCAACTCCTGGACTAGTACTATGTCCAAGACCAAGTTGCTAACTATGGTCTCATCAAGTGAAATCCAGGAAGCATCACAACAATGCGCGAGAAAAATCTAGTGTTTTTATCTATGGTTTTCAAGTTAATTGCCTCTGGCTACATTCATCACCCTTCGTTCCCTACTACACCGAACACCAAGTGTCAGTTTCTTTCAGAGTCTAGCAATGACACTCATCAGGCCCAGGGGCCTTTACTAATGTACTGAGAATCTCAGTTCTTTGTATGAACTTGGGGAGGGAAAAAAGTGCCAGACAAATTCAAGGTTATACTATCGGCACTAAAATTAAAATGTTATTTATAAAATAAAAGTACAGTACACAATGCCATGACCCCTCTGAACTGTGAGTTGGGAATGCTAAGAGGGCCTTATTTACACAGGAACTGATAAAATTAATTGCAGGTGCCTCCCTTCCCACAGACAGCGACTTCCAAAAACAACATTACTGTTGCTAGAATGTAAAGGGAAGTCTTTCTGTTGACATGTTTTATTAGAGCACCACAATTATCTTCTCATGGATCACCAAGGATAGGAAAAGCATATTTCACTCCCAAACGCCTTATAAGTTACTTACCTGTTTGGAGCTATGGTAAATTTCTTAAAGAAAGACTAGTGCCATCTTCAAGCCTTGGACAATGCTGGGGTTTCCCCACTATGGACCTGGGGCACCTCTGTGCTCAGGGTGGCCAGCCTACCTACGACCCCGACCAAATCCAGAGAGGTTGAAGTGTTCTCCTGCAGGCTTTTGTATATTGCCATACAATACCTGAACACTTCAACCACCCTGGACATATAATAGCAGACCTAAAGATAACCATACTGCAGCAAAAATACTTCAAGACCAGACTTCAAAGAGAAACTGCTGAGCTCCAATTCATCTGCAAATTTGACACCATCAGGTCTGGACTTAAAGACTGTGAATGGCTCACCAATTACAAAAGCAGTTTCCCCTCTCTGGGTGTTCACACCTCCAGATCAGCTGCTGGAAGTGGGCCTCACCCTCCCTGATTGAATTTACCTTGCTCTCTTGCCTGCATATTTATATATGCCTCTGGAGATTTTCAAAACATTCATCTGATGAAGTGGGTCTTAGCCCACAAAAGCTTATGATCCCTAAGATCTGTTAGTCTATAAGTTGCTACAAGACTCTGTCGCTCTTACATGTCTGTAGTTACTAAATATAACAGGACCATTTATTTCCAGTGATTCTGCTGTACCTGTAAACTACTGTGCTCCACAGCCCAATCAATCCACTATTAATTGTAACCGACAATGAACAGAAGAAACCAGCTACAATCGCAGCATTCCAGACTCAGCAAGATTCAACACCTAAAGGCTGATGCTGAGAAAATCTAACATAAGGATGTGGGGGTAGCTAAATCTTTCTCACCTGAGCTGGAGATGTTTCGGAGCAATTGTAGGTTTGGATGCACTATGCAGAGCCCAAAACACATTTTCCTGTACCACAAATATGAAGCACCTGACTATTTAAAGAGGCTGCAGGAGCCATTATCTGTATAAATGACAGTCTAGATTGAATGCAACTCTACAGTGGCCACTCAGTTGAGCTGCATTTTTCTGGTTAGGGATGTAGTTAGATCTAGTGTGATTAGACCTTACTTTAAACTCAACCTTTTATTCTATTAGGGTCTATGCATTGTGATAGAGGAGGGTCAGGGAGCTGCGGTAGAGTGCTTGAGGGGAGATATGTAAGCTCAGAGTTAATTGGGGCATGGCTCCCTGTGGACTAGGGAAGCTGGAGGCAGGTTGATTGGAACACCTGCAATCAATTAAGGCCCTGTTAAGAACCTAATAAAACCCCTTGCTTCAGGCAGACAGGGGAGGAGGATAGTAGTTCGGAGCAGAGAGCAGTTTGAGGAGAGTTTGGAACCAAGACCACCCAGACCCTAGGTAAAGAGACACCTGACTTGTGCAGAGTGAGGACAGGAAGCCCCACAAACTGAAGGGTAGGAGAGGGAAGTAGCCCAGGGGAAGGAATAGCTAATTCAGGTTGTTTACCACTATCCTCAGGACCCCTGAGCCAGGACCCAGAATAGAGGGTGGGGCCAGGTCCCTCCCTCTCCTCTAGGATACTAGTGGGGCAGTTAATACTCTGTTCAGGGGCAAGAAATGGCTCACTGAACCCTCCACAAGAAGAGAAAGCGCAGGACCCATCATAATAGTGCCAGCAATTTGCCACAGCATTCATTGCTGAGCTCAGATCAGTATCTGGGTCACAAAGCTAGAAATTACACTTTTCGCCCATGGAAACATGAGTTGCCTTTGGGAGAGGAAAAATTCTAATCCACCAGTGTAGAATCCACCTCCATCACCAGGGGTCACGTTCTGAGCCACACACTGACTTGCACTGGGGAGTGAAAACTCAGTGCCTTCCTTAAGAGGAAGCAGCACTTTCCTTGGTCTCATCAGCAAATTTGTGCCCATCCCCTCCCACTCTCCCTCCACTTGTTAGAAAAGCCTGGTGGTGGGTATAAGAGGAGACTTTTCTGGCACAGCCACTCCCAAGGGACACCTGGGCTGCGATTGTCCCCAAGGCCCCTCCCACCCACTGCCTGCTGCCTCCGCTGTCATCTGCCTATCTGCACTCCACCTTCCCCCTCCCAGGTCCCCACTGCTCACTGTGTCTCCTTAGAGGCAGGGGAGCGAGGAGGAATGCTGCGAGCAAGAGGTGAGTGCAGAGGTCGGGCGAGGGAGTAAGGCAGCTTGGCTGGGCACTGGGGCCACTGGCTTAGATGCGGGGAGGGGGTTTGCTGGCTTGGCCTGGCGCTCGGCGGGTGCAAAGGATCAGCTCAGCACATGACGAGTGGCCTGGTGCAGGCGAGCTGGAGCTCCTCTGGTTGCACAGTGTGGGCCTCAGGGCTCCTCCTGTTATTGCAGGGGCAAGTTTCAGGGCTCTGGTTTGCAGGGTGCAGAGCCTTGGGAGGAAGGGCGGGGGCCGGTGGGATAGCCTCCCCAAAGTAGGGGTTCACCAACCGCCCATATGAGAGAGGACTAGGAAGAGACGTACAAAACATGTTTCACGCAGCTCGTGCATGCTCGGCCCCTTGTCCTGGAACACTAATCTGTATTTCATTCTCTGCTTCCTTCTCTTGCTGCCTGTCCACTCAGTTCTCTCTACTTCTTTAGAAAGAACCCAAAGCAGCAGCTCTTCCCTCACTACTCCAGCATCTTCTCTCATTCCATTGGGTCTCCCCCCACCTTCTGCCCATTCCCAGATTTCCTCGCCCTTTTCAGAATGACCCACGGAGCAGCCATTTTTAAGAGAACCACAGACTATCAAGCAAAACCATGAGGAATTCCAGCCCCCGGTCTACACACTGGATATGGACAGCTTTCAGCTCATTCACTTATTTAACATAAAAAGAGAGCCACGCACCCATCTGCAGATCCTGCTCAGCATTCATTCATCAGAAGCCTTTGCATCATTTGATCTTTTAGTCATACCGTATCAGCTTCCCAGCTGAAGCTCTTTCAGGGCCAGGAAGAGAGCATGCTGGTGGAATTTGGGATCTTTGCAGTGAGACCAAGGGTTGCCAGTTTTGGTTGGACATATTCCTGGAGGTTTTAGCACATGACAATCTTTAATTAAAGATGAATCTTTAATTCCTGGAGACTGCAGGACAATCCTGGAGGGTTGGCAACTCTTGGTACATATGATCATGTGTGTCCAATGCATTTCATACTGAACTCATTGATCTTCACTCCGCTACAGGCACTTACTTCTTCCCACCTCCAGTGAATTCAAAGACCCTGTACAGCAGCTAGTTAACAGCCCCAGATTAACAGTAGTATTAAAATGCTGTTTGGTCTGTGTCATGCTATTAAATACCAATAAAATGAATTTAAAATGAATATAAAGTGTTTTATTAGTTGGCAGTGAAAAGCAGAAAAACAACAGAATCTTGCTAGGAGGCACTAGCACAGCATTCCCCAAATCCGGGTACCAGAAGCTTTTGTGCTGCCACAACAGCCTCCTGGGTGGTTATGGTGAGAGGTGGCAAAGCATCAGCCCTCCTCCTCCCTCCCTGTTGCTCCTGGATGCATCACCTTGCACTGCTTCTGGGGACAGGTGGGGCACAAGCAGACAAAAAAAAACACATGTGGATGGTCAGTGCAAGGTGAAGTTTAGCCATGTGACACTGATTAGCATTAATGGGAATAGCAACAGCCTAGCTCCTGGGCATCACACAGCAAATGGACTTCTGTGTCTGTTACAAGCTGAAGCAGCCCCATCCACGGCAAAGTAAGTTGCTGCTCCCTCACTGGGTTGTTTCCAAACTCTCCAGTTCAATTTCTTGCCTCCAACACCGAGCAGAGGGCAGGAGACAACGAACAAGCATAATGAGATCATCTGCCGGAGTCTGGTACCTTCGCACATTTGACTGACATACTTCTTTTTAGGGCTGTCAATTAACTGCAGTTAACTCACATGATTAGCTCAAAAAAATTAATCATGATTTAAAAAAATTAATCGCAATTAATCACAGTTTTAATCACACCGTTAAATAGCATCCCAATTGAAGTATATTAAATATTTTTGGATGTTTTTCTACATTTTCAAATATATTGATTTCTATTACACAGAATACAAAGTACACACTTCATATTTATTTTGATTACAAATATTTGCACTGTAAAAATTATAAACAAAAGAAATATTATTCAATTAACCTCAGACAAGTACTGTAGTGCAATCT
This sequence comes from Dermatemys mawii, assembly GCA_007922305.1. NCBI lineage: Eukaryota > Metazoa > Chordata > Testudines > Dermatemydidae > Dermatemys > Dermatemys mawii. The sequence goes on along the minus strand of ML677376.1, from coordinate 717,666 downwards.
CTATCGTGAAGTGCAACTTACAAATGTAGAATTTTTTTTGTTACATAACTGCATTGAAAAATAACACAATGTAAAACTTTAGAGCAGGGGTCGGCTACCTTGGCACGCGGGACTGCAGAATAAGCACCCTTAGCGGACCCCACCAGTTTGTTTACTTGCGGCTCTCACTGGCCTCGGTTCACTGTCTCGGTCCAATGGGGGCTGCAGGAAGCGGCGGCCAGCACCACATCACTTCCCACAGCTCCTATTGGACTGGGACGGAGAACCACGGCCAGTGGGAGCCGCAGTCAGCAAAACGCCAAGTAAACAAACCGGCGGGGTGCTTACCCTGCGGTCCCACGTGCCAAGGTTGCCAATCTCTGCTTTAGAGCCTACAAGTCCACTCAGTCCTACTTCTTGGTCAGCCAATCATTAAGAAAAACAAACAAGTCTGTTTACATTTATGGGAGATAATCTCTGCCTCAGTTACCTTGCTCAGCAGATGGAGTCAATGGGGTGCCTCAGAGGTCAGTTCCTAGTTCTAGAGAGAGGACTGCCTTGAACCCAGGTCTTCAGCTGCACAACTCCCTTCCATTCCTCACTGGCAAGCCTTAAGGAACACTGAATGGACCAGTCATTTCAGAGAGCTTATTCTCAACCTGTTTTCTCCTCCTTTCCTTTCTTATTTTCACTTCTGTTCTTCTCTTTCATTCCCATTGTTTATAGTAGGCGAAATGGACCCCCGTTGGCTGGCATTACAGTGTGTGAGTGTATTAAAACAAAAATTTTAAAAACCTCACAAAAACAACCCCCGTTGGCTGGCATTACAGTGTGTGAGTGTATTAAAACAAAAATTTTAAAAACCTCACAAAAATGAAGCGCCACTTCCTAACTCCATCCATCCGAGCAGGTAAAGAACAACTTCAGAGTTCTGACTAAATTCCAGGCAATCAAACAAGAAAGCTCAAAACATGGCGTTTGATTTCAAAACACTGCAGCATTGCTAAAGGCAGAGTGAGTGTCACAAAGTACAGATAGAGATAATGATAAGAAGCTGTAACTACACTAACAACTAGTGCTTACAATTCAGCTCTTGTGCTGCTTTTTGACAAGCAGGTCAGGGCTGCTCCTTGGAGTCTGTGTCCAAAAAAACACGTCAGGATGGACTGACTCAAAAATCAAGGTGATTTAAACAACAATTTAAGTCATGATGTAAATCATTATGTGGAAAGCCAGAATTTAAATTATCAATTTTAAAGAAAGGTGCATTCTCATTACTTGATATAAGCATTAAAACATGTTGATTGACAGCTAACAAGTCATTTCACTACATTTGGTACATTCTTTTGCTACCTAGACTGGCACACTATGACTATACACCTTAATATTTTAAGATTCTATTAACTGTACATTTTTAGTATGTTAGAAAATGGTGAATATATTTGCTCATTTTCTAATTAACTTTTTATCCACCATGCAATGAAGAGACAGCAAGCTGAGGGGAGGAGAAGGTCACATATTTTGTCAGTTTTCCATCAGAAGAAGCCTGGGAGATCCTGTGCAGAGAGAGAAGTGGAGGCAGGAGGAGAGGAAGGTATGAGGAATGAGTCAAGGTGAAGAAAAGATGGCTGGAACTGTAGGCACAGAATTCAAAGTTAAGCTGGAGAATTAGAACTGTTTAGCAAGGAACATGGCAGAACTCAAAAAGGAGGAGAGAACATATTTGTAGTAGAGGAAGTCAGCTTGCTTATGAGATTTCCACAAAAGGCACTCCACATAAAGAGCAGGCATCTCTCAGAACAAAAGCCTAGTTACCAACCCTATAATTTTCATGCTAGCCTAGATACTTACACAAACTGACATACAAACCTACCCGCTAAAGATGCACTAGTATGGCTTTTTTCAATGAAAGTATGATCCTATCTTAAGTGCATTTCTAAATTTAGATTTCTCCCCCCTCCCAAAAGGATTGCACAAGTGACCAGAGAAGAATACACCAATGCAACAAACAAAAGAGGTTGCGAAAATGTCTCATTTATGAAAACTGTTGATAAAGGCTAGACTAACTTCTGAAATAGGAGAACTTAACAGCCTATTTGCAGAGATAATCATGGAGAAAGGCTTCTCTCCCCAGCTTCACAACCATCCTGACCTGGGGTCTTCCTTATACCAGAAGGGTCAATAAAAACACTACACACACAGGGAGATCAGAACAATGCAAATACCAACAAACAATGGAAGCTTTACAGGAGCTTTCTGCCAGCAATGGACACTGGAAGGAAACATCTGCCTAATCTTCACCACAGTCTGATTAAATAATGTTCTCACTTCTACTTCCCTTTAAGTTCAATCACATGCTAAAAATAATCCAGGAAAGAAACCTGAAGTCAATGTACAGACCCCACATACTCTGAAACATTGCAATCCCTATATTCTATTAAAATAATTGAAATTAAATTAAAAAAATATCCAAGCAGTAGGACAGGTCAACTACCAAAGTTTTATAGTAAATCAAACCACTGATCTGGTGGAAGTCCACTGGCTAAGCATAGGGTTGTCAACTCTGACTGAAGCTATTCCAGGTCTAGATGAGAACAGTTTAAAACCTAGCAGCTGCTGATCCCCTGTTTACACTAACACCGATGCTACCCACTGGTGGAGCTGAACTAGTGGTAGCAACGGAGGGAAATTTTATTAAAATAACCTAGTGTGGATAAAACCCCTTGGAAGAGCTGCCATACAGACAAGATGGAGATGTTTGCCTGGGGTCCTGTCTACACAGAGTTGAAGCCATGTGAGCGTCTCCACAGCGCAGGATTTGTGTTTGAAAATGCTAGGACTGTTTCAGATATCAGTATAGACAGGCTCTTACTGAAAAAACAATGTTCTTGTTAAACATCTGCTCATCCAGTGCTGTGTTATCCTGCTGCAGCTTTAAATTACATTTAATTATTTTATTTATCTACCTTTTATACAGAACTTTTCACCCATAGATATCTAAATGCTTCACAAAGGAGCTCAGTATCATTATTCCTATTTTAGTGATGGGGAAACTGAGGCACCGAGAAGCAGTGAAGTGACTTGCTCCAGGTCACTCAGCAGCAGAGCTTGGAATTGAACACAGCTCTCCAAAGTCCCAGTCCAGTGCTCTAACCACTAGACAACACTACCTCAACAAAATACTCAGCAATTCACTGCAGTGAGCTCATCAATCCCTTTAAGTCTAAACAGGAAGTAAGGATTTGAAGCCATACCACTTCTTCTCACTAAATTATTCTTCACATAATTAGCTCCTGTCATACAGGTGCCTGATGTAATCTAACGACTGTTATGCCTGAAAAAACTTTGTTCAATAATTAAATCTGGAGTTTCTTTAGTTATCAGAAACAGCTGAACATGCTGAAAAGTGATATATTAATCTCCTATGCTGATCAACACTTATCATGAATTGGGAAACAACACGCTCTAAAGTTAAAGTACTAAGCAGGCTGAAATTTATATTTTATACTCTCTAGAGTAATACCATGTTTGCTGAAGATGTCCATTTATAAACAGACTTTCATAATTTTATGTGAAGCCCCAGTGACGTTCCTCAAGCCTTGAAGACATGAATGCTACACACAAATCACATGAATGGCACTGTAGATAGCCTCTGCTTCCACACTACATAACCCTGAGGAAAAAGGAATCTCCCTATATTACATGATCCTCTTCTCCCATAGACTTCTAGTCTTGCCATGGATGCAGAACCTTGTCAGTTACCATGAAGTGCCAGAGTCACTGTCTCCATGCCATGGAGAATCACTGTGCATACAACTCGGCCTCTATATAATTGCCCCTTTCACCAAGTCAGCTAGTAAAACTGCTATTGCAGGTTATCCATTAAATTTGGCTAGAACTACATCAACCTGCACAGAATTGCAGAAGAAGCAATAAGTAAAAAACCATCAACTTCTAAAGGTTTCATTTCAAATATATTTTGAAAACTCAAATCCTAATTCCTCAATTTGTATTAAGATCATGCTGCGCGAGGCTTTCAGGCAGTCAGATATCACATTGTGAAGAACTCCTTTTGTCTCTGGCTTTTTGGGAGCTTCTACAATCTGAGGGGTACTTATGGAGGGAAGTCTCCTGGACACATTCAGCCTGAACTGAAATTACGTAAATACTCTCAGTGCAATACACCTTGCTTCAGAAAAACAACATTCAGAGGAGACTAAAGACAAGGAAAACCAAGCCACTCTTGCTAATATTACATATAATAAATATGTCATTGTAACCTGTAGAACATACATCTGTTGTGGTGTTTATATAGTCAAGCACCATTTCACTGGGATTTGAATTGTAATGAATATTTTTACTAACAAAGTATTTTAAAAAAAATTGGGGTGCATGCAGCATGCAATAATGTAATATGCATGACTTAAAAACTAGCAGTTTTCCCCTGAAACTTGAGCGGAGTCTGACAGGCAGGGCTCCTCATGTCAAGGCCCAGAAATTCCTGCGTGGCCACACACAAACAGCAGCAGCAATTCTGCAGCAATTCCAAATGATCAGCAGCAAAACCTGCACATCTCCAGAAGCCTAATATGTTACGTGGAAAAACAAATGATGTGAAATTCTACAAACTGCTTGAAAAATGAAATCTCCCATTCTCCAAAGAAATAGCTCTTAACCGACACACTGGTGGAGACTAACATTTTTAAATATCTGTCACACTCACTACTCTCTGAGAGAAAACAATTTCTAGCATCCAGGAATCCAACACAACACTTTGAAGCAGCCATAGATAGTGCCCGTACAATTAAGGGATTGGTATAAATAGTTTATGTTTGCACAGCATTTTGAAGTGCTACCATGACTTAAAACAACACTTAACAGCAGATTTTACATACTTGAAAATGAGCAACTCTTTTATACAAGATTAAAGTCACACTTCATTCCTTAGTTGGGTTAGTATTTGTTTCTCTGGCACCTGACCAGAGCTTTAGGTACCTCCCAAGAACTAAAAACATGCAGTCACAAAATTAAAATGGAAGACAATATTCAGTACAATACTTTGATTCATCAGACTCTCCCAGACACAGACCTCACCTCTACCCTAGCATATCATATGAGCACATCCAAATCTTCCCTCCTCTCTTGCTCCTTTTTCTAGGGACCCTCAAACTCCCATTGATGCCTGAGAAGGAGCCCTGGAGTTTGCAACATGCCTACTTAAGAGATTCAGTCTCTGGTGAGGCAACAAAGGAAATATGTTTCAGATGTGAGGAACACACCCCCAAGAACACCCTTCCAGCAACTCTCTCCGGGTTTCATGAGGTACCATCTCTGGCACGCCTGTCAGAGCAATTCTTACACATTTAAAATAGGCAGGCGGTAAATTCCCAGGTAAAAAAGCCTTGAAATCAGAACAGAATTTGGAGACACCAATAACTATTCTATTTAATTATTTAAATAGAAACCTTGAAGAGGAATTGAAAAAACTTGTACATTCAAGTTAATTATCCTTTTCACAATGGGGGGGGGGGTGAGAACAAGCCATGGAGAAAGCAAATTTTAAGTGGCCTCGACTCAACTGCCATAGTGCCACCAGCCTCCTATCTTACATCTGGAGAAGGTACTGACATGCACAGTTAACTTGCAGAGTACTTAACAAGTGAACCATGGAGCACTGGCTTCACATGCAACATGCCATCGACAGCAAGCATGGACACTGATCCACAGCAGTATCCAAACAAATTATGGGCATGGATTAAGTAGTTGAAATCTTGCCAAATATTCACAACCAGAACCTTCCCAGCCTCCGACCACTCAACACTCCTTTTAGCCAACAAAGTGCTACAAGGTGTCCTAATAAAAAACATTAAATCCCAGTGAGTTAATTCACTCCCTTCCAATAGGAAGTCACACACAATTAGAGGATATAATTCGGGAAGCACAATCACTGAACTTTTCAACAGCTATTGTTACAACATGAGAAAGGCTTGGTGTCACTTCCTCCAGGACAGACTACTCCTTCACTAACCTCATAATGGAGCCAAAAGGTTCCCAAATCCTTAAACCCTGTGCTGGGAACACCTCTGCATTTGTCACACTTACATCATAGTGCTTCAATACAGTTTATTTACACAAGTAATGCTTGTTAAACTCAATTCCAGCTGGAGAAAGATTCTTACAAAAAAAGGCGAACTATTCTTTTTAAAGGGTACCAATTTTCAAGGCAATAATCTTAATATCAAAAGATAAATAAGTCAAATTTCTGTCAAATGCTATTAAACAAGATAAAGGCCTAAACCATTTTGGTAAGAAAGCATAGAAAAAGCACTGCTTCCTAAAAGTTCATTCACCTCCCATCCTGGACAACTATAACAATCCTGTTTGATTTGTGAAATTAAATGAGTACATTCAGAAGTGATCTGGCCATAAGTGTACAAGTAGAAGTGGAAGAAGGAAAATGAAGCATAAAGAAATTTGTGAAGTTGACTTTGGCATTTTACTGGTACAGAACTGCATGGAAACCTGATCCTCAAAGCAAGGAAGATCCACCATTTAGCTCAAAATCCCATGTATCATCAGTAACAGACTTTTTCAAAAATATGCACTGAGTCACACCTTAGAACTAAGATTAGACTCTAGTCTTATATATTCAAAAGAGCTATTTTCCTAGGAGTTTATTATGAGGACAAATCCATTGCTTTTTCTACACAAAATGCAATGAGTGAAGATCTGTATTCAAGCTACAGTCTGCTTCCCAAGGTGGAGTGCTGATGGCCTCCAGGTTTTACACAGAGAAGCACAGAAGCCAAAAAGAAGTCCTTTGATTGAGATTTTTTTAAGCAAAACAAAACAAAAAAAAAGCCAAAGCTGATGACAACTTGTAATTACGGAGGATGGCATACCAAAAATACTTCCGATAGGATGGAACTGAAGTGGCAAAAATGCTAAAGAACTAAGGAACTGGATTAGTCCTTATTAGACAAAATATGATTGGCAAGACAGGTAAGTTTACTAGAAAGCACTGCCTTGTGGGAAGGTGGGTGGAGATGGATAATTGATACTTCTTTCACTGAATTTGCATTGGCCAAAAGAGACAGAGTTAAACTGTGCTGCCAATACATTAACTAAAGTGAATGGAGTAAATTCACTCTCCTGCTACAGAAAATAGCTTGTCCTGAGATCCCCTTTCTTTGCTTATGGGTCTCTATATTAAAATTAGAAGCTATTTTCTCCACACCACAGTCTGATACGCAATATTCTGCGCCTCCACAAAACCCAGAATTAAGTGCCAGACAGCCCTTTTAATAGTTATGGTTTTGGTTTGAGGAAGAGATTTTTCTTATGAGTAGCTATATAGCCCCTCTGATTGATGTCTTACCAGGGAGGTTGAAAAGTACCACGTGATGCCTCTCAGACAGTTTAAAAATGTAGAACATTGTATTCTACGTCCAGTTAAGAGGAGGAGGAACTTTCTCCTCCCTTCCTGCCTCCCCAACAACAACAAAAAGTGAGAAGCAGATGCCCAACATTAGATGGGTAAGATTGTGTTCCTTAATACAGCCACAGGGCTTGGCTATACTGGTCCTTTATAGCTCTCTAACTTACTGGCTCACGGGGGTGAAAAATCACCCCCGAGTGCAGCAAGTCTGAGTGCTTTAAAGCGCTAGTGTGGACAGGTTCAGAGCGCTGGGAGCCGCGCTTTGAGTGCTGGGAGCTAATCCCCTCATGGAGGTGGATTAGCAGGAGCGCTGTGAGACCTCTCTCCCAGCGCTCGCGAAGTGGCCACACACCCACTTCAAAACGCTGCTGCAGGAGTGTTCCCATGGCAGCGCTTTGACATTTCACGTGTAGCCAAGCCTTCCATTAAATCCTGCAGCAAGCTGGGATTGTGATCACTTTTTTTCTTTTTCTTCTTCTTCTTTTTTTAAAAAAAGAACCTTTATTTTCTTCCCTTCACCCCGACTCCTCTTCCCTTCATTTGCTTAGTTTTGTAATCCACAGATTTGAAATCGGGGTTGAAGCAGGACTTGAGCTTGATGTAATAGCACTTGCTTGTTTTGCATTCGATGTTTCCCCCTCTCCCATGGTCTGTTTGATGCTGGTTAGATGTTGCTCTTCACTAAAACAATCACTCTCGCTCTTTAATTTGGGCACCGATTCCTAATAACTTCTAACTAGTTGTATCATGTGTTGGAAAACTTACAGTAGCTGTTTTCATGTCAGACAACTGTCTTCATTTGTACATGTGCAATGTGGAGAGGACCGCTCTCTGTGCAGGCAGGATTAGTCATTTCAGAGTGAAACACTGAGTGAAGTTTGTCTTTTTTTTTTTTTTTTGGTTTTGTTTTATAAATTCTCTCCCTGACTGCACGTGTCTGGTACATTTGGAAATGAGTACATTAAGTGCATCGTGCAGGAGATTATGGATGCACGATTTACTGTTAGATGTATTAAGCATGCTGCCTTTCCCCTCCAAATTAATGCTAGGAGGCACTGTGCTGTAGGATCCACAGTCTTTCAGAGGAGACGAACTAGGCCCCTAATTACAGTATTTGATCATAGAAGATCCATCAGCACTTTTGCTAAAAGTCCAAACGGTAACCCCTGCGTCCTGGCCAAATTCCCACTACAGAATTACACCTGCCCCTGAGATTTTAGTGTAACAGTTTGATATATTCTCCATTACTTCTTACTGTTATTCAGTATTGCTCTGCTACATAAATCAGGTGCTGCATTTCCACCCTGAGAGGGCTGTGAGAATTATTCAGAATATGAAAAAGTAGCCAGATTAGGTCTATCTCCTCAGTTTGTAGAGAGTATAGGGCGGAAATCCATTTTCGTAGAACCCACATCTACAGTCTGTTGGACTGGGCATGCTACATACCAAAGACAGTTACACCAATACTTTTAAATTACAATTATTTTAATATTTGAAAAATAATTTTGATAATTACAGATGCTTTGCATTTAAAAGTCCATAGTCTATTTGCCAGGATAAATTTAAAATGCCATTGCTCCGCTCACCCGAACATCCTCATGGGAGAACTTTCTTGTTATTCACGACAGGTTTAAGATTAGCAGTCGTGTTAGTCCAGGGGTGGGCAAACCACGGCCCACGAGCCACATGTGGCCTGCTGGCCATTTTAATCCGGCCCGCGAGCTGGGGTTGGGGCGCAAGACCAGTGGCCCCGCACTCCCGGCCCAGGTGCTGGGCCAAGCGCAGCATGCCGGGCCACGGTTCCCTGTGCTCCGGCCGGGAGCGGGCCAAGCGCAGGGAGCCGCAGGGCCCTGCACTCCCTGGCCGGGGGCGGGGTGGAGCACGTGGAGCCGCGGGGCCCCGCGCTTGCTGGCCGGGTCCAGAGCAGCTGCAGCTGGGCCCGCGCTCCCCAGCCCAGGCGCCGGGCCGAGCGCGCACACCGCGGGTCCTCGCGCTCCAGACGGGAGCCGGCCAAGTGCGGGGAGTCCCGGGGCCCGCTCTCCCTGGCTGGGCCCAGCACTCCGTGCCCCAGCGCTCTCTAGGCGGGGGCCGGGGGAAGCGCGGGGAGCCGCGGGGCCCCGTGGAACCTGGTGAAGGAGTGCCCAGCTGAGTAAGGTAAGGGGGGGACTTAGGTGCTAGGGTCCCCCGGTGGTGGTTAGGGTGGGGGGATCTCAGGAGGGGGCAGTCAGGGAACAAAGCAGGGGGGCTTAAATGAGGGGTCCCCAGGGTGGTGGTTAGGCTGGGGGGGATCTCGGGAGGGGCAGTCAGGGAACAAAGAATGGGGGGTTTAGACAGGCGGTAGGGTCCTGGGGGGCAGTTAGAGTGGGGAGTCAATGAGGATACAAGGAGCGGGGGGGCTGAATGGGTCAGGGGTTCTGAGGCGGGGGAGTCGGGGGTGGAAATTGGGTGGGGGTCAGATGCGGGGGGGGGGGCAGGCTGCTTGGGGAGGCACCGCCTTCCCTACCCGGCCCTCCGCACAATTTATAACCCCCACGTGGCCCTCAGGCCAAAAAGTTTGCCCACCCCTGTGTTAGTCTGTATCCGTAAATAAAACGAAGACGACTTGTGGCACCTTAGTCTCTAAGGTGCCACAAGCCTTCCTCGTCTTGTTATTCATGTCTTTTAAACACACTATTAGCTCAACATGAGGCAGACCAGAAGTGATGTTGGAAACTAATTGAAGCAGATTTTAAAGGGACCCCCCCCACCCCACCCCACCCCACCCCAACACACACACACACACACACACCACCAATTCCCAGGCTTTTTCCTGAAAACCTAGTGGTGTGTGCATCATAAAGGAAAAGTAATGAAATCGTTGCCTGAATTATAAGCTACTTTGAAAGGAAGAGAGACTTTAAATGTCTTAAATTCTGTTTTCTGTGGCTGTTGATAGATTTATTTTATATATTACTAACATGTTACATTGCTATTTTATTCATGCTCACTTTCCAGAGAGGCGGCGAAATGGTGTATTTTAAAAAGGTACAAGTACAGCTCTTTCCTATCCACTGTCAGATTTTCAGAAACAATATATAGCAAAAATAAAACATTCGACAAAAAACACAAAACCAAACCCCACACACACTCTTTGTCCCTCTCTGTAAATTGTTTTTCTATCTAGTACATCAATACAGATTCTAAGTGTCAGATACAGAGTTAGTGAGTGGCACCGGAAGTGTCAAAGGATTCGACCCCACATGCGGCTTCACTGATACTGAGCTAATCCTCCTCCTCCTTTGGCATCAGGGAGAGTTCTTCGATGAAAGTAGCTTTTGGCACCTAGCTCGCTCTGGCTCGGAAATAAGACTTTGAAGAAGTAGAGAAGAAACAGGCGAACCAGAGGGAGCTAAGTACCTAAATCTTCATGCTGGTGGGAGCTGTAGTTGATGCCAGAAGACAACAGGCAGCAATCCTCGAGCAGAAAGCGTTTTATTTAACCAAACCAAAACACACCCCACTTATTTATATGGAACATAGGGAAGGAGGGAGGGACCTTGAAGTTTATACCAAGCCCTTTCAAGAAAGACTGAACAGATAAAACAGGCCTGCACAACATGCGGCCCGGGGGCCACATGCGGCCCACACGGGCTCGCTGTGTGGCCCGCGGTGGGTAAGTAGGGGCGGGGCAAGCCAAGCAGTGGGGAGAAGTGGATGGGGGTGGGGCGAGCGCTGGGCTTTTCAGCCCGCAGCTGGTTTTTTTTGCAGTAATATGGGCCTTGCTGCTTTCCGAGTTGTGCAGGCCTGGATAAAGGACTATTAATAAGGCTATGGAGAGAAGAAAGTTAGTGTAACTATGCAAAACATGGGAATTAAAATAAGTCACACATATTAGGCATGGAGAGGTGGTGAATACAGGGTGAGAAAAAACGTTAACTCTTTTCTAACCTCCTCGACTGATGAGGCAGCGACATACCCCGTGGACAAAACAAATGTTAGGTCTACGCTTGGCACTAGGGATGCAATTGCCAGCCTGAGGAAAACATGCTCTCAGTAGCTCTGATTGAGCTAGCACACTGAAAAACTGAGAGTAGCCATGGCTCCTTTGCAGGTGAATGGTTAAACTGAAGAGAAAAGCCAAAGTAGAAATCTGCACAGTGCCAGTTTTTCTTATTGTGTTGCTTGTAAGTGGACAGCACCTTCTTAAAAAGGTAATTTCAATAATTCATTCTAAAATAAAATCCCTCTCCGCATTATCTGTTTTTCCTCAGAATTTGAGAGTTACATCATGCAAGAGTGCCATAAATCTGTTAACTGTTCCTAATAAGCTACATTGAATTAGCTTAGGATGGCCAGTCTTTTACAAGCATCACAATACCCTCAAGCACAAGCACTGTATGTGCTCAATAAAGCTGTAGCTTGGCAAAATTCAGAAGAGATGCCCCACTGAAATTATCAGGTGTCAACTTCCATCTGGCATTTGTTGGGGGAGGGGAGGGGCATGTGAGTCAATTCTTACCAGATCTCCAAATAAAAAGAGCACTTCCACTTCATGTGCTAGCAACTGGAAACATTTCTTTGTTTAAAACTTTAAAAATATCTTGCCCTTGAGATTGGCTATATCTGTTCTATACTGCCCTCAAGGCCCTTTTCCCACACAAAGGTGATAAAACCAAGTTTACGGTTACAGAAATTCCCAGCACATACAAATCACAGGAAGCTGTTGCTAAGTAATATTTCTACCTAAGTAAACATCACAAAACATTTCCCACACACCCCTCTGAACTTTATTATTCAGACCCGTTTTGAAGATATTCATGGTTTCAGAATTTCTCTTAGCGGCATCTTTAAGAGCCATCAGGTCTATTTCACACTAGTTTATATGATCAAGGCTCTTATAATGTTTTTGCTAATGGTTTTGTCCCCTGTAAGAGGAAACAGAAAAAAAGCTCTCTTATTTCATCCCCACAATCTCTTCCTGTTTTTTTCCAGTAAGTGAGACAGATGAAGAGTGGAGGGACTCTCTACACCTTCCAAGCCTATTTGCTGCAAAAACTTTCCAGTCACCTGAAGACAAAGTCCTACCACCTTTGCCTAGTTGCTTTTCCTGGTATGTCCCTCTCTTGAAGATTTTCAGCATGCGAATCCTACCAGATCATAATCTCTTAGACCTACTTATTGATTGATAACTTACATTTGGGAAATATGGAGTTTAGTTTACCTTTAAAAAAAAAAAAAAAAAGCAAGCCCACACACCTCTACACCACTGATCCATCTCTCTCTTCTCCCTACTCTCCATACTCCCGGTTCTTCACCCCTCCTCCAAATAATTTGGACCACGTATTCAGAAAAAGGTGGATAAAAATAAATGATTTTTTAATCACACTTTTATTTACATGAAATAATTTTTTTGTTTTTAAAAACAAAAAGCAACTCAAAGACCACCATTGTTAAGGCCTAAATTTACTATAATCTATTAAAATCACTGAATTTAAAAAATATTAAGTAGTAGAAGTCTGCTGTCAAAGTTTTCAAGAAAGTGAAACTACAGAAGTGGTGGAAGTCACTGGCTAAGCACCTGGAACCAGTTTGTTGAAGTGCTATACCAGTTTTTGATAGCAGTAACGGCTTCTGCAGGTCCAGAGAGAATATTTTCTTTATGTGAATTTATTCTATTAGTTCAGTTCAGTGACATCTGAATGACCTATTAAGAAATCAAATGAGAGTTGGGGGGGGAGGGGGACAGAAAACATTGTTCTCTGCTTCCAATATATGAATAAGAACTAGGTGAGGTTGGGTGAGATCTACTAGTTCTAAAATCTTAAAGGACATGGTGACCAAAATTAATCATTTACTAAATTACAGATAGTACTACTTTTGTTTATTAAATCCTCAAGTAAAAAATCATCTGGTAAATAAGAAATGTATAATTTACAATTTTTCTAACATAAAAAATATAAAAAGTTAAGAATCAGATTAAATGCATTAAAAAAAGCACCAAGTGTAAAGGCTATATTTAGTTGCAAATCAACATGTTTCAAGGTTAAAAACCAATGAGAATCAACTTTTCTTAATGAAAATAGCTAAAAAATATAAATGCAAAACAAGATTAAAATTCCCTAAATCATGGTTTCTTATCTCCAAATTTAAATCATAATTAAAATCTGATATAAAAATCAGTCCACTCTTGGTTCACAAGTAAGTGACTGAAATGTCTTTATAGAAGAGACACCTTAGGTACACCAGACTGCCTCAAAAATCTCGCTGGAGAATGAGAGAGTAAAGCAAAGGGAGTTGGGAGTGAATTCTGTTTTGGAGCAGAACTATTCCTTCTGAAGTGGAAAAAATACACACACACTTTTTTACAGCTAAATGGAAACTACATGGAAAAAAACCCAAAAATATGAAAATGATGTTTGACAAACCCAGTCTGACAAATGCGAGGACAGGGGTACTGCACTTCCAACTATTTTGCCTACTGAATTCTTCAGCAAAGACAAGATTTGCCTGAACAGACTGCAGTGAACTGTGAATTATATTTTCATGGTAATGGAAGTGAATATACGATTTAAAAACAATGCTTCAGTAAAAAACTTGACTGAAGATGCACAATAGCCTTACAAGATAGAGCTCGAACAGGATACAGATGCGGGTGTTCAGTACAAAATAAAACAGAAACACTTGTCAGGATTTAGCTCCAGAGACATCACAGTGGCCTAGATTCAAATTCAGAATACATCATTTCCCCTTCCCGCCAAAAATAATTTTCTTAGCAGCCTTAATTGGAAGTTAACTGAATGGCATATCCCTCCAGCACAAATCACTACCAAAAAAATCAAAGAAATTGCTGGTTAATCCAACATTCATATACTGATCAATCTCAACTCACACGACTTTCCACACATACATCATAACACCCAAACACATACAGATTCCTCTTCCCACAAATCCCTTTCCTCTTCCCACGGGCAGCTGCCCCGAGACATGCATTCAATCTATCACAATTACTCTCACGCACAACCTTAACTCTGACCTCAGAATGATGGAGATCTTATTGGAATAGATACCTTGACTTTGGAAATAGCACTTTATAGATTTCTGACTAAAAAATTCTTGGCAAGAGTTAGTTATTTGTTTGAGTGTGATTCAGAGACTTGGACATGTGCCTTGGGATAGCTATTTGCTGAAACTGAAACAAACAAACAGTTAGCTATGAAGCAGGAGTCAATGTTTTTAGTATTAGGACTGATAAAAAGATTAAAAACTAGGGCTTTCAAGAGATTAAAAAAATTATTGTGATTAATTGCATTGTTAAACGATAATGGAATACCCTTTATTTAAATATTCTGGGATGTTTACTACATTTTCAAATATTTTGATTTCAGTTACAACGTAAAGCTTACAGTGCATACTTTACATTTATTTTTTATTAAATTTTTGCACTGTAAAAAACAAAAGAAATAGTAATTTTTCAATTCACCTCATACAAGTGCAATCTCTTTATCATAGAAGTTGCAGGAGATAATGCTGCCTGCTTCTTATTTACGTCATCTCAAAATGAGAACAGGCATTCGCATGGCACTTTTGTACCTGGCATTGTAAGATATTTACGTGCCAGATGAGCTAAAGATCCATATGTCCCTTTATCTTCAACCACCATTCCATAGGACATATGTCCATGCGGATGATGGGTTCTGTTCAATAATGATCCAAAGCAGAGCGACTGATGCATGTTGTTAATTTTCATCATCTGAGTCAGATACCACCAGCAGAAGGTTAATTTTCTTTTTCGGTGGTTTGAGTTCTGTAATTTCCGCTTTGGAATGTTGCTCTTTTAAGACTTCTGAAAGCATGCTCCACACCTCGTCCCTCTCAGAAGGGCCTTTCAAAATCTGATTCTTAAACCTTGGGTCGAATGCCATATCTACCCTTAGAAATCTCACATTGGTATCTTAGAAATCTATCCTTAGAATCTACCCTTAGAAATCTCACATTGGTATCTTTTTGTCAAATCTGCTGTGAAAGTGTTCTTAAAACAAACATGAAGGGGCATATGAATGTTTAGCATATCTGGCACACAAATATTTTGCAACACCAGCTACAAAAGCACCTTGTGAACACTTGTTCTCACTTTCAGGTGATATTGTAAATAAGAAGCAGGCAGCAACAGCATCTCCTGTAAATGTAAACACAATCTTAGCGATTGGCTGAACAAGA
The DNA here is from genome assembly GCA_007922305.1 of Dermatemys mawii. Classification (NCBI taxonomy): domain Eukaryota; kingdom Metazoa; phylum Chordata; order Testudines; family Dermatemydidae; genus Dermatemys; species Dermatemys mawii. The sequence goes on along the minus strand of ML677376.1, from coordinate 702,053 downwards.
AGTAGGACTGAGTGGACCTGTAGTTTTAGATTTTGTTTTTGAGTGCTATTATGTAACAAAAAAAGCTACATTTGTAAACTGCACGCTCACAAAAAGAGATTGCACTACAGTACTTGCATGAGGTGAACTGAAAAATATTTTTTTATAATATACACTTTGATTTCAAAAACATCCAAAATATTTAATAAATTTCAATTGGTGTTCTATTGCTTAACAGTTTTAATTAAAACTGTGATTAATCTTTTTAATCGTGATTAAGTTTTTTGAGTTAATCGCATGAGTTAACTGTGATTAATTGACAGCCCTAGTAAAGACATAAATAAAGAGAAAGAGTAAACATGAAATGAGGCAGGGATGGGGAGTACACGAGGTGGTGGGAGAAAAGGAACTGGTCTTGGAAAGTATATGGAGTGTTACTGGAGAGGCAAACTAGACAGACAGAAGTCCTGCTCCCTAGGTCTGCCACCTCCCTAGCTAAACTCTAGCACCAGACACACCAGACTTTGTGTCTCTACTAATCCTGCTCCCCTATTGAGGTTCACCAGTGGAGTCCCAGCATGATAGACTTAGTGCTTGGCTACACTTGAAATTTCAAAGCGTTGCCATGGGAACACGCCCGCAGCGGCGCTTTGAAGCGAGTGTGGCCACGCGCAAGCGCTGCGAGAGAGCTCTCCTGGTAATCCACCTTCATGAGGGGCTTAGCTCAAAGCGCGGCTCCCAGCGCTCGGAGCCTGTCCACACTAGCACTTTAAAGCACTCAGACTTGCTGCTCTCTCACCCCCTTGAGTCAGTAAGTTAGAGCGCTATAAAGCGCCAGTGTAGCCAAGCCCTTAGTAAGGTTTGTCAGATCAGGTCTTCTCTGCTGGGACCTGAATGTTCAAGCAGAACTATCTGGGAAGCTCGACTCAGAGCAGGGCTGGCAACGTTTAATAGAATTTGCTGTGACTTTGAAAATTGTTGTTGTTGAAAAGCAGACCATGCTCATGTCCTTTGAAGGGAAAGAGCATGTGAGAAATCCCAAGTGCAAGAGCATAATGGTAAGTAAGTTACAAGAGCTGGATTGGTAAAATTTTAAAATGAGCTGTTCCTTTATTTGCTCCTGAATGGAAAAATACAGATCCCTCCGTTAGCAGCATTACCTAGAAAATTAAAGCTCTGCTTGCTCACTCCAAATATATAACTTTGGGAAGGGAAATTCCATGATGAATAGAGGTATTTAATCCATGCTCCAAACATCAATCACAGCATAATTTGAACCACAGTGACTCCAAAAGGAGTGACAATGTATCTTTAAATTGCTATACAAATAAACTGCTGTGCAACAGTCACAATCAGAATCAAGCCCATCTCTATTTTATTTTGGGGAATGGGCAGGAATTAAGCAGTAAATTTTAAGCCTCAGATACCTTAAAAGATGAGCTGCCAGAGCTCCCCTGAAGTGAAAAGGTCAGAGACTTTCAAGCATGCTCAGCACCCACACCTGGTCCCAGATTTTCAGAAGAGCACTCACTATTCAGAACACTTCGCTACATGGGGAACACTTCAGTTCAGAAGGGGAAGATGTCTAACATTGTTTAAAGAGGTAGACAGCTCTGCATTTTAACATAATTGGAAGCAACTACTATACTCACCTTCTTAAGACCCTGAGCAAGCTGAGCAGTAGAATAAAGTCCAATTTCTCTTCCTAGAGCAGGGGTTGGCAACTTTCACAAGTGTTGTGCCGAGTCTTCATTTATTCACTCTAATTTAAGGCTTCGTGTGCCAGTTATATATTTTAACATTTTTAGAAGGTCGTCTTCTATAAAGTCTTTAATATGTAACTAAACTGTTATTGTATATAAAGTAAATAAGATTTTTAAAAACGTTTAAGCAGCTTCATTTAAAATTAAATTGAAATGAAAAGCCCCCCGGACTGGTGGCCTGGATGCAAGTAGCATGAGTGCCACTGAAAATCAGCTCATGTGCTGCCTTTGGCACCCGTGCCACAGGTTGCCTACCCCTGCTCTAAAGGCACATGGCTCATCTTCGAGTTTCTGCTATGCATGTGGATTTTCTATCAGTCTATGATATCTGAGAGGAGAATTCTACCACACAATATGTAACTCACTACAGCTCAAACACTGAATAGCAAAGTATTCATCAATAGATCAGTTATTCGTGATGTTTCAGCCCAGGGAATACAAACAAGCAATTATTTTATGTATCTTGTCTCTGCAGCAAAACAACAAACAACAACAACTATTTTAAAAAGAAAGATTCCTGTAGCCAGAGGAAATGATGCAGTGCAGGGAATGACAATATCTCTACAAGCAGAAAGTGAGAACAATGAATAAAGGTGGAGGAAGAGTGAAAGCCAACAATACAAAATTTAAATCACACAGAAAACTAGGAAAAGTTCTCCCTGTATATTCTCTACAGTCACTATGTATCTACCTTAAGCATTTAAAGCACCCATTGCATTAGCATTTAAGCACCAAGTACAAAAATGAAGAAACTGCATTAAGTATAAAGCTCAGCAAGTTTTACTTTATTCCAAAACAATGATCCTACTGAAAACTTTGACAGATCAACTGATTGCATTTCGTCTCAGCCTCAGTAGTTTAAAATAAAAAAAAAGAGGGGGAGGGCGAGACATATAAGGGCTAAATTCAAGCAGTCTGACATGATCAAGTCCAGAAACCCCCTGGAGTCCTGTCTGAGGGCAGTGAATAGTTGTTTGAGGTCACCAGGTAAGCCCCAGAAATGCAAGACATCAGATTTCAAGACACTGATAGCTATGGCATAAGAAGTTGTCATGGGGTTCTCTGGACAAATTAAAACCAAAAGTACAGTTCACACAAGCTTACCTTAAGCTTAGCTAAACAGTCATACACTTTAAGGCAACCTTGGTTGACTATTACTGTGGGCGGCACAAGAACAGAAGCAACGAGGGTCCAGTAAGGCGTTCAACTGAAGAAGAACTGCCATTTAATCTCTGCTCTAGTTACCAGGAGTCTAGTGTGCATGTTTGTTAACACTTTCACCACTTATGACTGATCAAAAACAACTAACTTAAAAAAAAAAATTGAGGCAGGCAGGTGTCAGAGAATAAGTACATATGCATTCCTACTGAGAAAACTAATTGCAGAGCTCTTGAATTCAAAGATAAGCAAGCCAAAATACAACTTATCAAGTATGTTTTTCAAGTTAGTTGTCAATTACAAGTGTTGCCACTCTAAATATTTTGATCTAGTTTTGTAAAAGGAAAATATACAAGGAAGTTGGTGTGCGTTTGAGAATGACTTTGCAAGCAAGCAAACTAAATGTGTATTCACTTTTTAAAGTTACGATACAAATACCAAGTTGAAATGTAAACATCACATTCTTCATTTGAAGAGAGAGCACATGCACCCTCACACAGATCATTGTTTCCAAATTTAAAATTTCAGTAATTTTCTTTATAAAGGAAGGTAGACAATAGGTGGGTAATGATGGTGTATTGAGGAAGGGTGATCTTGAAGAAACTGCAATTAAATTAGCCACATATCCACCACCCTCACCCCTGACTAGGCAAAACACGTTATAGGAACAGTATGCAGCTTAGGGTATTCTTAGATATCTTCGAATTGGGTCATTTTCAAAAGGAAGCTGTGCAATAAGAAAATTTTGAAAAATTAAAATGCCATAAACTTTAACTGTGCTCTTTTTTACATTTGAAGAAAAATGTAAATCCACATTTGAAATAAAATGTAGCAGCTTATGAAAGAATGTATATATTTAGCACTTAGACATATTGAATGGCAGCAAGAATGGTGCAAAAGCTGCCAACAGGGCATTCTCAAAATCAAAATATTTTACTCTGTATTCCTACCTCTTTGACAGCGATCATGGGTCCAGCAGCGTTCAATGAAAATGCCGTTTATTACAGTAGGTGGGCAGTTGCTTTTTCCTTTCACAGTGCCTGGACACACATCTCCACACTCTTCTGTGTCATCCTTGTTGGCAACGATGTAATTGTCTTCCACAGAGTCTAAAATCCTAGACCAATCGATTGTGGACAAGTAACACAGTTCATTGTTCTTCTCGATCCGCACTGCACCTCGAGTAATGTTCATCAGGTTATAAAGGCCAATCTCTTTCAAGTGAACCATCTCAAAAATGACCAGCGCATAGTTAAAGAAGAGATGAGTTCCTCGAATCACAGTGAGGTTGGGAAAAAGCCCCTTTAAACTCTCTAAGCCATATACCCGAAAGAGCAGTAAGTAGTCCGTAATCATAGTCAGTTTAGGGAAACTGAGCTCACGGAAATCTTCAGGCTTGGTTTTAAACATCAGCAATATTTGCAAGTGGCCCTCAATCACAGTGCAGTTCTCAAGCATATTCAGCCGGGTCAGGTTATTCCGAATGTCCATGCTCCCACAAACTGGAAGGCAAAGAACAGAAATAATTAACAATTATTTCTAAAAATATATATGTTCAACCGCTGTACAACACACTGGACAGTCTGGGTATATTTTAAAGTAGCATGGCTTAAGCACTAGGAAATATTGCAAGGAACAACCCTGCACGTATGTGCGTGTCGCTGTGGGCTAGAAGACTTCACAGGCCTTTGTCATCTGCAATTTCTAGGATTTTATGTTTGCTGGAATGGAATCTCCACACTGAAATAACTGTATTCTAGACAGCCATATGGCATTCACAAGAGGCGAATAAGCATCTATTCAGCATAGGATTTTTGGCTAGTATTTAAAGAGAACATCATACCAACTTCATGTCAGATAATGCAATTAATGCAAAGGGATTTAATGGGAGTAATTGAGCAATATGTCATTGTATGCAGGGGACGGAGAGTGAAGAAAGTTTTGTGAAAATTAAAGAACCCAGTCTATACTCTAGCTTGGCCTTTATTGAGAGAGTAAAAATGATATTTCTAGATTGATTTTATTGTTTTTACATTCCAAGGATGGAAATCTTTTCCCTGCAATACTCAGTTAAGCATTTGATTCAACACAGGCCATGTATGCACTGTTTTGTTGCTGTGAGATTAAAGTTTTAAGTACAATTTGCAGACTGTCAGCCTTGACTGAGTGCCTTTAAACTGTCTCAATTACAGAAGAATAAATCTCTAAAAATTCTTTACAATTGAATTCTGTTCTTAAAACTCTTTAGCCATTATTCAAATACCTCACTCTCAGTAACCACCTTTCATGGTCACTCCTTCTACCTGTGATCTTTAGATAAGTACCACAGGTCAGGGTCAAATCTTACAAAATAGAATTATTTGATTCTGTTCCTATTAATCTGAATTGAAGTCAAACTATTTTTTTTTTTTTAAGCAAAAGCTTAAGATGATTTTATACAGTAAGCTTTTAGGTAGAGTAGATTATGCACCTGTATTATAAATATGCACATTTATGGCACTACATGATAAAAACAACTTTAGAAGATAAGTGTTTCTAAAATCTAGACCCTGTTCATGCTCACAGAACTGTTTGTGGCAAGCGGATAGTTTCCATACTTCTCTGTAAAACACTTAGCATGCTGCTAGCACTGCACAAATTGAAGTATTAACTATTAGTGGTGCAACTGAGTATAACTACAGGCCAGTCGTGTTTTACGCGCATTTAACTTACGCAAATTTAACTTTACGCGGCTGGACAGGGGGGAAAAAAAAATGGGGCGGCAGCCTGCCCGCTGCGGTGGGGGCTGGAGCCAGCAGCCCACGGCAGGGCTGGAGCCGGTTGCCCACCCGCCGCGGCAGGGTCTGGGGAGGCAGCCCAACTGCCGCGGCGGTGTCCAGGGTCGGGGCCGGCAGTCCACAGCAGTGGCTGGGGCTGGAGCCAGCAGCCCGCAGCAGGGAGCCGGCAGCCCATCCCCCGGCTCGCTCGAGTGCCCCCTCCCCCCGCCAGGGTAAACGTTCAGTATAGTGAATTCAATGAGAGTTTCACTACACGCCATTTCCACTTTATGCGGTAATCGCAGAACGTAACCCTCACGTAAGACGCGACACGCCTGTATATGAAAATTCAAGACTGAAAGTTGGCTACTTTTCAAAACACCAACAACTGAGGCATGTTCAGTCTAGACAGAGCATTTTGTGCCTCTTCATGTTAACTTCTGTAAGGCATGTGATGCATTTAGCTTTGATTTCTGTCACTGATATCATCCCTGCTTTCTGCTGAGGTGTTAAAAACATTTCCATATAAATTTAATTTAATTAGCTCATAAACATAATGCATTTATAACTTTCATGCTTGTGAGAATTCTCCTTCTCTAGCTGCTTTGCTATCTCAGTAAAGACTTCTCTCTGCATGTGCAGAAATCCCTTCCTGAATCAGAATCTATATGATTGGTAGGCTGAAAACTTTAGAATTCACATTCTAAGATTCTTTCAAGAGGCAGCAAATGATTTTTATTTATAATTGGAATAATTTATCCATTTTTCTAGCAGATTAATTGCAAAATGTGATTTGCAAGCAAGTATAAAATAAATCCTAAAACAATACTGCACTATTCCTGCATTCAGCGCCACGGTAGTATTTAGCACACATACTACTACGAAGCTTTGCTTCCAGCCTAAAAGCACAGTACTTCATCAGCAGACCAACCGATTGTCTTAACTTAGTTTTATTATATTTACTTTAAAGCCAAAAGGAGTAACAATAGGTAACTGAATTCAGATTTTACCTTTTTCTTAACACAAAAACATCAAGTTAGCCACCAATTTAAGAGTACTTTTCAATGTTTGACTCCACAGGGCACAACACTGAATGCAAAGACAGTCTAGTTTAACTTATTATAGAGGCCTTCTATCCACTTCAAATACAAGTTATACATAAATGAAATAGTTTTGTTTAACAGTTGACATTTACAGTAACAACTTTAAACTTAAAAAAACAGTATCACTTGGGTTCTCTTACAGAATAAAGCCACCCTAGCTACTTCACTCTGGAAAGAGCTTTTCCAAAGCCTGTTGGAACTTTTTCCTGAAACCTTTGCTTTCTCTTCTACACACATATGAAAGCTACAATATGAATTTGTTTCTCAAAAAGACTATATGCAACAACACACTCTGAAGTCATTTCTGTGGTTTCCAAACAGAGACTCTTCCACTGAATATAGACATTCAAAATGAAGTCCACATATCTTGGGCCATTACGGCCTGGCAGGCAAGTCACTGTTTTAAAGAGGTCTACAGATTTGCTTTCACAATAGGACCACCTAGCTCAGCTTATAAATAAGGAGGCAAAGTTAATGGATTCTCCTCTTTAAATACTAAGCCATTTAATATTTGAGATCTGGCACATCAGAATCCCATCAAAGCACCCTACCAATGAAAAATAGGTGCTGCAGCTTATAAAGGAATCAAGATTCAGAGTTCCATACAGTATAGCAGTCTAGCCACACATATAAAGCCTCATTTCTTGCTCATCCACCCATGTCCATTTGAACCCATCTACTCTCCCAGTAGCTTATTGAGTCCAATGCACTCAGATACTAGCGTTGGAGCATGTTTTACTGCAAGATCTCAAAGTTACATATTAAAAGGGATCATGGTGCATGAGATTAGACTTTAAAAACACTTAGTTCTATTTTGTTTGATTCATTTGAAAGCATAAGAGAAGCAAAGCTCTTTGCAAAGGCATGAAGGAACACACTACAGGGAAGGCTTGTCTCCCACACCACACTTTTGGGTGCTGGAGCACAAGGCCTTCAGCCACGTACCACAATATACATATACAACCACCATGCACGTTGCCATTTTAAGAAGTTACTTACTGGTGTGAGATTCTTGCGAAACTAACACACCTAGCAGTTTAATGGCAATGAATATTCTGATCTTAGTTTTCCACAGACCTCTAATGTGTTTTAAACAAAACAAAAACTGTACTTAGTTTCTAGGAAAACCTCATAGCAATTGTTCATAAATCTGATTCATTGCAAATAAAAATTAAACCTGGCAATATTCGGAGACTGAGCAATCATATTGGGATTTTTTTGGCATTATACCCAAGTTGCTTCAAAAATCATTAGCAGAAGAATTTTACAATGTACTCAGCACATCAAACTGTATACCTTTAAAAGTGGGACAGGGAATCCTGTGACCAGCTAACAAGAACCTCTTTTCCCCACCAATACTTCTGGGTAAGGTGGGAGGGAATCAACAAACTCTCTCACTGGGCACCCCAAAAATGAGAAATATTGGGAGAAAATTAAACACATCTTGCATGGATGGTTTTAGTATTTCTTCAGAACAAATTAGAAGGAGAAGGATGCTTTTAGGACAGCAAATGCACGTTGGGGTGACACCCACAAAGTGGGGCTCTCTCTCAAAGCCTTAAAATTTCATACAAAACTAATACATTTAGCTCAGCAGTATCTCATCTATCTCCATTATTTCTGTCAACCTAGTAACTAGCCTTCCATTAAATTAGATAATAGCTAGCACAACATGAAATAATCTTGGAAGGAACTGGAGGAAATTTCAAGGTAAGGAGTTTGTTCATTCTAACAAAGCAAATATTTTCAGCATCATTTTTCCGTTTAAAAATTAAGACAACTCAAAATAACAAATACAGTTTTAAATTTTTGGCCACACCAAGAGGCCAACAACTTTGCTAGAGGTCTTGTTGTTTCTTCTAATGAAGTGCCAGGATGGCATGCTATTTGGGGCAACAAAGAGGAATCGGCAGGAGCAGTAATATGATTACTAGTGAATCTGTGTCAAGCATCAAAGCTTCAACGAACTCTTCTAAAGACACTTTGAAGCAAGGAACATGCACATCTCAGCAACCACACAAGAACTTCAAAACTGATGGCTAGGGAGGCATGTTTTTCTTTCATTATTTTCCCACTGGTAGAGTAAAGTGTCTTGCCAGAAAAAAGAATATTTTATATTAAAATTTAATTTTTAAAAAGGGTTCAGGAGTATTATTAAAGGTAAAAGTCAAGCTATTTTTCATGACCAACATAAATCTACAAATAAAACTTAATCTGACACTTAAAACACAGGTTTCCTCTAACAAAAGGAGAAACAACAGAAAGAAAAACAACTACAATATGTTGATATTCAATGCATAAACCACAAGTGCAACTAAGATAGGATTGGTAACATAATAAGCTTAATTCTTGGTTTCTGCTCACCAAATGCACAGGTAATAAGGTGCAGCAGACAAAGTTGCTACCCAGGAGCAGCTACTTGGACACGTATAAAGCTCTGTTTAATGAAACTTAAATATATACAATTAACTTCCGGAAAATGGGAAAGACAATAAATATTACTCAAGTCTTTTCCATAGAAAAGGAATTACTATCAAGAATAAAAGCTCAGGATTCAAGGCCACTAGATACACATGTAACAGACTGCAAATTATTTAGTACACGGATACAATAGTAAGTTAACTATCCAAGTCTTATCGCTTAAGACTTAGCATTAGATGAATCCCTAGAAAAAACAATCATGGCTCAAAAGTTTCTTTTCTAAAATAACCAACAAATTCTTTAAAGGCACAACCTATCTAAGGTTATAGCCATTTTAAATGAAATTCTATTAAATTTTTTGTAGAATTTCACATTTCTGTGGAAATTTATCTATTGACTTACAAAGTATTTTGCTCATGACTTTTTATTCTATTCAGGTTCTCATTCTACAGTTATAACCATGCTATGTGAACCCCATTTCTTGGTACATCACAAAGTTATACAGTTAATATTTTATAAATCTTCAAAACTATAGAATAGAAAAAAAGGGTCTTTTCTGAATATATTTGTTGAACTCTACCCAGCCATTTCAGCTTCTGTCTGTGCTGCAGCCACTCATGTCAGCCCTATAACTTCATATTACCAAAGGAACAAGTGTTTTTTTCCCCAGCTTCTCTAAGCAATTTCTTCTTGGGGGAAAAATTCAGCAACAAATGAATATGAGAACTGGTCAAATTAGCTCCCAGAACAAAAGTTCAGAAGCCAGTTGTTAGTGATTTTTTCTTAGACAAATAAGCTGAGTTCCCCTTTGATGTTGGAAACTTTAAGGAAAGGGATCGATCTTCAGATATATGCACCACCATATTGCATATACTAGGGTCCACCGTTGCTCCCACTAAAGTTGGTGACAAAATTCCCAGTGAGCCAAATTCTACCTATGACATCATATAATGAATCTGGACCTCTAACCTCAATGGGAACAGGCACAAAGCCCAGGCTGCATGCTCTGTCTCTGCACCAGAAGACAGAAAGGGAAGAGACACCAAATAGCACAGCAGCCACACAGGAGGAGTAAAACACTCCTGTGTCCTCAGTTATCAAGGTATTCAAAGTAACAGTATTTAAAAAAAACAACAAACCATTTCTAATCAGGCCACCAAGAAAGAATTAAATGGCAAGGCACAGCAATTTGTCTAAAATACATGCCATAAAGACAGAGACTCTTGTACAAACTAGTTTGGCAGCAATACTAAGGTACTGAATGGAGAAACCACATATGATGTCAGCTTTGGTTTTCAAAATACAGTGACTGGGAGAACTTCTGGAACCTAAACCTTATTTATAGTAAACAGCATGGATAATAAACCTTAATGACTCTACTCCAGAGCTTTGTTTCTTTATCCATTAAGTCTGAGACAACACAGTACTGTTCATGAAAATAAGATCAAAGACCATTTAACATATGTTATTAATGCTACAGTTTTTAAAATGTATACAGCCTGCCTCAGTAACTGAATCATTAAAAGAAAACAACATTCATTTGCTCAATCCAAAAGCATGACACTTCACACATAAACAACCCTTGTTTTGAAGAATAAGGTATGGAAAGAGGGCTTCTATTTCTTTTTTGTATGACAATTTCTGAATCTAGTTACTGAGGTGAGAAGTCATGAGAACTACCAATCAAGGGAGACCTCAATGCAAGGGACTGCAAAAGCCAATTTCCAACCTACTTTAATAATGGTTTAGCAAACAGAAAAAGATCTAAGAGTTAAACTGTTTAATTTTAAACTTCAGTTTGCCATCCCTGATAATGAGGTCTGTGTGGTGAAGCAGGTTCAGATGAGGTTGTGAATGAAGGTGAGAGTCTGTTCATTTACCCTTAAGCTCCTTCAGGTGACCCTGTGAGGCAGCTACTGCATTCATTCCTGTAGAAAGAGAAGACCTCTGCTAAGGCAAGGACAATGACTCGTGTCGTGGAGACAGCTTCTCCTATGCCAATCGCACACAAATGCCATAGCCTGAGCCCCACCACCGAGGGCCAAAGCCAATGCCCAAGGGCTTCAGCCCTAGATGATGGGGCTCAAGTTACAGGTTCCCCATACACATACCTGGGGCTGAAGCTCTTGGGCACTGGCTTTGTCCCCCAATCTGAGGTGGTGGGACTTGGGCTTTGGCAGGGTCTGGGAGAGCTCTAGAGCAGGCATCGGCAACCATTCAGAAGTGTTGTGCCGAGTCTTCATTTATTCACTCTAATTTAAGGTTTTGGGTGCCAGTAATACATTTTAATGTTTTTAGAAGGTCTCTTTCTGTATACAATAATAGTTTAGTGATATATCAGAGACTTATAAAGTAAATAAGGTTTTTAAAATGTTTAAGAAGCTTCATTTAAAATTAAATTAAAATGCAGAGCCCCTCCGATTGGTGGCCAGGACCTGGGCAGTGTGAGTGCCACTGAAAATGAGTTCGCCTGCCGCCTTTGGCACCCGTGCCATAGGTTGCCTACCCCTGCTCTAGAGCTTCAGTTTCCCTTCCTGGGGTCATGTAGTAATTTTTGTTGTCAGAAGGGGGCCACAGAGCAATGAGGCTTGAGAACCCCTGCCCTCGAATATTTGCTACTTATGCTAAACTATCTGCTCAATCTTGTATTTAGCTGTGACACTCTCCGTACCTTTCCCAGACGTGAGGAAGAGCTCTGGGTCGTTCAAAAACTTCTCTCTCTCCCACCAACAGAAGCTAGTCCAATAAAAGTTATTCCCTCACCCACCTTGTCTCTATAACTTTTTTCAGCAAATTGGCCATCCCCAGGACTGCCCTCTGAATGGTTCACCAGGTATTTTTGGTGATAAGAGCTTTTCATTTTAAGACCTCTCCAGGCTGCAGATAGAGCACACTGAGGACAGTTTCCCTTTATAAAAGAATATTTCATGGAGCCCTACTACTGCAAGAGAGAAGGCCTGTATAACTATGGTTTCAGAGTAGCAACCGTGTTAGTCTATATCCATAAAAAGAGCAGGAATACTTGTGGCACCTTAGAGACTAACAAATTTATTTCAGCAGGCTATAGCATCCAATTAAGTGGGCTATAGCCTATGAAAGCTTATGGTGAAATAAATTTGTTAGTCTCTAAAGTTCCACAAGAACTCATGTTCTTTTTATGTATAACTATGGTGACAACTGACTTTTTCATATTATAAACTCACAGGAGCAAAGCTGACTTCTAGGGTGATGCTCAGCATATGACAGAACTAGAAAAACTGGGAGAATGAGGGATGCCTTTTAAGAAGCTTTACAAACACAGAGTTTTACAAGTGGTCTAGTGGTTAGTGCAGAGAAATGGGAGTCAAGACTAAACTGAGAATTCTTTGGACTATGGACCTCATCTTCCTACACATCTGTAACATGCCTAGGACACTATGGGCACGTATAAATAAAAAAATTAGATAGAAATATCCTTAAATTCCATTCTGGGCTCTGTTATAATCTCACTCCATAGGCATTGCTCCCATTTCTCTATCTGTAAAACTGAAAAAATACTTCCCCGTTTCACAAGGATCTGAGGATTAATTCTTTACGTTCATAAACGCACATGCAATCCAAGAACAAAAAGTGCTACAGAAAGCCAGGTTAGCAGCAATTTGTTTGTAACAGTAACGATCTGTAAAGAACTTTGAAGTCACTGGATTAAAGCTGTATCACTATTTAATGTTGCACTCTGGAGAAATAAATCTTCACGTATCTCCACAGGTCCGAGTTTGGTCTGCTTGTCGACTATATCTCAACTCCTAGGTGAAAAATACAGTAGTACTTCTTTTCAAGATTTTTACTTAAGAAATAATTTTTTAAAAGAGCACGTGAGTGAAGAAGGGGAGGTATTTTTGATTGCATGACCAGCTGAATAGCCTGATTTTCCAGCAGTCAGAGCTGTTTCCTGCTTTGTACCCTTTATTATTGTAGTATGTGATGAATTCGTCATTGCAGTATCTGGACTCTGAACCACCCTATTTATATTACTTCCTTTTGTGGGAAATGTGCCAAGATACAATGAAAGTTATTAAATGAACAATTTCAGTACTTAATTCTCTTTATGCAAATATTTACTAGCAGGTCCTTTCATTTTCTATAAAAACAAACAAACATTCTACATTAAAACAGAAAACTCTAGCTAAAGTAATTTCTTAAAGCAAGGTTATCCAACAAAATCAGCCCTAAAAATACAATGGTCTGACGCTAGCTAACTAAGATAGATGTGAGCTTCAATTATTAGTCTCCTTAATCCAGAGGTAGGCAACCTATGGCATAGGTGCCAAAGGCGGCATGCAAGCTGATTTTCAGTGGCACTCACTGCCTGGGTCCTGGCCACCAGTCTGGGGGGCTCTGCATTTTAATTTAAAGTGAAGCTTCTTAAATATTTTTAAAACTTTATTTACTTTACATACAAGAGTAATTTAGTTATATATTAAAGACTTATAGGAAGAGACCTTCTAAAAACATTACAATATTTTACTGGCATGCAAAACCTTAAATTAGAATGAATAAATGAAGCCTTGGCACACCACTTCTGAAAGGTTGCCAACCTGCCCTAATCCCTGCACGGCAGATTCATACTATTAGTGTTTTAATGTAACTTCTCCCAACACCCTTGCTTTTAATACCTGTACACTGCAAGACCTGCCTAAGAATATTTTTGTGGTTAATTTCAAACCCTTGCAACTAAGCCTACACTGAGCTACATAAGAGCCTTCTGAAACTATATCTGGTGCTGAAATTAACAAAACAAAAAAAAAAAAAAGTAAGATGTGAGGGGAAACTACAGTGAGAATCCTCTAAGGTGGCATGGAAAAGGCAACAGGGGCATGCTTTTTCATAATTAAAACAAATCAGACCCACAAAGGCATTACTTGTAGTTGTACTTCTACCCATGAAAGCTTGTGTCCAAATAAATCTGTTAGTCTTCAAGGTGCTGCCGGACTCCTTTTTGTTTTTGTGGACGCAGGCTAACACACCTAACCCCTATTACTTGTAGGGTAAATTCCAACAGAAAAGCATGGGCTAAGTCTCCCAGCTCCCTATTTTATATATAGACAGATGATACAATTATACTGCCAAATACCACATTTAAGAGAAACAGTTTTAGAACCTGATTCAGAAGTCAACTTAGAGGTCCCATTTCAAAATATTTTTGAAAAGTAAATATTAATGGCCACTAAGGTAAAGTTACCAGCAACTCAGAAAACTGAAGCGTTTTCATTTATCTCCAAATCAAAATAGAATAAAAATAAGTAACTCCAATGACAGTATGCCAAAGTAGGAATAAGGCATTTTACTCATGACCCAGCCTATTTAAAAAAAATTTGTTCAAAACAAACACCCACGGTATTTTTTTTACCAGGCTTTCTCACACTAGTTGAATTTCTGGGAGCTTCTAAATAGGGTGACCAGATGTCCCGATTTTTGAGTCTTTCTCTTATATAGGCTCCTATTATCCCCCTCTTCCCCCACACTGCCTGTCCGGATTTTTCACATTTGCTGTCTGGTTACCCTGCTTCCAAAGAACACTTCCCTTTTAAAACTGAAATTAACAGAAAATAGCCTACTGCATGTCTAAGTCCTGCACATAATTATACGTCATACCCCAAAACCTACATTCAAGAAATACATTGGTTGTGACAGAAAAAATTAAAAGTCTGCAGCTAAGAGTGAAGAGCCCTGGAGCATCTGCTCACTATCCAGGCACTCTGCTTCGCTTGTGACCA
>ML677376.1:655361-682117 GCA_007922305.1 Dermatemys mawii | reverse complement strand
CCTGCCTCCCACTGCTACTGGTGTGCCCTGCACCCAGCCCCCCTCACTCCATGTCCCCCACTGACTCTGGGGCTTGCAGCCTTACCCCCGCCCTGCTACTACAGTGCCCCGAAACCCCCTCCCCATACTACATACCTGAATCAATCACTTAATTTCAAGGCCCTGATTAAAAAAAAATGTTGTATACAAATATTTTTACCCAAGATGCTTTAACAATATTTTAGAACATGTATATTTTCAAATCCAGTTTATTGGTCAATGTTTACATTCTTGTTTACAATTAAAAAGTCAGAAATCAGTTTCACATTCATCTGCAGTTAGATTTAATGTCTAGGGCCCAATTCTAGTACATGGTCTATAGGTCTATTGAGTGTATAGTCTTTGCAAGTTCAGGGCCTTTGTACTGCAATGTTTCACTTTCACACACTGCAGTGTTAATTTGTTTGGTTTGATTTAGTTTACATTTTGAGTGATATTCAAGCTGGTGTGTCACTTTTAAAAGTTATAACAAGAAGAAATAGTTTCATGCTCACATTAGCTTTGACGACTTAAAGTTAGAAGTGCATATGTCATTTGTTTTTAGTGTGGTTGGCTGGGCAAGTCAGTTCTACTAGTAGGCTAAAAGCCACCTTGAAAATGATATAGCTCTTTTTAAAATCTTAATTTTACTAGCATTCTTTCATTCGCTCCCAATGGAACTCCTGGAAAAAAAATAGCATTATGGCTCAGTTCTACTAGTGATCAGCCATGGGATGTGCAGGAGAGGGTATGCTATGTTAACCATTGGCCTTTTCAGTGCCTAAGATTACCGAGTGCCCAGAGCTATGTTCCAAAGGTCTGGTCATCTTGCTCCAGTGGGATACAGACTTTGTTGCTTTTCCTCCATTCTTTAAATGTTTGCTGTTTGCCCTCGAGCTAATAAATCACACCACATTTCCTGGCAACCAAGGGAACTACTTCCAATAATTTTTTCTGATATTTGCACAGTCCCACTTCTGCAAGATTGTGAGTTTTATATAAACTCTTTGAATACAGACAGTTTATAATTCTAATATGCCTTATAAGTAAACACTTATTCTTTCCCCAAATTTTTGCATCTCCTTCTCCAGTACCCCACTATTTACCTGACCATTTACTTCAGTTTTATATTTATTGATAGGTAACCTAGTGCACAGACTCTCAAACTATGATCCATAGATCACTGGTGGACTGTAGGTAGCTGGCTGGTCCTTTAGCCTTGGCTCTCCTCCTTTTTTACCATCTGCTAATTTGTAGTAAAAGAACTAAAATTATGTTAAATAGTTTCCCACGGTTACTTTCCTAGGTAAACAATTGCTGCAGTTGGCACAGGATATTACCCAAGTGTGAATGGGTGGACCACTTTCACACCCACTCACAAATCACAGAGGAATTAGTCCATGAGACTATTCAGGTGTGGTCCACACTGTGAAAAGGTTTGAGGTTCCCTAGCTTAGTGATTAGAGCACAAGGCTGGGAGGTTGGGCTTGCTGATCCCAAATTTCACTCTTCTTTACTCCTCTGCGAGGCAGAAGTAACTGAGTTGGTATTTGCTTAACACGCTTCACCTTTGCAACATAGAAAGCCAAAAAGTGCTGTTTAAAACAGCAACAATCTGCTGCATTTTCTCTGGTGTTGAATATGACAAATCCTTTAACGTGTTTGTCTTTCTGCCTAATGTATGGCTGTTCTTCCAGCCTACTCAGGTGGCAGAACTGGCCTGGTAGGAATGCTTTCTCCTCCACACACCTGATCTTGCTTTGGGCTTATTTTAAAGAAGTTGATTAAAGATAAATATATTTTCCTTGAAGTTGAAGGAAGTAATAATCTCTGCCCTGGATAAAGTCCCAGGAGGGTTCAGCCCCTGCCAGATTGGGCCTCGGTTGTGAAAGCCTGAGAGAGTGCCTATCGTAAATGTCATATTGTTGTGTCTAGTATCAGAGGGTAGCCGTGTTAGTCTGGATCTGCAAAAGCGACAGAGTCTTATAGCACCTTATAGACTAACAGATCTTAGGGATCATCAGCTTTTGTGGGCTAAGACCCACTTCATCAGATGAATGTTGTGGAAATCTCCAGAGGCAGGTATAAATATGCAGGCAAGAAAGCAAGATAAATTAATTCGTGGGGAAAAGGGGGCGTGAGGCCCACTTCCAGCAGCTAATCTGGAGGTGTGAACACCCAGAGAGGAGAAACTGCTTTTGTCATTGGCAAGTCATTTACAGTCAATATTAAGTCCAGACCTGATGGTGTCGAATTTGCAGATGAACTGGAGCTCAGGAGTTTCTCTTTGAAGTCTTCAAAAGTCTTCCACAACATTCATCTGATGAAGTGGGTCTTAGCCCACGAAAGCTCATGACCCCTAAGATCTGTTAGTCTATAAGGTGCTACAAGACACTTTGTCGCTTTTGCACTTCTGAAAGGTTGCCCACCCCTGCACTAGACAATCAAGTTTGGTGGACAGTCAAGTTTTCCTACACTGCACCACAAAGATAGGACTAAGGCAGCCATACTTTGGGATGGTGGTAGGAAGTCTGGGATATGTGCAGTAGGCCCTGGGCAGTGTAGATGTTGGAGCCCCAGATTTGGGCCCAGAGTTCAGAAATCCCTAATTTGGGGTTACAAATGAGTAATGCTCATGCACTAGTTAACAACCCCAGCGTCTGCTAACTTGAATGCAACTAACTTTGAGTTACATTACAGAACTGACATACCCTAGGTGTGCATCCCTCTGCCTTCACCCTATTTTGGTTATGGCAGCTTCCTCCTTCTCTGTTTCATTTGTTAACAAACCCTTTAATGTATATAGAAATATAGTGACTTTTGCAGAAGAAAAATCACTTTGTACTGTAAGACTGGGAGCAAGTCTGTGTTACTAATACTTCGTACATTGGATGGTCTTTAAAAAGTGACTAATGATTTTGGGGGGCGGGGGAGGCTCTCCATTTTTGGGAACCTCACTCGAGGCTCCCCAGAAGGGTCCTGATTTGTAGAGAGCGTTGAGCACCTGCCATCTGGAAAAAAAAAATCTAGATCCTTTAAGATGGCTCAAGCTGGACTCCCCAAAAAAATCACAAGTTGCTGTTGAAAATCTTAGCTTATATTTTTTAACAAGCTTCTTTGTCTGAGTTACAGACAATATCCAAGATGATTAAAACTGAAAGAATGTTTAAAGTCACACTTAGCCTTCACCATTTCTGATACTTATTTGTATTTTGCAATCCCCTCCACTTGGGACAATGAAAACACAGCACTGGAGATCACCAAGACTGCCTTCAATTGCTTTACACTGCAAACAACCACTAAATCCAACCTCAATGCACATGTGCAAACAGAGCATTGCAAAGCGGGAATAGGAAGATTCTTACTAGTGACCAGCTCTCAGCTGAAACTCCAGACTTGCTGAAATGTTTGGAAACTGCTGAAATACAGAATTTTTATCTCAACGTGTATTTGCACATACAGTAACACTGCACTCTTCAGACTACAAATGTGAGTTATTCTGCTGATGACTCTCTACTTAGAGGAAGATGTCAGACCAAATGTCAGTTAGAACCCCTGGCTCATGTTGGATTTATAACCTGTGGCAGCAGAGCTCCATTTGCATTACAGGCTAGTCTCACCTTACGCAGGGGTTCCGTTCCGCGGTTCACACATAAAGCGAAAACTGTGTATAGTGAAACTCTCATTGAGCTGAATGGCGGGCAAAATCGCCCACACTACAGATGGAGTTTTTAATTGTTGTTTTTCTTTCTTTTTCTTGTTTTTGCCGACTGCATAAAGCTGAATTCGCGTATGTTAAATGCGCTTAAGATGCGACTCGCCTGTACTTCTTTCTATTTCATTCTATTGCCATTCTGTCCCAAATCAAGTGACTGATATTGGTTTGCAATTTGTCACAGAAGGATTAAAGTTACAGCTTTGTCTTTCAGCAAGATACTACTTTCAGTTTCTAATTTCAGATTAAGAACATCAGTGTGCAATCTCCCCAGCATCTCTCCAATACAGCCAGTTTTACATGTTGTTAATGCTGCAGTATGCTGTCTGCAAGATCAGATAAACTACCAGCTGTGTGGGCTCTAAGGAGCAGAGCCAATACCCTTCTGTTTATGCATTTTTCCCCCAGAGCTCTGTTAGTAGGTAGATTAGATGATCCGTAGGTATTTACCTGTTTTAATTTCTATGGACTTCAAGACACTTTGCCAAAATCATTAAGCTGATACATTAAATACTATCCTGCTGCCTTCACGATATCCCCACTGAATTCACATACATCCCCCCCCCACACTCTCTCTCCCCCTATCCCCCAAATATGGTAAATGTAAACAGCCTTGAGTAGACAAGGTATATTCTTATCTGATGCAGTAACTGTACCCCAAAACAATGAGCTTTTTCTTTGTTCGTTGCTTACTTTCCTAGATGATTAATTTATCTTCTAATGAGAAACTTGGAGATAATCACATTCTCCCTTCCTGTGTTTAAAATTTTTTCTTCTTGATGTAAGAATGTTATCTAAGTACAATGCTGTGACATGCATAAATGTGCATGTCATTTGTAAAACACTGATAAGAGAACTGTCCAAGCACTGGAAAATTGGAAAGTCTCAATTATCACAAGAGTCACAATGAACAGCTTACATTCATAATGTAGCTGAAAAGTTATTTGCAGTGTTATTGTAGCTCTGTTGGTCCCAGGTTATGAGAGAGAATATAGGTGAGGTAACATTGTGAACTTAAATAAGACGAGGAAGACTTTGTAGCACCTTAGAGACTAACCAGTTTATTTCAGCATAAGCTTTCGTGGGCTATAGCCCACTTCATTGGATGCACACGAAAGCTTATGCTGAAATAAACTGATTAGTCTCTAAGGAGCTACAAAGTCTTCCTCGTCTTATTTACGGATACAGACTAACATGGCTGCTAATCTTAAACCTATTGTGAATTTACATTCATAACTCAGCTAGACACCATGGACTTAACAGGGACTCTGCTTGTATAGTTTATTACAACAGTTTGTAACATATCACATGGCTTGATACCCTTAATTGCCCACTTCAAACCCTTTATGTATAACAATCTGCAATTGCCCACTTTATTCCAAATGACCACCTCCATCATGTGTTACGTCTGCTTAATCTTTCCCGACTTGTATTTAGTTCAAGCCTGTGGAGATCTCAGTAGGTTGCAATTTTTCATATATATTTTAATTTTTTGTGACCTTCTCAGATGGTTATTACAGCAGAGAAGACCTGGCCAACATGACAACAATGCAAAGGCTAATTCTATCTCAACAGAGAGAGAAAGTTTACAGCCTAACCTCATGGCTGTTCTATGGCTTAATACAATACGATAGATTGCCTTGACAATTATTGTTGTGTGACATTTCTACACACTAGGAATCACCTAAAAAAGGGATTTCTGAACCGCAGAACTTTAGAAATAGGCAAGTACAACACTCACCATTAAAGTCATTGGGGCACATCTGAGATAAAAATTTCCCTGTGTAGATCCGATAAGGGAAAATAGCACTGAACCAGATACAATGTGCTGGTAATTCTTGGTAAACACCACAGCTTTTAACGGTGACTGCTGGGTTCGATTACTGGCTATCTCCTCTCTACTCAGACAGCTCAGTCATCTGGGGAACCATCTGCAACTTGACATTCTCCTCAGGAAGTTATGTTTCTAGGAATACTACTGAGAGCGGAAAATAGGGGCCTCAAAATTAGGGCGAGTCTGCTGCATTTTGTGCGTCTGCTGCATTTTGAGGACTAGTCCTGGATAATTATATTGGCAGTAGGGCTGATTCAGTCTAGTTCACTGTAAAGCTACTGTAGGGTCAGTTTCCAATTCCCAGCCACTGTACCTCTCACCTTCTCTTTATCAAAGCTAAATGATTTATATACAACGATCAGTGTGATGCAAACCATTGGCAATGGGGACCTGTTCCCACAATTCCTCTCTGTAAAATGATGGAGGTGAAATTCATCCTTGTGCAAAGGACCAGCCAAAAACAAAATTCAAGTAGGATTTAGATATTGCATACACCAGTTGCTAGGGTGGACAGGTGTTAGTGGTTCTTTCCAATGGGTTTTAGAATGGGGCAGGAGTGCTAATGGTCTAGAGACCCCACAGGTCTGGCTCATCTGGACTAATTTAAGAGCCTGGACACAGGCCCCCCTCGCTCTGATGGAGCAGCAATTTGTTGCCACAGAATCCTAGCAACCTTACTACAGATACAAGGCTTCTCTTCTCTCAGTCCTTCTTGCAAGGCAGCTTCCCATGCAGGTTGTTGGAGAAGATAGGATCTGAAGAGTCCCTCAGCAGATGGTTCACTCTCTGCACTGGAGACATAGCGCAGCTTAAACTTTAGTGGGGAAGTGAATTAGCATGAAGAATCTGTAAGCGTAAAGATGAAGATGGGCATTTGGCAGGAGCATCTCCTGTCTGATCACAGGATCAGAGAAAGATGGTGTGTAGGATGAACACCTCACTGTTTGTGTTTCTCTACTAATTAGTGAATTTCAATCAGAGCACTCAGCACAGAGGTGGCTCACAGATTCCTGTTGGAATCAGTGCTAAGAATAAAGAAGGAGGAGTACTTGTGGCACTTCAGAGACTAACAAATTTATTTGCTAAGAATTGCTCCCAGGCTAATGAAATGCATGACACTGTAGCACAGCAGGCTGGCACCTTTCATCTCCCCTCGCAGCTTTGATTTGCCCCAGGCTAAAAGGGAAACAAGCTGGTGGAGGGGCGGGAAGCAATCTTTTCCATGCATAGCCTTCCCTGCACTCTTTGAAGAGAGGCTATGCACAGTGGGGACCTTCCCACCAGCCTGAGGGATCTGAGAGAGAGAGAGAGAGAGAGAGGCTGGTTCCCTCTAAGGCTCAGTGCCACATCAGGCATCTGCCAGGCTCAGAACTAGCCCCAAGACCCCACCATGTCTGCCCTGAGAAACATCTGTCTGCAAACAGCCATTTACCAGGGAGCACCCTCGGCTCCCACTGAATCTGGTGGGAACTGCAGGTGCTGGACCCCAGGGAGACTCTCCTCAGTGATGCAGAAGCCTGAATATCAACAGGGGGCCGCCCTGAAGAGATTGGCTAAAGATTGGTTTCCTTCCCATCCTGGACACACACAAGCCCCACTCCTCAGAGGAGGTAACAGAGACACCCACACACACACAGCAGTAACACAAAACAAGGCAGCAGAATGCCCCCCATTTTCACCCCCACCCCAAAAAAATCCATGGCAACAAGAGAGCTCCATGTCAGGAAAGAAAGTGGAATAAAACTGAGCTCAGGGCAAAGCAGTTTCAGCCTCTTGTTGCAGATTCATATGGAGCAGCTCCTCTTCTGTAAACGTCCTGTGAAAACAATTCAAACCATGGCCCTGCTGGGAGCTGAGTTTAGTTGTGGGGCCCTGAGCCAGGAGGGCCGCGTCCTGTGCACAGGGACTTGCACAAACCCAGTTCCTCTATATTCTTTAGCTGCAGTTCTGGAATGCACATTCCCCTGCTCCACAGCAAGAGCAGCACCATCCCATCTGGTTCCCACATGGAGAAGCTGATGTAAGGGTTGCGGGGTCTGGCAGGAGCTGGACCAGGCCACACACACATCTCGACAACTGCACTCTTGGCTCACTCAGGCCCTCCAAGTTCTCAGGGTAGAAACAGACTGTGGGCCTAGGCCTCTCTCCTGTGGGTCCTGACATACCCAGGAGAGGCAGCAGACAGGCTTTCACTGTGCACTGGCTGCTCCCTGTTCTGAGGCACTGCCAATGCAGCAGGCTATCCTGTGACACTCTCACTGCAGACCGGGAAAGGAGTAGGGTGCTCTGATGGCCCCCAAGGCTGTCTCTAGCCCTAGATTTGCTCTCTGCATGTGTCAGGGGTCAAAGAATGGGCTAGTGGGGTAGAAAGAGGGCTGTCAAATAGCATTTAGCTCTGCTTCACCTCTGCCCTCTTTCAGAGCTGCATCCATGTCTTTAAGGGCACACACCTCCAGACCAGGCCCGTAACTATTATAATAGTGACACGTGTTTTCCCTTTGCTTCACCAAAAACACATTAGCATAAAGGCAAGAATATGCTGGCCGAGGAGTTGGTGTTATAAACCCAAGCTGTTTCAGATTATATGCCTTCACACATGACCTATCTGGCATGGCTTCACATTCAGAAGAAGAATTTCAGCATATATTAGGTCACAAAACAATCAAGTTTTTCCATCCAGTGAACACTGTTCTACTGCAGCCTGAAAATGCTGAGGACTCTTTCTGGAGAGCTCTGCTACGTTCCAGATTTCCTCTTCTCTGTGACACTGGAACTCAGAATCACAAGCCTCCATCTGAAACCTCTGAATTGACTAAAACAATTTAGCCGCAGCCGATCAGTCCCATCAGAACTGGGAATTCTTTTTAAAACGCTTGCTCCCTGGCAACAAAATCCCTACCAAAAGGATTCACCTAGACGGCCGCAAACTGAGGAGTCAACATATAGCTCCACTCTGCAGTGTGACTTTGTAAACTAGCTCTCTCTTACTCAGCAGGCTTAGTCCCTTTGGGCATTCAGTACCAGAACTGATGAGTTACTTGAGGCACTACATTTTTTATTTTATTTCCTACATCATACCTGTTAGAGCCAATGCAGCTAAGAGAGACTGAACTGGCTTCTTCTGTTCCTTGTGCATCAACACATTGTTCTCCAAGTTCTATACACAGGGTTGACTGTTCATGCTATCGTAGACTCACTGAATGCAGGAAGCTTTGAACAGGGACTCCAAAGTTTAATTTGGCCCTTTGATGAATGTCTCTGATTGGTGGTGTAAGACGAGGACCCAGCTTGACTTTCAGATCCTTGGAGGTAGGAGGGTTGTTGCAGTGCTGGTGTGCTCATAAACTGCTGCATTGCCACGGAACCAGCCCAGCTTAGGTCAGAGAGCGAGATTAGGGCCAAGATCAAAACATTCCTCTAAACATCATTGTCCCAGCATTAGCAAGAGGAATGAACCATGCTATAGGCACAGGAAGAGACTGAGCAATTGGAACAAGTGCCAAGATAGCCCATTGACAGACACTTTAGAAATCCTACTCGATCGTGAATAAAGGAAGCTCTACCACTAACTGGTAGTCAAATTTTATATGCAATTACTAGATTCCAGTGCCAGAAAGTGTCATTTTGATGGTCTAGTCTGACCTCTTGTATGACACAGGGCACAGAACATCCCCAAAATAATCCCTAGAGCAGATCTTTTACCAAAGATTGATTTAAAACTTGTGAGTAATGGAGAATCCACCACAACCCAAGACAGTGCACTGGCTTAAGAGCTTGGGGCCTGCAGCTGCAACCAATTGTGCAGTTGGAAAGAAGATGGGACACTCCAGATCCCCAGCAGGGAGTACAGAAACACCTCCACAATTAGTGCAGTACAACAACCCAGGCAGTTCTTTGTGAAGGGGACTTAAAAATGCCACATGGTTCCCAAAATGCAGGGAAAGCTGAGAGTAGTTAGGGAAGCTGGGCAAGCTTTGCCATAGCAAAAAAAAACAGTCCCCCTCCCCGCCAACTCCACTGTGAGTGAAGTGACTGGTTGAGTTATGAATCCAGTCAAATCCAAGGTCAGATTTAAACCTTTACACCCTGAAAGAGCCTTACAGAGATTAACTCACCAGGGAGGAAAGTCAATACACTCACCCTACGTGAAGAATGAGGAAACTGGAGCAGAGTAGTTCAGTGATTCCTCAAGTCCATGCAGTGAGTAAATGGGCAGTGCCTGACTACCCCTTGTCACTCTTCCCACAAGACCCCGCTGCCCTGAACTGTCTCCAACTTTTGTATTGGTGACCCCTTTCACACAGCAAACCTGTCATTCCACCCCCCCTTATCAATTAAAAACGCTTTTTAAAAATATTTAACACGATTATAATTATGGGAGGTGAAGTGGTGTTTGGAGGTGGAGGCTGATAGTTTGTGACCCCCCCATGTAATAACCTTGAACCCCCTAAGGGGTCACGAGCCCCCAGTTTGAAAAGCTCTGCAATAGACAAAGCAGTAGAGAAGAGACCCTTGGAACATTCCTGCATCCAGGGAAGGGCGGCCTTGTTGGAAGCCAGCATGGGTTGCTCAATCTATATTTTTGATGATGGATTTTCTCCGAGATGTACTCTACCAAGGTCCTGAATTCTCGCCATGCAACACAGGCCCTGCTTGCCCTTTGGAGAAGCGGCAACGCCATGGTTGGAGCCTGTAATAGCTGACTAGAGTCCAGATGTCACTGACAGGACAGACTTCTCAGTCAGTAGGCCAGTAGCTGAGCATGCATGAGAGCTGACTATGGGAAATTCATCTCATCCCGTCCCAAGACCCCAGAGCTAGTGCCAAGTCTCTTAATGCAAAAGATTTCACATCATGGGCTGACAGAGTTCCTTTCTTACCCTTCCTTCCGCCCGCACCCATTCCGATAACAGACTACTCAGACACACAGCTATTGGTGGGAGAAAGCTCAGAGGATGAAGATCCTGTCGCCTTACGTGCTAAGGAAAGAAGCCCCGGTGTTTTACTGTTAACACAGGAAATGCTGCCAAATCCTTCTGGACAATCCCATTGTTGCATTAGCAAATGTAGCCTTCACTCAAGGTGAAAATTACAGAGGGCACAATGCACTGAATGGCATCAAAGAAGCTAGAGACGGAAGGGATCAAGGAGGTCACATCTAGTCCATTCCCTACTGTAGGACTGGCCCTCCTGTATCTTTACTAGTGCTTTGTCCAGCCTGGTTTTAAAATGTGACAAATGATGGTGTAATATTAATTCCTCCTCTGTTCTAATGTTATTCTATTTATAGTGATTTAATTTTTTTCACTCAGAGCAGATGGGTGGCACAGCAAACTGCAATGTAACACAAACACCAAAGTACAAGACATACCAGGCCACACAGAGTTTCTAGCTAGGATGCCTTAATATCCAGAGGTTTGTTCCACAGCTAAGGATGCACACACCATGCACAGACACTCAAGAGTCTTAGCAAACACTAAACCCCAGACGCATCTAATCCACCTCTACTTCCTGTTTCCATTACTGTTCTCTCCTCCACCTTTCTCTGCCATCCGGGTTGCTGTCCCCTACAGAATTATCATCACAAAGTACCTTTTCATAGCTGGCTCAAATCCATCAATCCAGCCAGTGCATGTCCCCTGGCCATCACTTACAGTGGTATTACCTGGACTGCCATACCCGTCACAAAATGCTGGGTGTTTACCAAACCCAGAAGAGAAGCCCATCTGTGCCCCAGAGAGCTCACAGTAAGAGACAAAGGAGGGAGGAAGGCTACACAGCACAAACAGAATGGGCCAGCGGACAACCTCTGACAGAAAACTGCCAGTGTGCCAGTTTTTTCAACGTGTTTACTACACAGAGGCTACCTGTCAGTCATTAGCTGATCTAGGCTGTTGGTGCTTCCAGAGAGGTCAAGCGGATGCCTTGGCACCGGAGTCTCCCTCTCAGGAACATGGAGTTTGTTCAGCCTCAACATTCTCCAGTCCCAGATTTATTGTTCACGACCGAGAGCCAAATGGCGTTAGACACAAAGCAATGGGATAAAACACCAGACAACACGTCCAGGGGGAAACCAAAGCAGCAGCAGAAACCATGAAGCAGCTAAACAAAGAGGGAATGCTGCACCACAAAGGCCCTTTCCATAAAGATTTTCCTTTGTTTTGCCAAGTTCTCTGCCTCGCCCAGGTGTGGCTTTAAGCAGAGATTGTTGTGTTTAACCCACCAGTCTGGAGGAAGGGGGTGTTTGTGCTGGGCTGAACTGTGGTTTTTCTAAGACAATAGAGAATGATCTCAGGACAAACTTGCTCTAGATTGGCAAAGGAAATCCCTCTAATGCAAGTCAAAATAGCAGCTACCCCTTTCCCCTGTACCTCAACGTCAGCAGCAAAGATGGAGGCAGTTTAACATGGGAAATAATTCCTGTTAAATCTCTGTAAATGCTTTCTATTTCCTGAAGGCATTTTGTATCTCTGATTCAGCATCAAAATCCTTCACCATCGCAGTGCTGCCATGGTACTGAGCAGAAAATGGCCACGTAAAGCTGGCTTTACTTGAGTCCTCATACATGACCAATGCAGAGAGACATTTGCCATATCAGCATCAGAAACAATGCACCAATATACCAGATTTCCCCCCATGCAAAACAAGCACAATTTAACCAAATATGCAACTCAGTCCTCTTCCAAAAGGGGATTTAATACTAATGTGGCTGAGACAGGAATCCTTCCACTCACCTCCGTGGGCTGTGGAGCAGACCCTTACATTCAGAAATGTCATGGGTACAAGTGCAAATCTCCAATGCAGCAGTGCACAGCCATGAGGCACTATGCTAGGCATGTACATCCCAAAACAATATATACCCAAACAGGATATACACTGGGGATGCACAACGCTGTGTGCCTGCATGATCTCTTTGTTAAGCCTTGTCTAAACACAAAAAGCTGGACCAGCTGTTTAGAAACTGCAATCTTCCCCACACGCATCTTGTGTGGACATTCTTAAATCACTTTGAGAGAATCACACATCTATGTGGCATGAGTCAATTCCTCACTGACGTATGCTAAATAAATACAAGGCTCTATTAAGATGATTTAAGTGCCACAAAGAGGAGGCACTGCTTCAGCTACATTAGTTTCCAAATTGATTCAGTTCAATCGGTAGCTCCTGGGTATGCACCTTAACAACATGGTAGAGCAGGTGGGTGTGCCTGGGCAGGTCTTCCAGTGAGCTGCAGGATTATAGAATCACATTGGCACCCTGGACAGGTGTGACTGACAGGGTGAGGAAAACATCTTGGGGGAACTCTGACTCACGCCCCCAATATACCCAGAAATAAAGGACCCCTTCTGCACAGACACACGAACAATTACAGAGCAAGTGACAAAGGATAGCAGACACTGTCTAAAACACTGAGAGGCAAGTAAAGAAAACAGACCATTTAGAAAATGATGCAGGAGGACATATCTGTAATCAGAGGGTGGGAAAGGGTAGCTACAGACCACTAGAGGGTATGGATGGACTGAAATAACCTATTCTCCTTGCATTAAGATCCCACTATTGAATCTGGAGTTGTAATTCTTCTCCACCTGAGTTTCAATTTCCCTCCTCCACTGGGGATTTACTAATGTGTGAAGCCTGATTCAGTCACATTTATCTACAGGTTCCCTCCCCACCTTTCTTCTTTGCCTATTTCTGCCATAACTCAGGGGTCACACGGATGCTTAACATCTGCACCACATATAAGTGATATTTCATCACCAGCTACGGAGTGCAGGATTCTGTAGAAACAGAGTCCAGCGAGCAGCCAACAGCTCATGATGTCACTGCTGCTGCAAGTTATTGGCTTATTGCTAGAATGAAATGGAACTAGTGTGCATGTATCATTCGACATGCCATAGTACGGCATTCAAGACTTCTTTGGGCAGTAAACGATGCTCTGACGTCATCCCTTTTACAAGCTGCTAGAGTAACATTGTAATAGACTGAGATTATAAAATGTTTTTTGTAGGCGATAAAGGGATGACCTGATAAGTACTATGCAGAACATGGCCAGTCCGATGGAAGGAAGGGAGCCTACACTTTGTGAGATGCTGCTGCTCAATGCACACAAATAGCCTTCCCTCCTGTGTCATTCACTTCCCTTCTTTTGTGATGACCCCTTTGATGTGACATCCTAAAGTCAAAGCATCTGATGTTGGAGGTTACATTTTCTGAGGGCTCTGGCAGCATGTTGTCCCAATTTAGCTAGGAAATATCCCACGCTTCTGTCACACTGCCACAGATTAGATGGGATTCCAAAAGAACTGGCACTTCTCTAGCAGTTGAGAAACAATGAAGAACGAAGCCTCTCCCATGTGAGATATTATCTTGTATTTCCAAAGGCAGCAAAGCAGGGGAGGGTCTTGCCCAGAGCCACATGGTGAGCGAATGGCAGAGCCAAAAATAGAACTTCAGGCTCCTGTCTGTTGCTTTCACCATTTGACAAACTGCCCCTCCTGGCCCCAGTTTTGGCAGGGTGGACACAATCCATGAAGTCTAGCACACATAGTCTTTGTATGGCATAGCCAATGGAAAACACCCAGGTCCAGCTAACTGCTTTACCACCCAGCCATGGGAACCATTGTATACAATGCTCACCTCTTGCTGTCTGTGGACCTGCTGACACCCACAGACCATTCACCCTAAGAAATTCACTGAACCATTCGTTTCAGCTGTGACCTGAGGACACGGCTCTGAAAGATATTAAAAAAAGTCTCCACCAGGAGTTGCTGCCAACAGAGCTCAGACTGATTCATAGCCACTGTTGCTGCCAGGCCTGGAGGCTGCTGTGCTTATTGGCCTGACATGACCCAGGTCTCTAACAAAGGTTTTCACTTTACTGCCTGACAGCAGGTAGCCTGCCAAAACACCCAGCCTCTTCTGAAGAGATGCACAGACCTGTGCCTGACAAATGCATCTTATGAGGACTTCCCACTACCTTGGGGAAAACAAGCAATTCTTCACCAACTGCCTTTGCTACCCTGTGACCAGGAGGGACCTTCTTAGAGACGCCTGCTACAGAATGGGGCTGAGAGTCAAAGCAGCAGCTTATGAACAACAGTCCTTACATCAGTCATGAGTAAAATCATCATTCTGCCTATAAACTATATCAAGGGCGTCTCTAGACTGACCTCTTTACTTAGCAGGTGCTGGGAGTCTGCATCCTCTGGACTAAAAAGACTGACCCATGAGGAAAGATTAAGAGCTAGACTGTGCCTTAGCAAAGAGATGACTGAACTGAGAATACTGTAACAGTCCAGCACTGTTTGAAAGGTGTAAAACTTAGGAGAAAGGAATTTATTTAGGGTGGAGTATGGGATGAACTGAGAAGATGGAGAGTTTAGGCTGGCTATCAAGAGGAGGGCCCAATCCTGGCCAATGCTCTGATCCTTTGCAGCACACACAGGCAAAGAAAATGGGCCCCCAGAGTCCGTGGTGTGGAGGAATCCTCAGTTGAAATAGGATCTCTGGCTCCAGGCTGCCCCGATTCTGAAGACTGCTGGAAACTCTAATTCAATAACCCCACTAGCTCTGAAACAAATGAAGGTCACAGCTACTAATTAACATAACACAATGAACCCATGAGGGGAGTTCAGCAGGTAATAATCTTTCCCCTGGGGCAGAGGTAACCAGCATTCCAACCTAGTTCTAGAGGCACAATATTTGGGGGGAAAGATATAAAATAAGAGAACCTAATAATTTATGTTCACTTTTAGAGCCCATGAAGAGTAAGTGTGTCAGTCAGTTTTTCAGCCCCATTCCAGCTATGGGAGTTACATTCTAAATAGAGCCCCCAACAATTTCAAAAGGACACAGTAAATGAAGGTAGAAAGTGAGGAAGTTTGTGTTTCTGCATTGGTTGAATAGTTTCATGAGGACCCATAGTTGCTGCTGGCTTGTGGAGCTACATGAAGCTAGCAGGAGCAATTATATATTAACATGTATATAAACGTGAAGGGGTAAATTGTTATAAGACAGACATAATGTGTAGCAGTCCACTAAACAATAAGTCTATGTAGGGGTAGTGATTTTCATGCTAGAAACACTTTGAACTTCAAATCTAAACTATTAGAAATTAATAATTCTATTTTGAGGTCTTGCCATTCTGGCTACCAATTTAAAAGGGGCCACAAGATACCAGCAACAACCTGCTGAGAGCAGAACTTACAGCAGTTTGGTCTTACACATACCTGTACAACTGGCTGTGATAATGCAGTAAGACTCCCTGCTTCTACTCCCAAGCTAAAAAGATTGCGTGTTCTTGGGGTGTTTTGGGTTGGTTTTTTTTTTTTTTTTTTTTTGGAGAATATAGTTTTATTTCAAGTATTAAGAGGGAGGACATTATAGATAATGGTTAGGCAGCCAGACCTGCATCATATCATTCTGCCACCAGAAAGTGATTGAGTACTGCATTACAGAGTCTGCTCTTATGGAATGATTGCAGCAGGGGGGATGGTTTTAGACACAATGGTAAACTAGTGGGGAAAAAAACAAATTTGTCAGCAAATACACCATCTGCACAAGTTGCTATGGTTTGACTTCACTACTTGGGGGTCTGGCCGAAAGTGGTTAATGTTTCTCACGAATTAACTGCTGCAACTGTTCATTTCTCTCAGGGCTTATTGCAGGTAACAGGTTGCTCAAAAACTAAGTCAGCATTTATCATGAAGGCAGGTGAGTAGCGACAAGAAAATGTGTTCTTTACAGCTCAGTCAGTAAGTTTGGTAACCTATTTATGAATTAACACACGGCCGCTGTAGATCAAATTGTACAATCAAAAATGTTATTTAAATCTAATCATTAGCACCTCTTCCAAGAAGGCAGTCTCTTGCTCGCTTCTCTGAATAGACAGCCCCCAAACTGTAGTCAGTCACATTTTCCTACCAGCTTTGATTTTAGAAGAGCGTTATACAACTATTCTCAGCAACCCTCCTGCTGATAGAAACAGAACATAGCAGGCAGGAAGCACCGGTAACATGCCCACCTAGTGGTTCAGAAAAGTGATCTCTCCTATTTCCTTCCCTTCCTCACAAAAGATTAAAAACTATTCAGACACCAGACCTACCTAACTAGCTGTCACCAGCAACTGCACTTTGAAGAGCAATGCAAGTTCTGCCTAATTCTGAAGAATCATTTTCCAAGTGTCAGGGACAATTTAGAAGCCAAATGTTTCTCTGAGTCTGTTTTACACTTATATGAGTTTCTCTTTGCCTTGGGACCTGGACACTAGAATTTTCCTAGATGGAATAGATGGTTTTCAAGCACTCTCATTCTGGGCTGAGCTTCAGATTCCACAGGCACAGCCTCTGTCCCCTCTACACACACTTTTCCTCAGTCACCCTCACCCTAACAAAGTATAATTTCACCAGTACGACTCTTCTGAGTCTGGACACAGTAACTCTTCACAACCCCATCAGGTTGTAACTGATTACTTTCTCTGTACATCACCACCCTACAGAATGTGGATGCAAAGTGGCTGTCAACAAAATACAGCCCGGCCCAAAGATGGCCTTGACATAAGTGGGTGCAAGTCTCATTGGAGGTTCTTCTGCTTCTGGCAAGGCTAGAGCTGGCTCACATCAGCCCTGATCCTACAAGAACAGTAGTCCAGGCTGAGCCCCATCACCCACATAGGCCTAATGGTGTTCCCGTGTAGTCCCCACTGCCGGATCACAGCCTGCGTATACAATGCATTACAAAGGCAGCCCTTAAAGAATTAGGAAGATAGTACTTTTCAGCTTTCCTCTGAGAGGCACCAGATGAAGGCAGGGAGTTTGGAACAGTGACAGTTTTCCTACAATGTGCAGTCATTATGGAGGATTTTTTTGACATTCTACTGTAGATGGGTTTGCTCTTAAATCTACACGATCTGCAGGAATACATATCACCCCCGAAGCTGCAGTACAGTAATATGCAACATTCACTTGTTATATACAGAGAAAATGGCAGTTGCTTCTAATTATGAAAATCATATAGTAATAAATAAGTCAAACAGTACAAACTTGTACAAAATAAACAGCAATATACAGAATACCAACAGTGACTGTTTGTAATGTGGAGAATGGTTTAACCTGAAATGAAAGCAGGCAGTTTGCAGTAGTGATGTTTTAAAAGTTAGGGTGAAAGAGAGAGCGAGAATCTCACACTCTCTCTTTATGAGCAGGTTGGGTGGGATGATTACACTGCTCTCTTTTGCACTCAGTACAGCAAGCCAGCACTTCATCAAGAGAAGAATGTATCTGAGAACTTCAAGGTATCTTCCACTAGAAAAACAGTCAGAATTAAGGAAGACTAACATGCAAATAAGCCCAGCTCAGAAAGTACTGGCTGATTTTTTCCTTAAGTAAATGCCTTATTTAAAGAGAGACCAACTTCCTCAACTCTCATTTTACAGGGAGGCAACGAGATGCACAGGCAGGCAGGGTCTGCATAGTCTGAAGAGTACATTGCATGTTTAGGGCTGAACAGCCACCATCAGCTGCTCCCTGAAGGAATGCAATGACAACACACTATGCACTTCGGTTAGATGTCAGGGTTTGTGATTGTAAGAGGAGATGAGCGGGTTTGTTCAAGCTTCCCACACTAGATGCTTCCAACCTCTGTCTTCTCCCATAACTCCAGGCTTCAGGAGACTTCAGTGACCAGTAGGCAGGAGGGCAAGGTTGTGAAGTTAATTTTCCTTTTTGCCTACTCTGACCGAAGGGGGTGCACTCAATAACAATGCTCCCTTCATACCTGCTACAGACTGGTTACAAAGACAATTGCAGCAAGGGTCCTGTTAAAGACAGTGGGTTCCTAAAGAACAAATATGGTCTTTAATCCTTCATTTGCGTACTGTTCCGATGAAAATGAACTCCCTTATAAAGGAATAATAGCATTTGCCTTAGCCACATCACAAGTGGATGGCAGATACCTACCAAGGCACCTGGAAGGATCTATTTCTAGGGATATTCCACTGAAAGTGGCAACTTTATTCGTGTCTTTCTCAACAAACCGCTTTAGTAGTCAAGCAAAAGGGATATTGTGGGACTCGACTTGGGAAGCCTTTCTCAAGGTGTCCCACTAACTCCAGTAAGGGCACAAGGAAGGAATGGAAGAGTAGGCTCCTGGAGACTCCCTTCAGGATACGATCAGAGGTAGGTCACTGTCTTACAGTAAGTGCTTATCAAACTGGTCAAAGAGACTTGCTGGGAATGAGCAGAATGTCACATACTGTCTAGCTTTCTACCCATTACTCCTGGAGGCTGCACAAGTTATCGGAGTTTAGGGAAAATTCTGATAAAGAGGATCATGCTAATAAAAATGAAACAAACTACAATTAGCATTATCCAGAGTAACCAGTTGACAGATTTCTTTGCATGCTGCTCAAGGCGTTCAGATTCATCCTTCAGTTTCTCAAAGTTATGGTCTGCCATCCTGAGAGAGTGAGATAATGTCTAGGGAACACAAAAACAGACCAAGTCAGATTTGATTTGCAAGATGAGAAAGATGACATTTTAGTGCTTGTCATTGATTAAGCCAAGTTGTGTTGATGTAGCCTAAACAGTAAAGCCATATTTCAACCATGGAGAAGAGATGATTAAGCTAGCCATAAATACCAAACCCCACAGTTTTCAAACCTGAGTAGTTAAAAACAGGCTCTCTAAAGCCATTTGTAGGTACCCTTGTCAAAGGTGTCAAGTACCTGCAACTCCCACGGATTTCAGCAGGATTTGTGGGTGCTCTGCACCCGAGTCTCACACCACTTTTATGTCGGGTGTCCGGGTTTGAAAGTTTGGCTATTTATTACAAAACTAAAGAATCTACAGTAAGGATCAGTAGCAGTGTGGAGGGCGACAGGTCCTTCCAGCAAACTCCCACCCGCTCCAGTCAGATTAGAATTATGTTACAGATATTCCAGTTTACCCCATATCTTGGAGTGCAATACTGAGACTCTAAAGAGTTTCTTGCCCTGCAATCGGTACTACCTGGTTATCTTGTTTAATAACGTTCTGTGCTGCCAGGGTGTTGTTTTTGAGACTGCGAGCCAAACTCAGCATTTCCTCAGCCAGCTTCTCCTGCAGGCTGCGATGATGCTGTAACACGGCATCCAGCTCAGCTGCCGACTGCTTCTCTTCAGATGCGAGGCCTCTAAAGAGAACAAGGGAGGGAATTTCAGACTCATTGGGAATTCTTGTGGACTGTTCTCAGTGGATTTTAGATCAGCATTAGGTGATGTCAGAGTTGCACTACAGCTCCCAAATCTGATTAGATGGTAAGAGGATTCAGAGCCTCAGTTTATTAAAACAGCTAATAAGAAACCACTCATGTTTGCTTCTACAAATGGGCATTAAAACTTTTCTAGCTGACTTAATAAAGTACATTCAGGAGTCAAAAGCCCTTGCTTCCCCATCACAAAGAGTCAAATTATTAAACCATTACTTACTTCCGTTTCCTTACATTTAGCTCCTCAGACTCTGGGGGGGAAAAAAAGTTTGTGTTTTAGCAGATGATAAACCTCCAGGCCTGGATTTCTTGGGGGAAAAGCAGTTGCACCAGGAAACACTAAGCAGGTATAACTGAAAATTGCAGAAACAAAACTAAAGACTCTGTAAGAGGTGGGGGTAGAGGGGCAGGGGAGAGAAGAGGTTTAAATCAGTCTGGGTGTCTGCATCAGGTAACAAGGGTTTAGAAAGCCCTGCTCTGGTGTCATGCAGTGTCACACCTGTGTCCAGTGGAGAGGAAGAGGCACAAACCCTGAGCTGAGCCAACATTCATGAATGAGAGCACCTCAGCTTGCTGCCACGACCCTAGGCTGCCCTAGCAACAGGTATTTTAACAGTAGCTAAGGAAACTGCCCATTAATATGGCCAGGGACAGGCAGTGAGGATTATTCAATCATAGATTTTGGTAGGTTAATAGTATATGGACTCCAACTATGCATGCTGCCTGCTCCTGGAGGCATGTGATCTTGTTCTGGCAGGGGGAGGACAGAGGGAACATTAAGAACATAAGAACGGCCAGACTGGATCAGACCAAAGGTCCACTTAGCCCAGTGTCCTGTTTTCCGACAGTGGCCAGTGCCAGCTGCCCCAGAGGGAATGAACAGAACAGGTAATCATTAGTGAGCCACCCCCTGTCGCCCATTCCCAGCTGCTGGCAAAAGCTTGGCTTGCTGTTTCTAGTCCTAGGTTAGATTTGTAAACTGTTCAGGGCAGCGGCTTCAAGTACACAGAATCTAGGCCAGTGTGTCCCTGAGCCAAACTGGGAGCTACTGCAATCTCCGTAACCAAGCAGACACCTTTAGTTGCTTCATGGGGTAGTTCACAAGAAGAATCCCAGGCTGTCAAACTACCGCAGAAACAGAGCATGCTCTGGCTTGTCAGGCAAGATTTGTCACCCCTTGTTCCTCCCCTTCCACCTCTCCACATGCATTCCAGCCACCTGCTTTGATATCAACTTACCATTGACAGATAAGGGATCCTGGGGGCAGGGAGGAGAAGAGAGAAAAACATAGTAAGATTACACGTGCGTGGATGAAGTGACCTTTAGCTTTGTATCAACGTAACCCCCCCAGACCCTAGAGTATCCTCTGCTCCCAATATTTCCAGTCAGCAAATCCAACACCATGAAGCAGGGGCCGTGTCTCCAAGAGTCCAGCACAGGAGGTGGAGAGCACCCAGGCTCATAATTGTAGCTCAGCCCTCTGAAGGGTAGCACAGAATCATAGCACTGGAAGGGACCCCGAGAGGTCATCTAGTCCAGTCCCCTGCACTCATGCTGCCAGCTGAGTCTGTGCTCTCCCAGGGAGAGGGCTGGCTGTAACCTCTATATACGGGGCCTCAAAGCATGGTACTTTAAGATGTTTTTGAGAGATTCCATTTCACCAGAGGCTACACGATTCCTCTTGACTCTGCTCCTACCACCACGCTGGACCTAGATGTCTGAGCACTGCTACTAGGCAGGTAACTGACAGCCACCCATATGGGCCTGGTCACTTTCGGATTGGAAGGAGAGTACTGGGGAGCTCTGGCTGAGGCAGCAGATCCCTCTTGATTAGCAGTAGTGAGAGGCCAGCAGCAGAACGTAACTTACCATTCCAAGCAACTCACTCCTCATCTTGCCCGTGTAGCGAGCCTTTGTCTGCAGATGAACCACTTTAGTAGCTGGGGTTCGCTCTTTGGTTGTAGTGGGAGTTCGGCCGGGAGCCAGGAACTGATTTGCCAGGGCCTTTTCTGCTGATGAGGACTATAAAGAGAGAGCCAAATTAATCTTGTACTCTGCAGAGGAGGCTAGAGAATAACCAGAGAGCTCTTCTGCTGCTACTTCCCACAGAGTGGAAGGTGAGTGAGAGGCCATGACAGCACAGACTCAATCCAGTCTAACTGCAGACAGCTCATCGGTAGTCTAGAGCTCAGTAGACATACGTAGCACTGAACAAAGGGCAAACCATGCTGAACAAAGACAGCCTGCCCCCAAGAGCTCTCAGCACAAAGGCGAAGGGGACACCAGAAAGCACAGAAGAAACATTTGCCTTCTCGGAGAGAAAGTTTGTAACTCTAAATATCAACTCCTTACATTTAACAGATGACAAGTTCCCAAGACACATTCACTCATGATTTCGAGAGAAAGATTGTGCTTTGAGATGCGGTAAAGAGACGCAGACAGAAAACGAATGCTTGGTAAGTCACTTCAGGCTGGACAAAGGTTCTTACCAATTTTTCAGCTTCTAACATTCCCTTTAAGAAGTCCACTTTGCGGGAGTATTCATTCAGCAGTTCAGGGGCAGGCTTGCTGCAAGAGTCAAAAGAAATCATGAAAGCCAGAAGAGTAAGTATTTCCTATTGCAAGTATTTCAGGAAGTCACATGCACGTGGAACAGTCAAGAGAGTATGGCAGCATTTTCCAGCAGCAACAGCTGGGAGCTAGGGTCACCCTCACTTGTAATTTCTGAAGGGCAATGGATTGAACTGGGCAGAACGATCAAGTATCACCTCTAGATGTGGCCTCTCTTGAAGCGTGCTGTGCTGCTGCTTAGGTTGCACCTTTTCTGGTGACCCTTGCAGGTATTTTCATGGGAAGGATAGAGTGCAGGGGAGGCACTCCAGTGCAATTACTGGTGCTGCAGACCTACTGGATCACCTGGGAAATGTTGGAGGCTTTTTCATTTAAATTGCCCAATACAACATTTTGACACTTCTATGCCACCTGTCTGAATAAACTGTTAAGGGCTTTGGGGTAGGACCATGTCTTTCTATAATCTATAGGTTTGTGCAGCAAAATGGGGCTCAGGTCATAGACGGGGCCTTTGTGTGATCCTGCAAGGTAAGTGAAACAATGGTCCCTGAGCTGTCTATGGATATTCACACCCCCTCCCAACAGCAAAAAATCTCGCAGAGCTACGTGAGCTCTAGGGCAACACCTACAAAGGACATCCCCTACACACAATCCATTCTGCTACCCCCACAGTCCTGAGCGTCCCACAGTTTGTGTTCCTGGGTTGGGCCTATTTCCCACCTAAGAGGTTACTTTAAAAAGAACACTCACAATTTCTTTCCACTCTCAGTCTCAGAGATAGCATCTCACCTTGAGTGTTTCTTTAATGCAAGAAGCATCTCTTCGAGAGCACCTACATACTAAAAAAAACCCCAGACAATTGTAAGAGTTAGGATTAACAGGAAGCAGTGCAGATATAAAGCACTAATGATAATGAGAACTGTCACTGTTTTCATAGGAAGCATCATCCAGTATTGTTTTTACCTGAGTTAATGTGGCTTGTTTTTAAAAGCGAGCTGTACAAAGTTATATCTGACTCTCACATATACACACGCTTTATAGTCTGCATCTTACAGTCTTAAGAAGATCATCAAAGGGAGACAGGTTAAGGAAATGCAAAGTCTAGCAGCCTGCTCTTATCAATGTCACTTATGAATTAATAAGATAAAACTAATCTCTTCCCCCCCAACCCTCCAGCTAATAGCTGGCTGACAAGGCATATAATTGGACTCAAACCAAAATTTCCTTCCCACAAATGGAAATAAGCCTCCAAGAACATCAATCAGCTTGAATTCTACGATGCAAAAACAGAATAAGTAAGTTTCAGATGCTACACCTGCCCTTGAGGCTCCCTGCCAACTTCTGTGATTTCCCAGTATTTAAAATAGAGAGTTTCTCCTCCATTATTGTGGTGCAGAAGAGATACAATGACCAAAGGGGTGAAAACAAAGTGACTGCATCAACATATACAGTGCTGGAGAAAGTAAATAAGGAAGTGTTATTTACTTCTTCTGATAACACACAAGTAGGCGTCACCAAATGAAATGAATAGGCAGCAGGTTTAAAACAAACACAACACAGACCTTCTTCATAAAGCGCACAGTCAAACTGTAGAATTCTTTTCCAGAGATGTTGTGAAGGTGAAGACTATAACAGTTCAAAGAAGACCTAGGTAAGCTCATGGAGGATAGGTCTATCAGTGACTTTTAACCAAGATGGGCAGGGATGGTGCCGCCAGCCTCTGTCTGCCAGATGCTGGGAGTGGGCAGCGGGGAACGGATCGTGTAATGACTGCCTGTTCCGTTCATTCCCACTGGTGCATCTGACATACAGCATAAACCAGAGGTTCCCGGATGCTACTTTGATATAGGTCCCTCGACTTCCATACAGAAGCAAGATCTCTCCCCCAGGCAAGCAAAGGACTAACATGAGAAGGGTGTGTGCAAAATAATGATACAGACCACACACATCTTGGAATATTCTTGCTTTCACTGGGGCACAGAATTGTCTATTGCTCATATTCAACTTTTCTAGGAAAAGGTGGGCAAGCTGTATCTAATTTCCCTTTCAGGGAAAACAAGATAGTACTTGGTTTTTGGAGAGCAGGATTCCCCTAACTTTGAACTTCCATCTCCTCATATTAAAGCTGGTAGTATGGCAATCACAACAGGACTCTTTTACAAGAAGAGTGGTTCACTACATGTGTGGAATTAGGGTGACATCCAGTGGCTGCAGCCAGGATGATTTGACAAAGATCCTTTAAATCCTGGCAGATTAACATCTTTCTTCACAATCGTATAGTTCAGAGTAAATAAGACAATTCTGAAAGGCCAACATTCAATAAGTTTACGAAGGCCAAGTGAAACACTATAGTGAAGCAAGTCTAACAATCAATGATCTAACAAAAAATCTGAGACGCAAAGTGAGTGAGGTAATATCTTTTATTGGACCAATTTCTGTTGGTGAGAGATACAAGCTAGAAGCTTCCCACATCTGAAGAAGAGCTCTGTGTAATGGCAAAAGCTTGTCTTTCTCACCAACAGAAGTTGGTCCAATAAAAGATATTCTCACCCACCTGGTCTCATTAATATCTTGGGAACAATACAACTACAATACAGCATATGTATAAAAAAATTCCTCAAATTTAACAACATAATCTCACTGAATAAAGCTGGAGAAATCTCCAAGGGAAAACATGATGTGGCTTTAAATTCTGCTTCAATATTAAGTCCAAGGACACCTATATTAGATTTCCTCTCAGTAAAGCTGAATCGTATCTCTCAGTCCGAAAGACTGGCCTCTAGCCAAGGATGCCAAATACCCCAGCCTACCACAACCCTGGACATTCCAGTCCAGGGGTGGGCAAACTTTTTGGCCCGAGAGCCACACCTGGGTTCAAAATTGTGCGGAGGGCCAGGTAGGGAAGGCCGCACCCACTGTCCGACTCCCATCCACTTACCGCCCCCTGACTGCCTCCCTCAGAACCCCCGACCCATCCAACCCCCCCGTTCCTTGTCCCCTGACTGCCCCCTCTGGAGACCCCCCCCCAGAACCCCACCCCCTATTTAGCCCCCCTGCTCTTTGTTCCCTAACTGCCTCCTTCTGAGACACTGCCCACCCTAACCATCACCACCCTGGGATCCCACCACCCAAGCTTTCCTCCCAACTTGCTTACCCGCTCAGCTGGGCACAGGGCCCCGCGACTCCCCATGCTTGGACCCGGGGGCGGGCCAGGACTCCGCAGCTTGCTGTGCTTGGCCCAGCCCCCGGCTTGGGGGCTTGGGAGCGTGGGGCCACGTGGCTTGCTGCGCTCGGCCAGGCATCCCGGGGCCGGGAGTGCGGGGCCACCGGCACCACGCCCCCGGCCCAAGCTCGCAGGCCACATGAAAAGGGCCAGAGGACCACATGTGGCCCGCGGGCTGTAGTCTGCCCATCCCTGTTCCACTCCCAGAAGACTGACACTGTGACAGGGAAGGAGAACATCTCCCCAGGAAACACCACAGACCAGAAACACGAGATTTCTCTCCTACAGCCAACCGGACTCAACGCAAGCTCCCTGCCAGTGGTGTCTCCTCCCAGGCACCACTTCGTTTTCAGCCCCCGGAATGCTCTTCCCACACGAGCACGTTTCGGCTCATGGAGAGGACGAGGCCATTCCGCTGTTATCGCATCGGCAAAGCGGACGCCGCCGCGTCCCGAGACGCCTGCAGACAAAACGGCTCAACCTGCTCTGGCCCCTCATCAGACGGGGGCCCGCGCAGGGCAGGGCAGGGGCCGGGTCCTGCCCCCGCCTAACGGGGGGGGGGCTCATCTCGCCAGGCAGAGCTGGGCGGCTACAGTCCCACCCGCACCCGGGCAGGGCGCCCAAAGCCGGGCTGGCTCCACAGACCGCGCCCCGGCTGCCGGTCGGGCCCGGGTCCGGGGTCCGAGCCCCCCGGCCCCCGCAGGGGGAGAGTCGGCCCCGCGCGACCCCGGTACCTTCTCCAGCCGCCACTCGTCCGGCTCCCGCCTCTCGGCCGCCAGCGACTCGCAGCGGCTCAGCAGCCGCAGCAGGTTCAGCTCCAGCCGCGTAGCCGCCATCGCTCCGACCCGGAACCGGAAACCGCGCCGCGAGCACTCCACTTCCGGGTCAGCGGCCAGCACTCATGTCAACAGTAACGGCTGCATCCACGTGGCGGGGGCGGGGTTCCAGGCCCCACAGATACGTCACCGG
This sequence comes from Dermatemys mawii, assembly GCA_007922305.1. Taxonomy (NCBI): domain Eukaryota; kingdom Metazoa; phylum Chordata; order Testudines; family Dermatemydidae; genus Dermatemys; species Dermatemys mawii. The sequence goes on along the minus strand of ML677376.1, from coordinate 655,543 downwards.
GGGGGGGGGGCGGTCCAGAGCATCCCCCCAGCGCGTCCGCCGACACGATCCACGGCGCGTGGGGCCCCCGCGTGTCCCACTCCGCGCGTGGGGCCCCCGCGTGTCCCACTCCGCGCGTGGGGCCCCCGCGTGTCCCACTCCGCGCGTGGGGCCCCCGCGTGTCCCACTCCGCGCGTGGGGCC
>ML677376.1:588219-655351 GCA_007922305.1 Dermatemys mawii | reverse complement strand
CACTCCGCGCGTGGGGCCCCCGCGTGTCCCACTCCGCGCGTGGGGCCGCGCCTGCGCGGGGCTTGCCCGGACCCAGAGCCGCTCCGGCCGGGGCAGCACCCGGGGCCTGCCGGGGGACGGTATGAAACTGCTCCCCGCGGCAATGTGCTACCGCGGCACTTCCTCCGAGGCCGAGTGTAAACGGTGCCGTAGGACAGGGTCTACGGGGAGCCGTTTCGTGCGCTGGAGAATGTGGGAAATTGCTACGTGCAGAGACGCGCGTCTGTAGCGGGTATCAGTCGGTCTCGACACAAGAAGCAGCTTTTCTAACAAAATGCTACTTGATTTTTATCGCAGATTTACTTCAGACTGTTTCGCCAGTTTACTGAGATCTTTCTGAATTTTCATCCTATCCTCCCGAGCACTTGGAACCTACCAGCTTATCATTCACAGACTTGAGACGTGTTCGCTTTATGCCACTATCTCAATTCTAGAGTGACCAGATGTCCCGCTTTTATAGGGACAGTCCTGTTTTTTTGGGTCTTTTTTTTTTTATAGGCACCTATTCCCCTCTGTTGTCTGGTCACCCTATCTCAATCATTGATTAAGGTTTTGAATAGAAATATGTCCAGAATATATATTCAGAATCCCACTTTCACAATCCCCTTTCAGCCTGACTGTGGTTGACTGATAACGACTCTGTCAGAGCTGTTTCCCAGCCAGTTTTACACCCATCTTATTTTAGATCCATGTAGGTTGCATTTCCATAGTTCATTTATGAGAAGGCCATGGGGTAGGGTGACCAGACAGCAAGTGCAAAAAATTGGGACAGAAGCTTGGGGGTAACAGGAGCCTATATAAGAAAAAGCCCCAAATATCAGGACTGTCCCTATAAAATTGGGACATCTGGCCACCTGATGGGAAACAGTATCAAAAGCCTTACTAAAGGCAAGATAGATCATATCAACCACTTCCCCCTCATCCAGAAGGCTTCTTACCCTGTTAAAGAAAGCTCTCTGGTTGGTTTTACATGTGAGACTGCTTGAATTAGCTACCCCAGGAGGCCTTTTTGGCAGTGGGACCTGTCCCTGCTGCAGGTTGCACGGTCTTACGGGCAGCATTTTATCACACACGTGTAAAAAACTGCTGTCTGTAGGGATGTGCTACCTGCAACACTATCTGTTGAAGCTAATCCCTATAGATAGCAGTTTCTCACGGCACAGGTATGTCACACTGCTATCTACTTGAATTAGCTACCCCAGGCGGCCTTTTTGGCAAAGTGGGACCTGTCCCTGCTGCAGATTGCACGGTTTTAGGGGCAGCATTTTCATCACACGTACGTATAAAACTCCCCTAACTCACTAAGCAAATAAAAAAATTTATTAACTCTAATTTAAGGTTTCGTGTGCCAGTACTACATTTTGACATTTTTAGAAAGGCTCTTTCTATAAGCCTATAATATATAACTAAATGCTTGTATGTACAGTAAATAAGGTTTCTAAATGTTTAAGAAGCTTCATTTAAAATGATGCTGTGGAAGAAGACTGCAGCTTGACTGTCTCTATAATGAAAAGTCCCAGAGCAGTGGGTGCTCAGAATACTTTTTTAAAGACGCATGTTCCGAAGTTCAGAAGTAACTCACTCTCTAGTCTAGGAGACAGGTGGGACTGGTTCCAAATGTCTGTTGGCTTCTTTCCTACCAAAGTTCCATAAAGAAGCTTCACACATTTTTGGAGTCCAAGCTGTCTTTTGCCTCAGATGCCATGATGGACACCTGAACACTATTATGGAAAATGGGGTTACCTGCCCAGAACATGTACAAATGACAGTAAATGTAATAACTAACAGCTAAAGGTGCATAGAATGTTGTGATAAACATCAAATGGACTATACTGAGAATGAAATGAACAAAAACCATGCAACGCTTCTGGTCTGGGGTAGCAATGTATGAGTAAGGGGGTACCTCCGACACAATTTGTTATCAAGAATCAGAAGGGTAGCTGTGTTAGTCTGGAATTGCAGAAGTGACAGAGAGTCCTGTGGCACCCTAAAGACTAACTAAAGTTTTAGAGCATAAGCTTTCGTGGGCTAATACCCACTTCATCGTGGCATCCAACAAAGTGGGTATTGGCCCACAAAAGCTTATGCTCTAAAACTTTAGTTAGTCTTTAAGGTGCCACAGGACTCTCTGTCACTTCTGCAATTTGTTATGTATGTCAAAGGGCATCAGCCTGAGACCAGAGCATGAGACAGTTCTGGGGTAGGAAACCATTATGGATTAATGATGCTAGTGTGGACAGGCTCCCAGTGCTCTGAGCTAATCCCCTCGTGAAGGTGGCGTTCCTGCAGCAGCGCTTTGAAATATAAAGTGTAGCCAAGCCCATAGCCTCAGTCGGTTAGATCAAAGAGGCGCTGCATTGGGTAGGCTGGGGATGCCTGTGCCTTTAAGAACCCAGCCATGGCAAGCCAATGCTGAGAGGTACTATCTGCCCTTACTCCCCACCCTATTTCTGCAAATACTGGTGTCTCAGTCCCACTGGGGCAACTGCAACCCACCGCCACCCCCACGCCCCTGCCTGGGCTGGATTTTGCCTTCTGTCACCCTCTGCCAGCACCTCACTCCGGGGCTTAACTCCTTCCCCCCACCCCGACTCCTGATTTTGCTCTTTGGCCCCTCTGCTAATCCTTTCTCCAGCTGCTTGGCCCGCCCCAACCAGTCCATTTCCACCCCCTGCTCAGACCCCAACCACCCATATCCTCCGTTTTGCCCCCTTTGCCACTTTTTAACCCCTGTAAATAGCAGTCAGCAGAATCTTATGGCTAATAAAGGCGAGGTGAAGGGCAGTGGCTCCAGCAGATGTTACTGAGCATGCTCAGTACACCCTAAGTAGCACATTCGTACAAGGAGCGGTATAACACACTGCACCAGCAGAGTTGGGGTCCTGGGGTGAAGCCACATTCAGTGGTGGTGCTGCAGGGTCTGTTCCCGAGCCCCAGGAGCACAGGGAATGGTTCGGGCCATTGCACGTGCAGTGTGGAGAGGACCCAGCTCCTGCTCGGGAGCTGAGGGTGAAAGGGAATTTCAAAGGGAAAGGCCAGTATTGTCCCACTGATACTCCCCCGTAACGCACCTCTTGTGCCTGCACACATTACAATAACCGTCCCTAAAAAGCTACAGTAGTTAACGTCCCAGACCTTTAGTAGGAAGAGCGGTTTACATTGGAGATACATCCTTTGTTTCATTGAACCAGCTCACAGACATTTCCACAGGGTGGCTGCTCATGGCAACAAAACATCTACCCCCTTCTCACTTGGGAGAAAATTCATCTAAATTCCTCTTTAAAACATGTTTCTTCATTAAACCTTCACACAATAATCCTCCAAAAAGACCTCCCCAGGGTATGTGGAGGGTAGAATATCCACTCCCTGTTGATCTAGTAGACTGTCTGGGCAGTGGCATCTGTCCCGTGTAGCTTATGATCACATAGAGGTAGGACGCTTTAGGCCTAGCTATACAGTACAGAACACACTGACTGGTCAGCCAATAACTTCACCAAGACATGCTTGATCTGTTCTGTTCCTGTGACATTCACTTCCATGGTGCCTGTCTAGGTTCTGCTCCAGCGTATGCATCATGCTGTGACACTACACCCCACGGGGCAGAACCCACAGCTGGCAACAACAGATGACGTAGTCCAGTTTGTAAAAGGGTGCTCAGTTTTGTATGTTTCTGCTATATTTAAAAAAACCCAAACTTTAAAGGCATATGGTAGATACTTTAAAGAGTCTTACTAGTGTGCCTCAATTTGTGCTTAGGGCTGCCTGATAGCAAATAGCAGAAGAAAAGGGTTACTCTCATATGGGAGGTACAGTTTTTGTTTGTTTTTTAAATTATGCCCCCCTAATTTCATGTCATATACCAAGAAAGAAAAAGCAGAACAGTTTTTGTTCATGATGACCTACCTGGCTGACGGGGGCATTCAGTTTGTAAAGTTAGTGAAATACGGTGCTTGAGTTTTCCAGCTCCCCTATAAGCTGAGGAGCAGCGAACTCCTCCTGCCAGGGTCTACCCGAGTGCCTTTTAATGTCAATGTACTCTCCCCCATCCCCCGAATCAACAAGAGCTCTAAATATCTTTTTACAAAAAAAAAAATTAACTGAAAACCCTGTATCTGCATTCTGTGGAAAAATTTGATTTTTTTTATTGAATGTCTGAAAACTGAATTATTTCTATTCAGAAATACATGTGAGTTGTAGTTTAGGTCCCCTGTGCTTCTATTCTTCCATCTGGGGCAGGCTCTCCAGTTAGACTTTTTCTCCCATGATGCCCTACAGTTATCTGGCTGCTGTAATGCACGACTCTTCCCACCAAAGACACCCTGGTACAGGCATGTCGCGTCTTAGGCATATTTAACATACGCAATTTCTGCTTTACGCGGTCTGCAAAAACAAAAAAAAGGAGAATTTTTTTAAAAAACTTCTTGCGGGGGCACAATTTCGCCTCCCATTGAAGTCAATGGGTTCTGGCTATACGCGGTAACCGCGGAATAGAACCCTCACGCAAGACGTGACATGCCTGTATATCACTGGAGATGTAGGCACAATAGCCTTTAAGGGGCATGGCACTAAGGCACCCAAACTACAATTCCCATGAGCCACCAAAACATTTCCAAATCAGAATGTTGTGGGTGTGTTGGTTTTTGTTTTTTTTTAACCTAAAAGTTCAAAATTTTCTATGAGGAGATTGGAGGGGATTCCTGATTGGAGCCAGTAAGCAGAGTTCCTCATATCAGCCAGAAAATCTGCTGCCCCCTCTACACTTCCATTTGCTTAGCAATGCAGTTATACTTCTACACAACACACTGAACTCTCAGAAACTTTCGGTGATTACATGGCCTTTGGTGATCAGTATTTACCCTGCAGAACCCTCTCCAAATCCTTTTATGGCATGGTGGGAAATGGCATCCAAATCTCATGGAAACAGATCCACTTTTGGTCAGAATCAAGTGTCTTCTCTCCTACTAAGGGGCTTTCTGGAAAGGGCAGATACTGTAGCAACAGGACACTGATACCTAACACATGTATTTGAAAAAAGTGCAATGTATTAATAAACATGTTGATATATTTTTGGTCTCCATTAAGGCTATTACATTAATAATTCTGTAAACCACAAAGGAACTTGTCATAAAACATACAAAAAAAAAATGGAGTAAGGCAAAACCTAGGGACTCTAACTCATCTTCGGACCTATTAGAGCCCATCGTAAGCAAATACAAAAAGGCACAGCAGGAGAAACTACGGTCTCTAGAGTCTTCCTGCAGACTCAAGTCTCCGTCTGACCAAAGCAGATTTAGATTCTACTTTCCCCCTCCCCCACCAGTTTCTTTCAATTCGTTTACAAATAGCAGGATATTGTTTGTTTTAAGCAACCCTGCTTAACCCTTAGAGTGCTGAGAGTTCCAGACTGCCACTCCAGTGACTGCTTAGAGCAAATGCACAAGTTCACAGTTCTTAGAGGAGGGTCAGAGCGAAAAGTTGTGGTCCCAATTTTTAAAAAATTCCAACATTTTAAATATGTCATTCATCTATGCATGAAATGCGTGAGTAAGGGTCTGAAAACCTTCGCTTCACTTTTGCTGTTGGTTCATATTCGTCCAAAGGTTCCTGAGTTTGGGCCACATCAGACTCTTGTGCAATGTATACGGAGTGAATTTTATCAGTTCGCCTCGCTAGCCGGTCCCTCCGTCTCACTACTGGCTGAGACTCTTCAGCCGGTGTTCTGCCCTGGGATTCTGTCAGTTTGGGAATCCCATACGGAAGTTTTATATTTGCCGTCGGCATCACTGGATTTCGGCAGGGGACTTTCATCTTGACCAGCACTGATAATGGTCTGCGCCTTGTAACTGAAGAGACTGTAGAGGCCAATGGAAAAGAAATGCTGAGCCCTCCGCAAGAGTCTTTGGCAGGCACACTGGGGCAGCGACCAGGGCACTGGATTTCAGATAGCGTGGTTCCTTTAAAGAAAGGAAAGTTACTTGGAAGTTAAAGTGCATTTTAAAAAATGTAAATGGACATGACTGGCTCTGACCAGATGTCACAAAATATGTAAAATATGAAATAATGTAGAGGATAAAAAAAAGAGCTCACTCTACCTTAATACTGACCTTCAGTATCCACCTGCCCTATTCGGTCCTCTGGCAGGCTCTCCGTGCTCACTGAGGTCTCAGAGTCTAGATTTTCCTCATCAGAGCCTTGCTGTTCAAGCTCAGGTAATCGGTAAGTTATGTCTTCCCTGCATCAAACACATATAGATCATAGGACTCCAGAAAGATACTGACATAACATTTACCAATGCTGCTGACATGAACTATTCTAAGTAGAGCAGACTTTAAAAGCAAAGCAGTCTTGCACCCATACCTCACCAAATTTCATCTGAAAATATTTCCTTCGCCTCTTAATTTTTACTGCCTCTCCTCTTCTCCATTCTGACTTTGTAAATTATGTTTGAAATACAACACAAGTAAAGCAGTATGCTGGGTTGCCTCCCAGGACACAAGGCATAAGCTCAATGGATTTAATTAGAAATGTGAAGCTGGGACTCACTTTTCCTCTTTTATTGACTGTATGCGTTCTATCAGAATCTCCTTTTCCTGGTTATCAACATCAGACACCTCGTCTTCCTCCCGCAGTGATCCCAGCTCGGGGAAGTTGTTGTCATTTCCCTTGTCGTGGGGGCTTTTACTCTGTAAGAAAGTTGGCTGGGTCACACTTCATGATCAGGAATAGGATATCTCACACTACAGTCTGGACAGAAAGTTAGTTATAAAAGACGAGCAGGCAAAGATAGGGCAAGTGAAGGCCTCCCAGAGAGGTAGTGAAGTGGGGGTGTTAGTTATCCACTCCATATATACAGATATATGTTTGAATAGGTCCATAGTAGTTTTAATTTGCCTTGAAAGTCTAAATTCACCGGATTTGTTTTACCATTTTTCTTTTTCCATATTTTCAGTGTAGAGAGTATGTTTGCCAACACTAATTTAGCTGCGAAAGTGAACTACAAATTCTTGTTCCATTCAGTATGAGCACAGGTTAGAACTTCATTAATAAGAAATGGTGAAATGAGGAAGGAATTGGAGACTAGCAGTGCATGCATTGTGGGGAAAGGGCTGTGGAGATGCATGCAGTCTGGAATGTTTTGAAATCTATTTCATACCACATAAATTATAATAAGCAGCAAATGTCTCATGCTGTGGTGCCGTAGAAGAATTAACCATGCACTATAAGCACATCAGGTCTTGTACATACCAGCACCCTCTCATAAGGAGAAGTAAACCCAAGTTTTACGGGCCAGAGCTAGAGAAAGATGAAGACCAAATTCACTACATCATGGTAACTTCTGAACAGTTACATTAAAACTTTGTACATGAGACTTAGTGATAATCCTTGTGATGTTTTGCAATGTATGTGTTTGAAGGTTCCATAAAAGCAGTATTTAAGGTTTTAAAAACATTTTGATGTACCCAAGCACAAAGATATTTGATCTTTCATTATCAAAGACCTTTGGAGTAGGGCTGGTCACATGTCTTACACTGACGGAATCTCTTGTAAAGCACTGGAAACTGTCAGAAAGGTGACTTTGGCACACTCAGCATAGCTGAGCTTTTCACGGCAGCGACTGAAGTGAGAGCACACTTTGAACAAGTGAATCACTTGATCCTCTGAAATGGAGTCCCCTTTAGGTTACTTGGCACCGAACAGTGACAATCACCTCACAATCCTGTGTACGGAGTCGCTGGGCTGGTGCCCAGATGCTCTCTGTACCTGCATCATCAAGAGTTGCTCCTTCTCCAGCACACTGAGCTCATTCAGACTCAGACTTCCACATGGCAGAAGCCTACTTCCTACTGCAACACTGAGCTGGGCCAATCCTCTTTTCATTATAATCCAAGGTCAGTAACCAGCATTTGGTCTTTGACAAGCTGAGCAGGCTGGGAACAGTGAGGCTATATTGCATTTTCCCCACCCCAAAGAGTCCACGAGACAGCCCGTGCTGGGATGTGAGGCCTGTTACTCGTTGTAGCACTTACCATGTTCTGCCGGAGCAATGAGAGTCGGCGGAAAGCAATGCTCTCAGCTGCTTCCAGCTGGTTAATTTCATCCATTTTAATCTTGTATTTTCTCATCTGCTCCTTTATTAGCATTTCCACACACCTGTGTCAAAGTGCAAGAGTTCATTCAGCAGTCTGCTCCCTGGATAACTCCACATGCTTTGGGGACAACTATGGAGGATGGGATGCATCATCAGCACATGGACAGATCTTCAACACACTGCCAGTGACTACACCCAGCTCAGGGATGTTAGACACACATGTGGATGGCCCCCTCTCAAACCAAAGTCTCCAGAGGCACTTTCTTTAGAGGGTGGTGCTGTATGAGTACAGGGTGAAGAGTCTACACAGACAAGCAAGATGGGGCGCAACCCCAAAGCAGTGCTACAAATGAGATGCGTTCTTACTTGGATAACCACACCTTTGCACACGGTGTCTCCATGCAACAATGGTAAGTAACAAGCATCACCCACGCTGCTAGCTATTTCTATTTCCTCTACCTGCTGTCCTCTGCCTGCTCCGGCACAGACACTGGTGGGTATAGAAGGTTCCCGCAACTGCCCTTCTCCACCTTTACAGCCCCACAGGAAGAGCAAACTGAATCAGAAGTTGGAAAAAGCCACTGTTTTATTAATTTTCAAACACTTCTTTCATTTCTGCTATGGCTCTTTATTTAAAATGACTGAGGCAGGTCCAAGGTCAGCAATGTAGCAAGGGTGGGGATAAGCACAGAGCGCTAGAGAGGCTGTAGTAAGGCCAGTGATCCTAGCGATAGCACAAAGAGGATACGGGCACAACTCAAGAGAGGCTCAGAGGTAAAGGCTGAAGGGCTCCCAAGTAGGCAAGTGACAGTGTTTAATTTCTGTGCCATACCATGTTAGTAATGGCTCCTATCTCAATATAGCTGTAGGATAGCTGGTTTTACAGGAATGGTGCTACTTTCTGGCCCAATTATGATTTGTATTTTACACATATAGTTTAATACAACCATGCTGTACATATCCCCCTCCAACCATCCAAGCCCTGCTTGTAAAACAAAGAGAGGACTCTTAATTATTAATAGTTACAGTAAGTAGTACCCGTGATGTCCTCATCAAGATTGGGGACTGTTGGGCCAAAGCCATAGAAATCAGTGGCAGAGCCATGATTAGAACTCAGGATTTACAGGCTCCTAATTCGGCATCTCAGTCCTCCAGCCTATCCTGCCAACAGGGCTCGAACAAAGTTTGTCATATTGGATAGTTCTAACATGGATCAAACTGGATGAGGTGCACACGACAGCACCAGAGACACGCACCAGCTGAAAGGGCAATTTCACCCCATGCAGACTTCTGCAACAAACCAAGTGCTGAGACTTACATGGTTGTCTTTGAGACGTCCTTCATACTAGTTAGTGGGTCAGAATTATCAGGGCAGCGGAGGAGACATGGAGCAAAGACAATGGCCAGAGCATTGGGTGACATACGGTTGACATCTTCTATTAGAGCCACTCTGAAATTCAATGTTTGGAACAAAATGAAAGTTTCTTAGTAAATCTTGCTAGAAAACAAATGATCTGATCAACCTTTGCTTGTATCTCAGTATGGCAGTTACGGGGGAAGCTCCAGATGGTTCAATACACACAAGAGGTTAGGGAAACTTTTTTTTTTTTAAAAAAAAATAAGTTAATTTTACATCTTGTTGCATGAAAGAACATGAATCCACATAGACTGAAGTAGCCTGGATGACTCTTGGCCAGCCACTCTGTGCCCCCTCTCGTGAGTCAGTTATCACTCTATTTTCAGATTCCTACTTAGGTCCCCTCAGCTGAAAGCAGATCCTTTCACTTCCTGCCCCCTTGCCAGCAGTAGCCAGCTCATCACTAGAATACTTACAGGCATTTACAGTGCTCATGTTGCCTCTGCCATTCAACTGCACTAACATCCTCAGAGTATCTGCCATCCAACCACACTAATCCCTGCATTCCAGGCTGCTCAAACCCACCACCATGCAACCAGGACTTACAATGCTCTCAGAGCTAATGCTGCTTTGCTCACCTGATACAATTAAACTGGCTTGCAGGAAAGAGAGAGCGCACACATGCACAAAACTGCCAACCCTAAATTCTCACCCTTGTCATGTCAGTCTTTCACACAAAGCAGTAAAATCCCCACTCAGATTTCCAAAAGGGTCAGGCTGTCAAAGCTCCCAAGACAAATTCAAAATTCCACAAGATGAATATACTTCTCTCCGGTTTACGTGGCTTTTTAACAGTAACTGGAAAGTGACCCCCAGAGGGCGAATGGACCCAGCGCAGGTAAAACCCAAAGGAAAGGAAAGATCATTACTTGACAAGGTGAAAGATGAGTCTCTCCAGGGTATTGTGATTGGCTTGTGGAAGCTGTTCAAGGACACTGTAAATGGCAACAAGTTGCTCCTGCTTTTCTGGTAGCTCTGCATAGAAGAGATGAGCACAGCAAGATTTCAAGACACTCAGGAGCTCACCGCAGTTCTAAAGCACCAGTCAATTAACACCAGAACATTTGAATGCTCTTGGAGGGGCTTGGGGATCTTAAGCTAAAACCATCTCTGAACCTCTCCTGTTGCTTAATACTTCTGAAGACTTAGCTGTCACTTCATTTATTCACCCTATTGTAGTGAGGGACAACAGCGCACACCAGATGGTATTAGTTCCCCCCCTTTTCACATGCTTGTAACAGCATGACAAGGACAGAGTGACAAATGCAAGGAATGTCAGACTCCAGGTCTGTTCACATTCTCTAACATTCTTTTGCACTATACTAATATATTTCCCCGCATAAGAAAGGGCAGTGTCATTATAGATGCTGTTAGATGCTGTCATTATAGATGCTGTTATTCTGGAATCTTGACATCAGAAAGCCAAAAAAATGGATTTTCTCCCAGGAATTTGTGTTTCCTAGGATAAATTTTAGAGTGACTACTGTAGAGATGACTAAGAAGAGGCCTTATAACACAGAGTTAGTTCCAGGGCACTAAATCCTTCTCCAAGACAGAGTACAAGTGAAAACATTCCTGTTGCTCTACAAATTGTTGACAAAACCCACCTACTGCTCGGAGAAAGTCACTGTACTGTGCAAAAGTCATGAGTGGGTCAGGTAACTCTCGCAGCCATTGCTTCAGGATGCCAGTGATAGCGTGAATGGGATAATTCTCTAGTTTCACTGAATTTGGATCTGAAAAGAGAGTTACTAGATTTAGCCCATCTGATTCCTTTGATGCACACAATCAGTTCCCAAAGAAGAGAGGCTACAAAGAATTCAAGCACTAGTGTATCTCTTCCCCTGGAGCCCATGTGACTATTCAAAATGTGCTACGAGATATGTATTTATAAGCATGAACAATGTGGCAAGCTAATCAGAAATACAGGCTCCATACTGCACAAGTTAGTGCAGAGCAGTTTTTCTGATAAAGAAATAGTCTTACAGATGCTCTCAAATAGCAGGGCAGCTGAACTGTATGCTGGGAAGCAGGAAATGTTAACAGCATTCTTTAGACATACCTGTCTGCAGCAACTGTTTCAGCTCCCTCATGCGATTTGCTGACCCTGATTTCCTGTAGATTCCTTCTGTGTAGAGGCCATGCATCTCCACATACTCTAGTAGTTTCTCCATGACAACCGGGACTGAATTTTTATCGCTAATTAAGGAACTCACACACACTCCGAAGTGACGGGAGTCTACACCTTGGTCATTCTGGAATTGATATAGGTCAAGTGTCATGTGGATTCCTGTTTCCAGGCTACTAAATTATTTTCAGTTAGGACCTCCTGCTATACCCAAATGAAAGCTGAATGTTTTATGCCAGGCTTTTGGTCACAAGACGCCCACTGGCGAGAATGGTGTTTGGGCTGTGGCACTGGGTGAGATTCTCAGTTGTTGGTACAATCAGGCTACCACTGCCTAACAGCTGGTCTAGTACATTACACGTGTACTGTGAGGGCAGAACTTTTCTTACCTTTTTTCCACAGGGCGATGTGCAGCAGCTCTGAGTTTTGTACATACATTTCTTGTGGCAAATCAACTTGCAGCCTACAGAGGAGAGGGACTGTTACTAATAGGTCAAAGCAGATTCAAATGTAAAGCTTCCTCTGTTTCCCATTTGCTGTCAGTCTCTATATAGTCTGAATAAGCTGCATGTTGGAGTTTTCCCCAAAACACAAATTACCCTCTGCATGAGAAATGAAAAAAATATTCTTAGCTGTAGGATTGCTCCATCTGGGATATGCCAATATCACTTCAAGTCATTAGGAAACCCAAGTGATCAGGAGGTTTTCATCCCTCATTTCACCTCATCCTGAACTCTTCAGCCACAGAAAAGGGACATGTAGTTCTTTGAATGATGGTGTTGCTGCTGCTCCATGAAGGGGCTGGCAAGAATTGCCAAAACGCTACCTACCACCTGTGTCAGCCAGCTTGCACATGTACCCCTACGGCATTCAGGTGCCTTCCCCCGACATGCAAGGTCTTACCTGCTCTGGTCCCACCACTTGCAAGCACTCCCAGCCCAGACACCCATCAACAAGGTTATGCCTGGGCCCACCAAAGTTGTAAGGATCTTCAATTTTTAAAAACTAAGTGGCAAGAATGAGCCATTTCCACTTACTACTGCAAAGACAGGACTTCTCCATAGGCCAGATGTAGGATGAGCACTGCTCACATGACTGCCGAATGCTCACTTGGTAGCTTGTGAACACATGGCCATTGTGCTCCTTAATCTGGGAGGGAAATGGGAGAAGTTAAAGGCTCCCTTGGTTTATTTTCTTTAGCTCAGATTGTTCCTATCTCCACCTTACTTTTTCTCCTCTCTTCCACAATTAAAACGGATAGAGGGAAATCTGGCTTCTGGTGTCAGACTAAATCAGTGGCTCTCAACCTTTCTAGACTATTGTACCCCTTGCAGGATTCTGATTTGTCACACTTACCTCAAGTTTCACCTCACTTAACCACTTGCTTACAAAATCAGACATAAAAGTACAAAAGTATCACAGCACGCTATTACAGAAAAATGGCTTACTTTCTCATTTTTACCATATATTAAAATAAAACAGTTGGAATATAAAGATTGTACATACATTTCAATGCATCGTATTTAGAGCAGTATAAGCAACTCATTGTTTATATGAAATTTTAGTTTGTATTGACTATGCTAGTACTTTTTATGTAGCCTGTTGTAAAACTAGACACATATCCAGATGAGTTGATGTACCCCAGTTGAGAACTTCGGCTCTCAACCCAGGATAATTGCTGTTGGTCCATTTCATAATTAAGGCATTTACTAGTTAGAGTTACTTTAACCCAGTCACCCATCAGATGCAGTCTGTTAGTAACATTTAGCAATCACCCCTCCCCTTTAAACAATTTCCTCATTTAAAAAACCAGTCTATCCTAAAAAGCGCCCCAGGTGAGGTGAGACTTATACATTTAGGAAGACACCAGGCTGCAAAAGACAATAGACATTCTTCTAATCCTGAAACAAATGCTAGAACTTGATGCAACTGGTGAAAACCCACACTGACACCTAATTTCCTAGTTCTGCTTGAACCCAGAGAGCAGTCAGCTTATGCTTTACAAAGGTTAATTAAAGGATTAAACACTTCATATAACTACCAGTAGTTATATGAAGTGTTTAATCCTTTATGAATTGCTCACTTGGCTCCTACCACCGCAAGTTCCACAGTGCAATTATATGCAATTTTAAAATTGTGGCCTTTCAGTTTCCCCAAGTGCTCCTTGCTTGCTTGATGGGACAGGAATAAACAGAAACCTGATAGCTCTCCCAGCATCACCAGTCATTTTATATCCCTCTAGCCTATCTCCTAGGACACCTCCACTTTTCAGAAGAAATAGCCCTGATCTTTCAAGAATCCTCCCAAATGCTTAATCATTCTTGCTGCTCTTCCTTGGATCTTTCATATTTCTTCTACGTAATTTCTGAGACAAGGGGACCAAATCTATAAGGCAAGGAATTGCCATTATTTTTTGGTGTGATATTTTTCTGTATCCTTTAATGCAGCTGCTAACTTATTCCCTTTTCTGGTGGCTCATGTGCACAGTACAAACATTTTCATCCACAACAATCCTTGATCTTTGCCCTGAGAGATTACATGACATTCAGATCCCAACAGCAGTTATTGGAGCTTTAGTGGTTCCTTCCAGCATGCATTACTGCACTTGTCTATGGTGAGTTACATCTGGTACATGGTGATGATCTTAAAACATTTAAAAAAAAAAAATTGCTGAAGTGACTCTGGAAGTACCCAGCATACATCCAGGAACAGTTGTGCACACCTTGCTGCATTGTGGAAGATGACCGCTATAAGGCTCCGTGATAAAGACGTTATCTTAGCTTGCTTTGCAAACCAAGAAGCCACATTAGTTTAAGCAGATTTTTGTAGTAGGAGGATACCATGGTAGCTAGTACTGTGCAACCTCAACCATGGCGGGGGACTTTGCGCGTTACCACAATAAAAAAATTATACTCACTGCATGCTCTTGTTTTCGTTTCTTCTTCTGGGTTTTGCTTTGCTGCAGTGAGAAACACAAAGGTATATTAATCTGTGAAGTCCAAAGATTTCCTCTCCCTCACAACTTCACAGCCTCCACTCCACCTCCAGCTTCATGAGGCTCTAAATTGCAGCCTCCACCTGTTAGCATAACACAGCTGGAAAAGGTTCCTTAGAGTTCAAACCATCTCCTGAATCAGGGGCAGGGGGAGAGAAAAGTGTGTCACGATCAGGTGATAAAGCATTGGAACCGATGACTCCTACCAAGAACTTTGGAGGTTTTGCAAAAATCCTTCCCATCTTGATTTCAGTATTTTCACTAATTTGAAAAATACCTTCAAATAAATTGCCTAAAGTCTGTAAAAATCTATTACCAGGTTCTGGATTCAGGATTAATAAATGGAAAAAAGTTTCCGAAAAGAAAACCAAGGTGGGAAAATGTTCTGAAGTAACATGGACTATGTCAATGACATGGGAAAAATGTGGTTCTAATTCTTTAAACAGTTTTAAAATAACTTTTTTAACCACTACCACTAATGGGAAGGAAATACTATACCTTGTGCTGCTCTGACTCTTCTTTTTTTGCATATCCTCGTGAAAACTCATCAAGAAGGGATTGGAAGAGATTTAAAACCAGCTTGACGTCTTTCTCTTCCCTCTCTTTCGCAAGATTTATAACTAGAAGCTGATAGTTTTCCATCAGATCTTTATAGCCGACATGGATTTGCCCGTTCTAGTGGAAGTAAAGGCATTATTCAAATATGAACAATCAGTGCAATAAAGTGCATCATTCTTTTTTTCAGGGGTTAATTTAATATTGAAATACTGTTGGATAATTTTTAAATGGTCACCCACTGGGTAACTAATGCAGCAACGTGGACGAGCTGATGACAATCAAGTCCTGCCATCTTTGCTGCAGCACTGTAACCAGTAGCCAGAGAAGTGATGAGAAAAGGAAAGAAAGAAATGCATCTCTTTGTATGAGCAAGTTTGCAGGATCTGGCATTTGTATCCTAATTTTGTCATGAAAATAAAAAAGAAGTGAAATATTTAATCAGTGTTAGAAGTTCCTACTTGGATGCTGAAAGATTAAGGATAATGCAAACAAGCAAAGCTACAGCATTCATTTTAAATGAATAACTTCAGCTCTTTGCAAAATCAGTGTGATAATCACATCGCTTTTAAGGCTAACAAGGTATATTACTTACAGGAACAGAGTACATTGTTTTGATATTTCCTCTAAACTTTTCTGTGGCTTCAAAAAACAAACATTCAATAGCAGACTTCTGGGAGTTCAAGTCATTTATCTGAAAGGCAATGATATTTGTCACAATCCTATTTAAGGAGAGAACATTCAGTCTACATTTAAGCTAACCCTGTTGGATCAGACATGTCTGAAAATTCTTATAATCCAAAATGGGATTTCATGATGCATCTTGGTAATACTAAGTGGTTCTGTCACACATGGAAAGATAATACTTGTCTCTGCCTCCTCCTCCAATGACTGTGCTCTTCTTTATCCATACATTTTTGTTAATGTCACCTTACTGCCTGCATACAAGAATGAAGGTGACTTGCCAAGGGAGGGAAGCACCATATGCATTAGGAACATCTGGACTGAGAAAAAAATCCATCAGGATCTAGTTTACGTCAAGTTATTAAATCACTTCCCTCCTCCCCTTAAATCAATCACTGAGACAGATGCCTGGGAGAATAATCTTTGGAATCCCTTACTGGTTAGCTGGGGACCTCCAGGTTGTTAGGAGTGACAACAACATTCGTTCAAAGCAGTCTGACATTTCTACTCAGCACTTGCACTTTTGCACCAAATCACACTAGCAGCCATTTCAGATTTACATTTTGAGAAACCCAAAAAGATACAGCACTTTATTCAGTGGCAAGGCACGAGGAGCAATAGTACTTTGAGGGATATAGCTAAAGACCCAGTTCCATGGCCACTCTGCTCATGGAACTCCTCGTCAAAGGGACTTTCCCACATACAACAGCTACATAACAGGGCTGAAAGAAATGTCACAGGTCCGTTCATAGACCAGTTCTAAGCAGACCTTCCTTGGAAGTCTAGGCATAAAAGACATCTTAAAAGGTGAGAAAATATACAACATCAAATATAAATCATGAAAAGCTTCCACTTCAATTTATATTAGCTGACAAGAAGTAAAAGTGGAGTGAGAAGAACCATAATCAGATAATTGGTCCCACAACACTGATCTGCATTCCATTCTACTTCACTGCATTTCACCTTGTTTAGAAGGAATTCATCAAGGTATTTCAGCTCATTGGCATTTGTGATCTCACGGAACACAGAAGCTGGCCACTTCTCAGACACTGCTGAAATCCTGCTGATTTTAATAGGACGGTTCCTCTTCCCTTTGCCAGTTTCTTTCATAGGTCGCTCTCCTGCCTGGGGGCGACGTGGGTGCCCAGAAGGAGCTGGGGAAAAGAATCAGCATTTATTCTAGGCAGAAGATAGAATTCTGCAGCTTTACATCCCTCACCTCCCTTTCTGTTAAAACTACAAAGAAACCACTGTTAAACTCAAGGAAGCCAGAAATTCAGAACACCATTCTGAACATATCCAATTGCATCTAGCTGGAGCGGATATGTCTGCATAGAATATATTGCTGCAATATCCACAGCTTCAGATTTTGAAGTGTATAAATTTAGTTCACCTTTCTAAACAAACACTCTTGCACTTAAGACATGTCAACCACATTTAAGAATTACTGTTTCCATACCTATAATTTTGGTGACAAAATCTGGCCAAATATAGCATTAAGACTAAGGCCTTGCCTACACTTTAGGGGAAAGTCTATCTAAGCTATGCAATTCGAGTTACGTGAATAGCATAACTCAAGGAGATGTAGCTTAGACCTACTTACTGCAGGGTCCACGCAGCACTGTGTTGACAGGAAATGCTCTCCTGTCAACTCCCCTTACTCTTCTCGTTCTCATGGAGTACCGGAGTCGATGGAAGAGCGATCTGCAGTCAAATTTAGCGGGTCTTCAGTAGACCCGCTAAACCAACAGCCGCACATTAATCTCCTAGTATGTATAGACAAGACCCAAAACTGTACAAGAGAAGAACCCTCGAGGACAAACTAAGTCTGAAATGCTGCATAGATTACTTCCCCTTTGCATAGGACCATAGAGCTTAATTAGTAAAATTAGAAGGCTTATTGAGAAACATTGCCTCAATGGGAAGCAGAACAGAATCTAAAGGTTCTACATTCAACCCATTTCTTTTTATTTCAACTGCTTGCACATTCCTGGCTGAAAGAGTAAACTCACCTTCTGATAATTTTTCTGATTCCACTGCTTCTGACATCAGAATACACGATAGAAGAGGGAGATTCTCTCCTTCCTCCATTACATCAAGACTCTCCTTAACGTACTTCTTGTCTGGTTTCTTTCCCAGCAGCTTGCGCAGAGGACTTTTAAATGTCGATCTGAAAGTAAAAGCAGGTTGCATGTTTCTTTTACATGTTTGTAATGGAAGGTTGTTTTATACAGACACAGACAGGCTTTAAGAGAAAGGGTGTGTTTAACTGTACAATTAACAGCCATGATAGACAGAAGTAAATCTCCAGAGCATAAGTGCCAAGCACTAGCAAGGTAAAGCAGGAGACAAGAGGAAGGGAAGGGAAGGGAAGGAGGGAGTGTCTACCTGGATTATATTTACTACAGATATTAATTCACAGCTTTCAAGAACGCAGAGAGAGAGCATAACACATCATTAGAAATGGTCAGTCAGTCAAATTAATTAATTCTGGGAAAATAATCTATTGCTCGAACAAAAGCTCTAGTGACAATGAATGCACACATTGGTACCAACACATTTTTGCTGACTGACTGAGAAAAATATTTCTTGTTTTTCCTTACCTTGTCCCACAGCACTATAATCATATACCGAAACATGTGCAATACCTGGGCATAACAGGGCATGCTATAGAAAGGGCATGTTCTTTGGTTCATTTGGTTGAAGTAAATCCCATAGGCATACACAGAACACGTACTTGGCATCCATCGGCTGGCTAGGTGGCTGCACTGCGACAGCTGAATCCAAGGGCAATAACTGTTCATTGGACTTCTTTTGCACAATCTGTTTCTTGTTGCTCTTCTCCCTCATCATTGTTTCCAGAGATGGCTACGGAATATTAAAGAAATAGAAAAATCTTTAAAATCCAGTCCATGAAAAAAGTGCTAGTTCATGTATTTCAGTTTGATCCTTTAAGAAATCTACCAAGTTCTGTTTTTTTACAAAAATCAAACGAATCCACTTCACTCAATTTGTAGATCCCTCATGTGGCAAGATGATGCCCTATTAAATATAATGCCTCACCTGGGACTCCATTTGTGAAAGCATATAAAATTAAACGCATAAATTGCCATGTAATAGCTGACAAATTAAATCTTTCATATTACATGGAAATTAAGCCAAAGGTTGACTTAAAAGGAACTTGCATTTACAGTAAACACTGCAGTTCAAATATACACCACGGTCCTATGCTTCACACTCCCAATAAGGCAAGTAAGGAAAACTAAAATACACTTCTGAAGAGTGTGAATACCTGAATCAAGGTGACAGACTCAGCAAGGTTAGCGATATCATCCAGCGAAGAAGTAGTCCCTTTCTTTCTATAAGATTAGAAGAGTATTACTCTGCATTGAAAAACCAGATTTTATACTTTAAGAATCACAGTTCATCTTGTCAGACAGTTCAGGAAAAAAAAATCTTACTTCCCATAGTTATAACCTACTGAGAAGTATCCTTCAGATTTAAGCATTTTTTTAAAAAAATCCCACATGTTCATTTTTAACTTGTGTAGGAGAATCTTAATTGAGAGGTATTGTTGTAATCCACCACTCTTCCAATATATTTGCATTTAAAAGTCAAAGATTCTTTACTTTAAATTTTGTCTACCATCAACATGGAGCCAATGCTAGGGATATGAAGAGATTGGCCATTTTGGAGCAACATTTTATCCAGTGATGTTTGAAAGGAAGTTCTTTGAGAGATGCAGACAAACAGCCAGTACTAATGTACTAGCTAAGGCCTCAGTCCTCAAACTGGATCCTCACAGTAGCACTGGATCCTTTGGAAAACCTCATTAGCTTCAAGGAAGCTCAGCAAGATTGCGAGGTTTTATCCACATGAATCTAACTGCAGGATCAGGGCCTTCAAACCCAGGAATTTTAAAGCACAGGCAGAATTTCTTTACCCCACACTGGGGCCAGATGAACAGGGTGCCACAATACCTCCCCCAACCCTTTATTTTAAATATTTTTGATAACAGATTTCTCTAAAGCCAGCTGCTACTGACCACAAAATCGTCAAAGCAATTGGGAAAGCTGTTCTTACGCTAGCAGGATCTGAGGGGATTGGCCAGTTCGGTTTCTTTCATCCAAAGACTGGCTCAGTACATCATTCTGACCAGCCTCTGACTGCCTCTTTCCTTTCCATTTCTCCCGCTTGTCCCTCAGTTTTCCCGGGTCATGCAGATACCTCTGAATCTGCAAAGAGGGGGGGCTGTCCAGATCTTTGTCCACCTTCGAAATTTGGTGTTTATTTTTATTTCCGTAATTCTCATCTGCAGTTTGAAAGCTTCTGGTGGGAGAAAGATTCTTTTTAATGTTCAGTGAGAGATCTGATGGCCTTTCAGGACAGGTGAAGCTTTGGCTGCCTTTTATTTGATTCTTTCGGTTCTCTTGAATTTTCAGTTCATCAATATCTTTATTAATTAGTATTTCCTGCTTTGATTCATTGGATTGCTTGGGAAAGGCGACATCGCTGTCCAGTATTTCTCCTGGGACCTCTGTGTCTGAACGGGTTTTGTTCTCTTCCACTAGGATTCTCTCTTCCTCTGTTCCTTTTGGAAGGACTGTCTCTTCTGCTGTGAATTTGTTTGACTCTTTGGTGGTCTCTGGAGTCTCTTTAGCAGAGGTTTCTTCTTCATGACATACTAAAGACTGCTCCTCTAAGGGGAACAGGACGTGCTTATTCTGTAATTTATTATGTTCCAGACCCCTTTGCCGTCGAGATTCCCGTTTCTCCCGACTGCTTGTGAGTTTCTCATGGCCTTCTGTCGTGCTCTTCTGAGAAGGAATGGCCATTTCAGTAGCTTGGCTCAGTTTTTCAGCTTGAGTATTCTGAGCTTCATCTACTCGTGCTGCCATCTGTTCAACATCTTGATCTGACTGAATTTCAGGTTTTACAGCCAGCTGCTCCAATGCCTCTTCATTACCATCTTCTTGGCTTATGCTATCCTCTCCCTCTTGAGCTTGTTGCATTTCCTGTTGCTTTTCCACAATCATTTGTTGAAATCTAGGTTAAAACACATTAAAAGACAGGACGTGTAAAGGCTTAACCCAGAAGTGGGCAAGAAGCATGGCTGTGGGTTAAATATAGCTCAGAGTACAACCAGCGGGTATTCTCAGTTTTGAAGTCCCAGCCTGGCTGCTTGGAGCCTTGTAGTCTCTGTAAGCTACAGCTCTATAGTATGATTAGGACATCTGCAACCTGCTCCATACTGGTGCAAGCCCTGCAATCCGAGCAAGCTGCCATTGTAGCCTGCTTGGACAGCCTGGCTTAACCCGAAATCTCAGAGCCTAGGCTGTCACTGCCCAGTTTAAATCTGGCCACATGCAGCTTTTTCTCTTCTTTCTTAAGAGGAGATGATCAGACTGTCACCAGTTATTGGTAGAGCCAATGCACCATAATGATGAATTCATTCCTGCAAACGTAGCAAACTAGCTCTGAAACAGCCTGAGCGGTTTCTCAATTTAGGCCTGGATGAACCATATCACTCCTTTTCCTTTACCTCTTGCGTTGTAGGTGTCCCCTGACAAGAGCCTGCACAAGGGAGATTCTCCTCCTTTGCCGATGGTAGGATTCTCTCTCCCTGTAGCCTCGCCATATTGACTGAATGTAAATGGCAGCGTTAGTCCTCTCCAATGCCCTCCTAATGCGGTATGAACGCCAAGAAGTCTAGAAGCAAGATTTCATTGGTCAGAAGCAGCCACAAAAATGTTTTAGGCGGAGATTTGCAGCTCACACTAAAATCAAGTTGCACATACCTGCAGAGTAATGGCTGCCTGCCGCATTCTGAGAAAGTGTCTCCTTTCCAAAACCATCCGGAGCCAGCTCTGAAGAAGAACAATCTTCCTGACCACTTCTTTATGTAGTGTGTCCTGTAGCATCTGTCGTTCAACCTCCTTCATGAACACCTAGTCAATAAAAAAGGTCACACGAGCATCAATCAATACCAGACTGCTCCATCTCTTAGAAGGATACATACCTGGGATACTATACTTAGGTATGCATATACTTTGCTTTCAAGCTATAAGAGTATCATATTTCCTCTCCTACACAGCTATGGCTGCCTCCTGCCACATAACATCTGTTCATTATATCTGATACATTAACAAGCCTTTCCATCCCATTTCCTAGTTTTTTAGGTATTAAACATAAACGGAGGACAGATAGCCACAGTTCTGTCCCACACAGGGGTGGGAATATGGTTCACTTGTAAAGCCCAACATCATGAATTTTTCCTCCCAAAAATTTATTTTAAATCCTGTTTTACTAACTAAACTCTCACGTTCAGATTCCACCATGCACTTCTCTGAAGGCAGCACAAATCTCTTCCGAAATGGAAATACTGATCTTTGTGATAAAAGCGAGTGGTGCTCATGGTCCACAAAGCCAATGTTCATAAAGCATAAAGGCTATCTCTGCAGAGTACAGCCATGCACAAAGTCCAGGGCACCGCCACTAGCTGGCTTAATACGGGACTAGAGAAGCTACAAGAAATTGAAATAACCTGGAGAAAACAGAGTCAAATTTTTAACACAGTTCATTTTCCTGTGGATAGAAGAAGAAAGAAATTCAAATATATGTTGGGATCCCCAGCAAAATATGCAGACTCAGCATAGTAGTGTTTCTTATAGGGGCTGAAGTGGAGGACACATTTTACAGACCTTGGTCTTCCCTATTTGGTAGTTGTTTTTGTCCAGTTTCAGTTTATTCAGATGAGCTGAGATCTCTTCCTTTGAGGCTTTGGCATTTTGGGGTAATAACACTTGAAACTGGTCTATGAAATCCTGAGTAGAAAACAGAGACAGTGAGAGACCACTCAGAGACACAGACAATTCAGGAGTCTGGAGTTCTAACTAGCTTCTAAATCAGCCCAAATAACTTAGCTTAATTTCAGGAAGTACTAATATCAATATTCCAAAGCTGCACTAATATTTGTTAACCTGTAAAATGCTGGCTCCTTCCAGTTTCACATCCAAGTTAATGCTTCGTACATGTATGTGTGTGTATATTTCTGCTGTATCCAGAGAATACAAGTATATTACTTATAATGGGATAGCTCTATTGACATATACATAGTTGAGACATTAAAATTCTCTACATGCAATAAATAGAACAGCATAGATAATTCTCAGAGCAGTTCAGATTGTGCCTTGTCAGCATACACAGGACTGGTCCAGGTTAATGACGCATGCTTTTAGATAGCATTTCATTGAGGTTTCAGAGCTGGATTAAGCAGATATTTTCTAGCACAGAAACTGAAATTGAGTCCAAGTGGTCATAGCAGCATATATTACACAGACACACAGGTGAAGACACCTATGCATCTCATAAGTGGTGTGTTTTTTATAACACCAGATGCTTCCCAAATCATACTGGTCTGATCCCATCACACCCCAAGTACCTGGAATGTATATTTGGCACTGTAACCAGATCTTCGGATTCGCACAGTCTCCAACATGCCAGTGTATCTCAACTGCTGCAACACTAATCCCTCATCAAATAAGAGCTCTCTCTGAAACAGACACATGGAAACAGAGACCTAAACACAGGACACAATTTACATTATCCCCTCTAAGACAAGATCTCTTACTGAGAATTTACACTGATTTTTTTGTCAGCAACTTCTTTTTCCTACTCACCTAAAGCAAGCTACCCCAAAATATTTACATTTCTTCCCTCCAGATCCACACAGCTGGAGACAGCATTCTTAGTCAGGAATCAAAAAGTGGCAATTTTACACGCAGTATTTAAAGTTCTTTTTAGCATGAGAGCAGTGTAGAATCTTTAAAGAAACACTACAGTAGAACCTCAGAGTTATGTACACCTCAGGAATGGAGGTCGCTGGTAACTGAAATGGTCGTAACTCTGAACAAAACATTATGGTTGTTCTTTCAAAAGTTTGCAACTGAGCATTGACTTAATACTGTTTTGAAACTTTAGTATGCAGATGAAAAATGCTGCCTTTAACCATCTTAATTAAAATGAAAAAAAGCACAGAAAGTTTCCCTACTTTATCAAATCTTTTTTTTAAAACAAAACAACAACTTTCCCTTTATTTTTTTAGTAGTTTACATTTACTTAGCAGTAGTTTACAATACTGTACTAAACTACAGTACTAGTTTAGTACAGTAGTACTACAGCATATGTGTAGTGTAGTACTACTGTACTAAACTACAGTAGTAGTTTACAGTACTGTACCGTATTTCCTTTTTTTTTTTTTTTTTTTGGTCTGTGCTGCTGCCTGATTGTGTCTTTTCAGTTCCAAATGAGATGTGTGGTTGACTGGTGAGTTTGTAACTTTGGTGTTCATAACTCTGAGGTTCTACTGCATACTGTTTAATTTTGTGATATAGGTTCTTTGAGGAAGCTTGGAGAAGTTTGCTCTCTGCCTTAATTTCTTTAACTAGAGTTCTTGGGGCAGAACTGCTTCCTGGAAATTAGACACTGGTGTTTGGACTAAGATTTCTGAATAAGCGTACTACCTACATCCAGTTTATGACCTCCTCTCTTTGAGGACTGGTGTATACAGTGTAAATGAACAAGCTGCAATAAGAAAATATACTCAGACTCCACACTGGTTTCCCTTTGGAGGAGGAGAAATCAGCAACCAGCAAGACCTAGCATCTGCTACCACTTGACAGAAGAGCAACAGCACTTTACACGACATAGCAGAAAAAATAACCAGTGTAACCAAATACAAAGAACTGTGTGCTTGTTACTATTCCTCTTTGGATTCTTCTTGGTACTTCTGCTGGAACTAACAACAGAGCAACTAGTGACATATGGTCATTCCTGAGGTGCAGACATCTATCCATAAAGAACTGTGCTGAGACTCACTAATTCATTCCACACATGCCACCAGACAGCTATCTGATGGTAATTGCCTCCTGTCACGACCAACCTGAATAGAGCCAGTCCCTTGAACCAACCAGAACCCTAATCCCCAAGGTTTGCTGTGATGACACAAGTTTTATAAGAGGGCTGCTGTGGCTATTTTGACAAAAGCCATTTGCTGATGACAATCAATCACTGAATCTCTCCCGACAACACACAAGATTCCTTTGCTTTCATTACGTTCCTTTCAAAATCTTAAGAAAAGGCTAAGAATTATTTCATACACTACTATATTTTTATCAAGTATCCAAGAAAGCACAAATTGCCTTTACATATGCTAGTTGCATGCTGCCTTAAAGCAAAGTAAAATCTAACATGCTGACAATGGTACACTGATGGAGATGCCCTAACTGTACCTCCAGTAATCAAACCAGCTTAGCTCTCGAGGGCAGAACCACCTACCTTCTCAGCATTGGAGCGGATGCAGCGTATGAAAAATGGCTCAGCTTTCCCCAGGGTCTCCAGTAATTTATTGAGGGAGTTCTGGAATGAGACATTTAATACATTCATTCTTCAAATATCATTATTTTGAGTTGCCTTTAGCAATAGCTTTGAATGTTCTTCAGCCACGTTGCTTGAATGGACAAAAGCACCCCCCCACATACTGTGCTCTCACTCTCCATCAATGCACAAAGTGGTACACACCCTGATCATACCTGGCACTGTCCATGGGGCTGCCCAGAGACTGGTGTTCATAGGATCAAGCCAGATCTAGGAACTTCGCTACATGATACCTGGTGTGATGCTATCAAATATGGTCACTCTTGTTGGCACAACAGTCCTTAGTACAGTGTGTGCGTTTGATGATGACACTTTGGCCGTAGCAGACCTTCCTCCTCGGAGTACAATTCCCTTCTAGTCTTATGGTTAATCGAACAACAATTGATCTGATAGGGGGCCTTAGGTGCCACCCGTTCATCTCTTTTGTGTTAGTTTTTTCCTCTC
Organism: Dermatemys mawii; assembly: GCA_007922305.1. Lineage (NCBI taxonomy): Eukaryota > Metazoa > Chordata > Testudines > Dermatemydidae > Dermatemys > Dermatemys mawii. The sequence continues at coordinate 629,565 of ML677376.1, read as the reverse complement.
TCTGCCAGGAACATCAAGGACACCTTCACCTCTAATCCTTGGAGATACTCAAACAGTGGCAAGAACTAGGTGCCTATGTAGTTTATTACTGACCTATCGCCACCTACCCTATAGGTGCTGACTGCCAAAAGGTCCTATTTTTTTGGTGACACAGGGAAGACTACAAATGTCAGAAGATTGCATAAGAGCTAGGAGAATAAGCTGATCATCTATACAGAGAACTTGCAAATAGGTTTAGGAAATAAACCAGAAGTCAGATCTGCTCAGGGATAGGTCCTCAGTGATGTGCACTCACTGCGTACTCCAGGGCATAGCAATGGTTTCTGATTCTCTGTGAAGGCTGAAATCTCTCTCTCTCTCCAGTTCAGATATTCATTTACCTGAAACTGTGCACTTATGCTAGGTGGTTTCTTCTTTTTGTGTAGGTGTAAGAGGGATTTTGTAGTCCGATCATAAAGCGTCATGCTCACTATAAGCTTCAGAGATTTGGAGTCCAGCAAGTTCTAGAACAGAGAGATTTGCTGTTTTCACTCAGTCAATATGCATCTATATAAACTGTGATCACACGTGCTATATGGAAAATGTTGAAGCCCTCAGTGAGTCTGACAATTTTTATTTTAAACCTAAATCATCCTCTTCCGAATATTGAAACCATTTCTTTTTCAAGGGCAGGAAAGGAAAACACACAGCCTCCCCCCTGATACTTTGGTCACTTGTAGGCTAGTCAGTGGCTCTGCATATGTGCCATCTCCTCCCATATTGTAATGCAGATAGTTTCCATCCACAAGTAGTCTCTGCTGCCTGGCTGAGTCCTAGATCACTTGTACACACTACTCAAGCTCCAGAGCTCTAGAATTCAGTAGGTTTACCTCAGATATAGTATCTAGACAAGAATGTTCCTGGCTTCTAGGCAGACTGAAATGTGCTTTCTCCACATATTTAGCTATTCCATAAGCCTTCCAGTTACATGCACATCGCTTTACAGAAAGACGATTCAAGAAACATCTACATAACTCTTCAGATAAAAGAACAAACTGAACCTATAAAGCAAACTAATCTTTTGGATGTGAAAGGAAGATGGACATTTTTCTATGTTCTAGGACAGTCTTTTCTGACACAACATGCATGTTCATTACTTGCAAAACCCAAGACATCTTAAAATGTGCTGAATAAATTTACCTTGGGAATGATCTGCTTTTGTTTGGTACCTCTACTCTTCCTGTTAAAATAAAGATTGTTTATAAAACAACAAACAATATGATTTTTGTTAATTCAGCGTGTTAGCCATGCCTTGCAAATCAGATCACGCTAAGATGCAGAGCAGAAGAGAATGAGTGCAACAGCCCCAGGAGGTGTTCATGAATACATAGGAATTCCTTATAACTGATTAATGCAGGGAATGCAAGCCATTTTGCGAGGAGACTGTTTTACCAATTTCTAATACCTGCAGTATTAGCAAAAAGGAAATGTTTTGTCTACAAATATAATTCACAGCTGTTAGAGAAACATGAATTGCTGCATATGCTGTATTTGCTTTAAAATATTAAACAAAAAGCAAAACACATGCTATTAGTCTATACAACCAACTGTACAGTTTTTGGAAGTCTCCTTATCACACTTGTGTACTACCCAAAGGCTATGTCTGCTGGTCCCAGCATCACTTTGTGAGAGCAGGGAGCCGTTCACAGCTGAACAGCACATGCCCCAACAGCCAGTTAGGAATTTGAGGCCTAACTCATGGGATCATCTCCAGGACTTCCTAGGCTAGGGCACAAAGACACCAAATGGAATGAGGCAGTGAACTGGAAAACCAGTCCCTTGGGAATGGGGCTGCATTTCACTCCCTGCTAATTCCTGCAGTGTTAACTCTTTGGTGTAAGTGTGCCCCAGATCAGAGTCAGGCAATTAATATCCCATTATTATCCAAACTATTATAGATTCATTTTCATACATATATACAACCTGACCATTAAAGACACTGGATCTAGGAATGTATGTATTGTTGGCCTATGTCCTGCACACTGGGAAAATATTCATTTGTATTTGCTTATGTTTATAGGTGCTGGAACAAGGAGGGCTGCTTCACTCCCTGGCTTAAAGTGGTTTTCATTATATAGGGGGTTTACAGATTGGTTCAATAGAGCTCACCACCCCAGCTATAAAAATTGCATTTATGCTGTGAAACTTGATTTTCTGCAGTGTTCCAATAACTGACTTGTTCTGTACTATTTGGTGTTTAGGGGCCAGTTGGAATAAAGGCAGAATTTAGCATTAGCTAATGCAAAGGAAGCAGTGTAACATTCTCTGCAGCCACTACAGGCAGCGCGCTTTTACAAAGGAAATCCTTGCTCACAATTTCTGTTTTCTTTAATCTAATGAGAGGCTTGCTCTACTGTCACAAAAATAACCATTTTGTTCTGGATTGTAATAACTGCTTCATTATTGTTGCACTTGCAAAGCAATGCCCAGAGCACCAAAACTCACAGGAAATGGAAGTGAGGTTGCTGAAGTCGGCTGAATGACCGAAGCAGCCTACAGGGATCTTCACCCTGCCAGGGAAGTCCTTTTATGCTCTTGATGATTTGGTCATGCAAGTCTCTAAACGATCCACAGTCAGACAAAGATAGCCATGAGGGAGAAAATAAGGAGATAAAAGGAAGTCCCATCACAACAGCAGCAGATCCATCCTAGGCTACTTTTTCCTAAACATGAATATTTCTGGAAGAGAAAGTGCTGGCTTGACATATCAATTAGAGCCCCCACATTTTAAATAGCAGGGTCAAGTGTCAAGTTATTTTCTAGGCCTACTGTCCATTTGATGAACACTTTTGGGTCATCAATTCTGAATGTACTGAGGATCACAGCTTTTCACCAATAGAAGCCAACACAGGACACTTAATGAGTGTCCGAGGAAAACTGTGCAAACAAATAACTAGGAGCAAAATGACCCAAATGTGGGAATTGCTCCCTTGTAGAGAAATCAAATTCAAATAGTTTAACGTGCAAAGAAGTTATTTTGTGAGCTATTTGGTCTTTAGAGACAATATTTGAGACTTTTGTTTACTCAATCTAGCAATAAATATTTATTTAAATAGCTTCAATATGTCTGAATGTTATAGTATGCCTGCTTAGCACAATTTCATGAAAAAGTAGACCAGAAAGCTAGATGTTGCAGGAGTACTTGAAACTGCATCAAAGTGAAGTTTTACTTCTCCCATTTCCAGTTCAAGTTATTTTTTTAAACTCATGTTTAGCTTTTAAAAGTCAGCCTGGGATGGTCTCTAATTAGTGGTTGAATCAATCAGTTTAACCATGCACCATGCTGGGGAGTGTCACATCTTGGCAAAAATCTTACCTTCTTTATTTTCCAGAGAGGCACAAACCAAAAATATAACAGACGTGTAAGAAGTCTCTTCTGACCATAAAATGCCATCGCCATTCTAAGCTGCTCAGTGAAGCAGCACCAACTATTTTTTAAAAAGGAATTCATTCATTGTGTCTAGTGCCTTTGATGGTTCTTTTAAAAAAAGCTATTAATTTTTTTTCATTAAAATATCTAAAGGAAACGAGTGACACTATGGCTGACAGTTTTATTGGCCTACTAAGAGTTCAGTGTGGTCTTCAGTTGCACTTGGCTGAAAGTGTCCAATTTACTATGAACCAGTTACTTTACGATGTGTAACATTCTCTGAGGCTTGATTTCTGCCCTGACCATGCTCAGAAGGTGCATCTGCCCAGGAATGTGCCTCCCTGGTCTCCAACTACAAAGTCTTCTCACTTCTACTTACTTCTTGCTTTCATAAAATGCAATGATGTCTTCAAAAGCATTTATATCGAAATCCTCAGAGCAATCAAATGAGAAATCAAGCACTGAGCAGCTGTAAAAGGAACATGTATAGACCCTAAATATTGTATGGAAAGGTAAATATACAGAGACAGAGGAATGATCAGAACCAGCTCTGTAAAGAACCTCCTTGCTCCCAACCACTTCACTGCATTTTCATGGATCACTGCCATACTCCTAGAAACAAAGGCTACAAAAGTCTGGGCACTTGTATGGATTCTTCAGTTTCCATGGTCCAACAGCACGGCAAGGAATGTACAACATAGAAAGCAACATACAGTAATTACAGATGGAGAGTTTAGAAACTTAGTGGTAAGGCTAGGTTCAGAGTTTACATCAGTGATATTTGGTAGCCCTGTTTCTTATTTAACAACCAGGTGGAGCATCTTCTTAGAATTGTTTATAAATATAAAGTCTTTTTTTCTTACACGCAGACAGATCTTTGTTATTTCCTTTCTTTCTTCAGAACATTTCAAGTAAAGCAGAGGCTGGGAAATTGGGTTATATCTGGATTATTACTCCAAATTGGGAATGAGTAGGAAGAGGGGATATGCTCCAGAAAGCAAAATCTTAAAACTCCATAGCAGTAACAGAATGAGGGAAAGTTGACACAGAAGTGATATCTAGACAAGAGAGAGCACATAGACAGCCCCAGTTTTCTTCACAGTGTACTTTTGCATTATATCGGTATTCTAGCCTGTCAAATCCCTGGATCAAAAACAGTCTTTTTGAGATATTTCTACAGTACCTAATACAAGAGGATCCTAATCCTTAATTGAGGCCTCTAGGCACTACTGTACCACAAATAATTAGACTGCATGCTCAGAGGTGCAGGGACTGCATCTTTCTCAGTGTCTAGTAAGTGGATAGCAAACAGAGGGTGCTATTGCGTACAAGTAACAAAACTCATCTAGATTCCCTGCCCAACACCTTGGATCTTGTTTACTGGATCCTTCACCACAAGGCAACGTTCCCTCTGTTCCTTTTTCCATGCTACTCTCTAAGCATGGAGCTACAGAAGAACCTCAGAGTTATGAACACATGGGGGAATAGACGTTGTTTGTAACTCTGAACACAACGTTATGGTCGTTCTTTCAAAAATTTACTACTGAAGATTGACTTAATACAGCTTGGAAACTTTACTATGGAGAAGAAAAATGCTGATTTTAACCATCTTAATTTAAATGAAACAAGCAAAGAAACAGTGTCTATCTTTTTTAAAAACTATTTTTTTATGTTTTTAACATTATTGTTTATGTTTAACAGTACTATAGTGGCTTTTCTTCCCCCTTGTCTCTTGCTACTGCGTACTTCCAGTACCAAATGAAGTGTATGGTTGACTGGTCAGTTCGTATCTCTGGTGTTCATAACTCTGAGGTTCTACTGTAATTCTCAATGACAGCACAGCATCCTCCCAACTCTCCTCTTCCAAATCCCTCCTAAACCCCACTTCTTCCACAGGCCCACACACATTCATTCAATGTTATTCAGGCATCCTTGGCCTCCCCACATTTTAGAAGAGAGGTAATTAAAGACAGATATTCCAAGTGAACAGCTTCTTCTGAATCTTTAATCATAACTTATACAGCCTAAATATACTAAGTAGAGAGCAATTATGCCTCATTTAGTGAATCTCCTATTTTTTGTACTACTTCCAATTATTTGTATTTATAAGAAGAACTCAACACAATTGTCAAGATATTGAAAAAATAAATGAGTTGTTAACCAAGAGTGTGGATAGGAGTGACACTAGGTACTATGTACAACATGACCCGGCAGTGTAGGGCCCTTCCCCAAAGAGCATATCAACCCTTCTCTACTGCCCTTAGGATATTGCCCATTGTTCTGTGTAAATGACACTGATTTAGATGCCAAGCATAGGTCTCTCACCGATAAACTTTTTCTACTGGTGTATTTGCTCTCTGGAGTTCTCCCAGGGGAACTCGCGGTCCGTGACGCACCACACCTGTTGGGGAAAATAAAGGACAGTGCCTGTTAATTTTGACAAATTTATCTACAACGGAACAGACAGCATTTCAATCACAACTGCGGAAATATACCCGAGGATCTAAAGTTTTGCTCCAGCTACAGCTAGCAAACTCCTCTGTTCAAAAAGCTCTTAAGACTGAATATTAATATTAAAGGTGAAACAATCTACTTCATAAAATTGGGATCTCAGTTGGGGCTTGGGAATGCCTGGTGAAATGCCATTATATAAGCAGTGACAGGCAGACAATACCTGCTATGCGTTAGAATTGTCTGCATCACAACTAGCGTCACAAAATATTTTATCATATTTTGCACACAGTATCTAAAGCACGCACTGGAGGCAACAGGCTTTCATGTGGCTGTAGCCATAATACAGGGCTTAGAGACAGGAATTCCTGACTTCTGAACTCATGCATAACACCATCTATGCCTTTCTTGGCCTTGGACTAGTTATTTAACCTGTAGAACTCAGTTTCCCTTCAGCATTAATCTTTAATAAAGTGTATCCTACAATGTCTATAGCAGGGGTCTTCAAACTTTTCCCCCTGCGGCCCCTTTCTGGAGAGAACAGTCTCGCGGCTCCTGGGGGTGTATGTCCGCCGAAATGCCGCTGCAGAAAGCGGAAGGTTTCTCTTTCCGCGGCAGCATTTGTGCAGGACCAAAATAGCCTGCCCGGGAGTTCGGCGGTCTCCCGGGCGGGCGGGCTCGCGCACCCGTTTGAAGACCACTGGCCTATAAGATAGAAAATCTCTTAGATCTGTTAATATAAAGATGCAAGCAGTTGCTGTTATTTAAAAATATTTCCAGAGTGGTTCCTCTGTGCTCAGTACCTGCAGTTTTCTGGGCTCTTTGACGTCCTGCTTCTGCAAAGACAGCCATCGCTCGAATGGCTGCCCGCAGAATAGCCCAGCGGAACACTGCCACTGGGTCCATTCCTATCAGCTCCCGAATGTAGGCACTGTCACTACTTCGCAGCAAAGCAACAATATCTGGTCTCATGTAGTCCATGTTCTTCTCTCGAAAATCCTGCAGAATCACCAGGCACAAAATACTAAATCAGAAAGGATTCCTATGGTACTGTGTTTTGACTAAGGGGATACGTGAGCCTCAATAATTCTTAATATAGTCTTGGTCTTCACTCCAAGACTTTCACAAAAAATTAATCCAAGTCTTGTGACACATCAAGTTTAACCCAAACCCAACAAGTTTTCTGTTTATACTGAACTGTAGGATAGAAAAAGGAAAAGGAAAGGAAAGGGCCTTTGGTGACTATTCAAAATCTGCTACATACCTTTATCTGATATTTAACTTTCCCCGCAAAGTGCCGGATGATAAAAGCAGGTTCCTTCACTGGTGTCCCAACAAAGAATTTGTTCTCCTCATGCTGCTGCTTAAACTTTGCAAGTAGGGTCTGGTTGGTGGCGTGTGGAAAGCTAAAGACAAAGTAGGAAATAGAGTGGGAAATGTCAGCTGCTTGCTCTCAAAGTATGAATGAAGGTAAGCCTGCTCATACAGAGAGGTGTGAGCTGCTACAACCCGAGATGTCACTAGCAGTGACAAACTGGATAAATATGCCCTACACAGGGGTAAACAGCTTACAGTCCCACTTTGGAACTTAGAGAACTGAGTTACAGAGTTAACTTTTAAGAAAGCAGTCCACAGCAAAGCAGAAAATTTAAAAACATCTATTGTACATATAGACATTTCATACCCACCTTCCACTATCAAGCTTTAAAAGGACTGGTACTAAGTAGTTACATCTTACAGCACTTTCATAATTACATTCCACAGCCATGTGCTTCATACTATCTCCATAATTATACAGTGAGAACTCCAAGTTTCATTTACAGCAGCACTCAAGGACACTAACATAATTTTTAAGAGAGGAATAGGATTTAGCTGTACACATGAAGATCCCTCCCTCCCCTTAATCTGTTACCTAACATAACCATTAACTTCTATTTATGACCTTTTCCCTTATGGCACACACAGCAAGTCTTGAGGAAGAAACTTGATACTTACTTGCTTTCTTCATCTAGCAGATAGAAGAGGCCAGTGGGCTTCTTGCTGATTAAGTGAATGCAGGTCACGTTATCTGTATAGTCAATATTGTGCCAAGTGATCCCTTCACTTTGATACTCCTCCTGTGCAGCTCAAGAAAATTTCTATATCACCACGGCAGCCAAATCTGTCAAGCCCTGCTAACTAAACACTGCATCTCACATCAGGGCTTCCTTAAATAGATACTGCCAGGTTCCAAGTTTGTTAGTTCACACAGGGGCAGTCAGAACCAGAAACAAAAACCCACATATAGAAACTAAAGCACAGATTCTCTAAATAAAATATTAATCTCTGTATGGTAAATTCCATAAGCCAGGCAGACCAAGCCTACAAAACACTGTGGAGTGAGACAGGGAGTTCATTCCTTTAAAGGCAATGACAGATGTCTTGCCTGCGGTAAGCACTGCCTTGGTTCAGAAGATTTGGAGTTTTGTTTGATAAAGCTATGCAAAAAGTACTTCTCCAGATAGTTTTGTGCAAACAACTTAGCAGTGCCAGCTCTACAATCAACTTTTCTTTACGCTGTGAAAGCCAGAGACAAATTGGTTTGGAGATGATACACTCAGAATTCTGAGTAACGTATTTACACCCCAGCGAAAAACAAAACCACATGTTTAAAGAGAGAAGCAGCAGAATGTGAAGTGGAGATGCTTTCTACATGATGGATGTTAGAAAATGCATCATTTTTAGTCAGGTGGAACTAAATCTGTCCAATTTATCTACTCTGTGTGATTTATATGCATAACACACTACAAAAAATGGATTTAAGTTCTATGAACAAATCCCTACTGAAAAAGATATACAAAGAATCCCTGAAGGAACCCATGCAGATAGATACAGGAAATGAATTACTTAAGGATTAAGGCTGTTTGGAAAACAGAATTATAAAAACAAAAACAGCATATAACTAACTATTTACTCTGTTTAGTCTGGATAACAACCCTTGTCCTAAGTTACTATGCTGCTGGCTCTCTGCTGTGCTTACTTATGAAATGTATGTGTTTGGGCAACGTTTTCCTTTACTGTTTTGTTTAAAGCTATTTACACACTGTTCATAAGAGACATAATACAGAGCAATTTATTCCTCACGCAGATTGACCATAGGGCAAATTATTTTGTCATGATCTAGAAAAGTTTTTTGTTTGTTTGTTTGTTTTGTTTTGTTTTTTAAAGCCAGCAGCAAGAAAACAAAAACAACAAGCCTACGCCTAGGGACACAAAACCAAATTCTAATCTTGAATGCTCCACCACATATCAAAGCACGCTGTAAAATCAAATACAGTAGACTCTCAGTTATCCAGGATTGGATTAACCAGGTTGTGGATTAACCAGGATGTCAAAAAAAAAAAAAAAAAGTGCAACTCGCAGGGCCGGCTCTGGCTTTGTTGCCACCCAAACCACAAAAAAACCCAACCCCAATACACCAGGGCACAGGGCAGCCAGCGAAAAAACACCCCCTCCCCATGGTACAGGGTGGCTGGTGAACCAAAACCCTCCCCCACATTTCCTATGGATGGTGATTATCCGGGATTTTATTAACCAGGATTAATTTTTTCCCTATCATCCTGGATAATCAAGAGTCTACTGTACCATACACACAAAAAGTGCACTTGCTGATTTTACAGGACACACAGCATGTAACTGATACGTATCCATGCAGTTAAGTACTTTCTCTAACAACCATCAGGAGGGGGAAGTAATGAGAAATACCAAATATTTAAATACTGAATGTGTAAATGAAGACATTTAAAATGAGGAAAGTGATAGGTTTTTCCCAGATTGCTGAAGATGCAGTGTACCTTATTATTGATGCTATTTCTGTTTCTGTGCTCTAAAGATTTCACAGCTGAAAGATTAAGAATTTTTGGTTCCAGACCCAGCACCAGTTAAAGACAGAGCACAGAAAGATAAATCTCTATTATCCCATTTAGCAAACAAATGAGACTTCTCTTAAGCACTTTACTGCAGTTAAATACAAGTTAATAAAGCAACTGGACCCACAGCTGGTTAGCTCCCTTTTAATTCACTGCAGGATAGCCCAAGTACAAGCAACTAAATCAAAGTATTTATGAATGGAGGAAATAACTTGAAACGAACCTCAACTGCTTTCCCAAACCTTTCCAAACTAATTCCCTTTTTGGCTACAGGAAGTTGATGAAGTTTCAGTCCCGAAATGTGTAACTTAGTTTCATTGTTATCTTGTGTTCACCTCATCTATGTTGTATCCTGGTGTTGTAGCTCATCTTCTGTTTAGACTGATCTCTTTGAGGCAGGAACCGTCTTTGTTGTGCATATTCATCACCTGGTACAATAAGACCCTGATACCTGAATGGGGCCTCTACCACAATACAAACACACTCCATAAAATAAACTAGGACCTGAAACAGGACTTTTAAACTAAGTACTTTCACAACTATAATGTTAACCACATAAGCTTTTAGGAGAGGGGATACTTCTGATTTTCTGCAATGGTTAGGTGCTTTATAAAGCAAGACAAATCAATACATGAGTAAAAGGTTTTACTACCCCATCCTTAAACTTTTGCTGGGAGATCATTCCTTCAATATGTGCTTTGTTACCTGTTCTAATTTGAAAATGTGTTGATTGAAGTAATATTGAAGCTGCTCATTTGCATAGTTTATGCAGAACTGTTCAAAACTGTTGGTTTCAAAATCTTCAAATCCAAATATATCAAGCACACCAATGGACAAGCACTAAGGAAAACAACGCAGAAATCCTGTTAGGTAAGCCATCATGAAAGTGAGCTAATCATAGAATTACAGTTGTGGTTGTTGACCATGCACTAAGCATGAGTAATTGTCTATTCCAATATGACTGGTCTGTTGAAAATTTTAACAAACACTTTTCAAGATGATAAACATCATTGCCTTTCTGACATCTATGTTGAAATCACTGTTCTAGTGAAGTCGCTGAGAATATTACCACTAACTTCAACTGGGCCAGGATTTCACTCCAGATATTTGAGCGTACTGTCTTCTTGGGTGATTTTTTGGTAGTATTATGTGCACAACTGCAATAGCTGAATTTATAAGGGTATTACTTCTGGTGAAGAACTTACTGTAACAGATTCTTCTATATCCTTCTTATTAAGAAGCGCATGATTAATTCGCAGAACAATCCAGTCAAACAGGGCACTGTACAGTGACTTTGCCATTGAATCACGAGCTGTTATAGCCTGCAGATAAAAAACAGTTCGTTGGCCTGAAATGAGGTTTTTCCTACCGTCATGCTTACCAGTCAGAAGAAACAAGACTACTCCACTACTGAACCTTTCACTGGCACAGCGTAAGGGCCTTCAGTGCTCTAGCTTTGGTTTTGTTTTTATTTTAACATTCATTTGCATTAACTCACTCAATGTATAATATATAACTTTTTCCACCAGCCGACAATGGAATTTTGGCCACGTCTATTAAAAATATGTATTTAAGTGAAATAAAGTAAAAATCCAATAGTAATCCAATAACATGATATTCACAGCTCAGATGTACTCAGGGCTATTTTCTGGTTAGTGATTTTAAAGAGTAAGAACAGCCCAAGACAACTGTTCTAGCATTTTTACCAACAGACTCACAATACAGGTCAGCTACTAGGTAATTGGCCAAGTTCCTTCTTCTAATGCCTTTAGACACTCACCTCGCTGAGACTATATGGCAGGATAAGTTTGTCATTAGCAGTCACCGTTTTTCTTTTTGTCAGCACTTCCACTAAAATTTCTCGTTTGACCTTCACACAAAAAGCAAGAAAAACAAGAGTTACTGACAACTTTAAATGTTAGCTACCTGATCAACAGCAATATGGTGACAGCGGTAGTTACTAATTCCTCAGATATCTAAGTCACACCCTTAAGACAACTACAGCTTTGGTTGAGTAAGTTTTACAAGTTCTTGAGCTTCTTAAAATCCTTTTTTCAGTTTACATGCAGTTAGGACTGATTTCTGTGGTGGGAAGGCCCCAGTGCTGAGAAGCTATGCTCCACTTCTCAGCTCTTCAATTCTGTATCAGGAGCAAAACAGAAACAACCAGATTTTACCATTCCCATCTTTTGGGTTGTAATTTACCCCCTTTATCTCTCCCTATCCCCAAGAAAGTCACTCACAGCGTGCACATTTCTATTCAGTATAGCAAGCTGGCTCCCTTCCCAAGAAGATACCCCTACAATACTCCTATGCTAGTTTTGGGGCATGCTGAACTTGAGCAACAAAATGCTCCCACAAAGTCACTGAGGCAGAACATGACAGTGGTTTAATGTTTATGGTACACATTAAAGGGAATACTCTACCTTGAGAAGCTGAGAGAGGGTGTCCAGTACTTCTGGGGGCCCCACTTCCAACCCTTCATCCCGACCTGTGGCTCTCTTCTTGTAGGTAACATTGCCCAAGTAAAGAATAGCAGAGAGTACTGAAAAGATCCTGAAGAATAAAAATAGTGAATTTTTAAAATTAATGTTCTAATAGAAGTTAACAGGTTAATACAGCCAAAGTTCATAACAGAAACACAGCCACATCTACTCCAAGAGACGTGGCCAACACAACTGGCCTGCGGCAGCCCACAAAACTAGCCTTCTACCATCCCTGTTTTCTAATAGGCTTATCAAAGTGTATATATAGTTTTGAAGTCTTACAAATTAGCACACACCACAACATTCTGTTTATAATGCATTTTTACAGCATACCCATACAGACTACTTCACATCAATTTCACTCCAATATCTGAACACTAAACAGCTGTCTGCAGAAAGAGGCTAAACAATTCTACTTACTGTTTTTTAGTTGCTGGAAGAAAGCCAACCATCTCCATGGCTTGTTTTAATCTTTCAAAATCATGGCACAGATCTTCCCCATCTTCTATTTTCAAGTTATGCTACAGAAAAGCGCCACAATAATTCAGTTCACACAAACACACTGAACAACAGAGATACTGGCCCAACTCTTATGCAACCATTCTAATGAAGGAAGATGAACCATCCAAAGTGCATGTCTGAAGAAACTTTTGTTTTGCTCTGGCAAAATCCAGAATTTTGTTTATTTCAATTTTCTTACAGCAACTGCAAAACTAAGCTCTTACTTCAGATGCATACTCTGTCCCGTTTCTCCAACCAGTCTCCAACTGAACGATGCTATATAAGCACAATCAACAGTCAATTGAGTCTTCAAACAGGGTGCAGTCTAATCACTGATACTGAGATTAAGAACTTCTCTAAAATAGTTCTACAAAGGGAATTCTGTGCAATGTCTATGTGGTGCTCACAGGTTCATCTTTAGGACCTGCTGTGATCTCCAATATGGGGCCCACAAAGCTGAAGCATAAAGAAGTTCGGTGAGGGTTAAGTCTCGTCCAGAGAGAGAAAAGTAACGAGTGGTTCCATACCACGGTTTGTGCTGTTGGTGCTCATGTTGCTGCAATGTTTTGTCAAAAAGCCACCTTTGCCATTTGAACTAATTTCTAGATAGAGAATCATCACAGGACACGAGAGGAAACAAAGATTCTCTGCTCTAGTGTCCTTTATCACTGCAACACCTCGAAGAGGGACACAGCAGCCTTCATCACTGAAGTTACACACAAAGTACCAATGTTTACCTGATTGAGGTAGAAATAATCTTCAGGCTGCTTGAGGTGAAATTCTTTACGTTCTTCCTCACTGACTCCAAGTAACAAATAATAAAAGACGTGATAGTTCCTATAGAGTGAAACATATTTCTACTTAATGAAGATATGACATTGGTTTCTCTTTAAGCCTTATAGGCTTCCAAATTGATAAAAAGGCACCTTTACCATAATTACTAATTACATATCATTAGTGACACATACAGTGTTTAGAAAAAAATCCCTAGGAAGAAAAATAATAATAAAGGAACAAATGAGAGTATGAGAGAGTAACGTAATAAAGAATTGTACTTCTATTGTTGAAAATTTACTTAGAAAAAGTAAAAGTGAATAATCTGTTTCTCCAGCTTGTACATCCAGATAAGTAGCACTGGTTCAAGAAGAAACAACCTTTATATGAAATCTCAAAATGGCTTCAGTATTTCCTCCTTCTGGGTCCATTGTCACAAATTCACTTGTATGTAGCAGCATCCGAGTGCACAAAGGGAAGGTGCTTAAACGTGACTTAAAAAGGGAAAAGGACCGGGCTGGCATTCTTTTTGTTTTTATGACGACTGGAAAACTAGTGTCAAGAAACAGCATTTTAACTTAACATGTTGGATAAAGAAGGTCTTTGCAGTCCTACTCCCATTAACATCATAGAGCTCACAAGTGATCCGAGACAGATCCCAGCCTCCAAACAGTTCTTCCACCAAAACCGGGCTTGATACGTCTTCCCATTGTAATCAAAGTCTCTTGTCAGAAGAATTAGACAATTGTGGACTGTGCTTAGAGAGGTGGACATCATTGATTGAGTGAGACACATTCAAAACAGACAGTACAAAATACGAATCTCCTCTTACCTTTCATCTTTTTCCTGAGACACCAGGCGAGATTTTTCAAGCAGATATTTTTCAACAACAGCCCTGCAATCCCCCAAAAGAAATAAAACATGAATGGGGAAACACAGTCAAACAGAGCATCTGGATATTAAACACTAAAAAGCAATTAGCTACAAATGAGTTTACGAAAATTTCACATGCCCTGGAGCTCAGGGTAGAATGGCCTTGTTGTCACCCCTGCTACCCTGAGACCAAAAAACTCAGTCATATTGTGCTGGCTTTGAGAAGATACAATGAGAATGCTTGAAATGGGCAGCTACCTCAAAGAACACTTATCTTTTTGGTGATTTATCGTGATAGATATGAATGGAAAAAAGATTAAACTAAGATTAGCTGCTGATGTAAAACCATAACTACTGTACACAACTTGATTTTGCCAATAGAGCTGTTTATCACTTTAGGGATTCAAGCAAAGGCTACAACATGCAGAGAGAATAAAATAGCAACATTGTTGCCAGACTTCCTGAATTTGCTGGCCCATACTGGATCACCCCACCAGCCACAGCGGGAGGACAGAAAGTGGGAACTCTATGTTGTAAACTGTATGGTGAGCGACAGAATAATCTACTCTTCCATAGGGGATACAAATGGACAAAGAATGAAGCCGGAGCTGAAGTAGCCTTTTCTCATGCTGGAGACAGAAAACAATGAATTCACATGGTACCAGTCTCCTGAGTTGTGGTGATTTCATCTGTAAAGATGCCAGATTTATTCAGAATAAAAGTCAAAGCACTGGAACAGAGTACAGGCTTGTTGTTCATCTCTGAAGAGTTTAAGAAATAGCAATGATATAAATAAGACTTTTCAATGGAACATTGCATCGAAACCCCAGAAACTGTTAATTGTTACAATTTCAGTACCTGGAATAACTCAGTCAGGTTTGCGGCATAAAACCAGAACTCCTTTTTAAATGTTCTAAACTCTCATATTCCACCTCATGAAAGCAGAACTTTAACGTGTTTACAGAAAAGCATGGTGTGATGCTGCTATATATTCTGCATACAAAGTTTATACCCCAAGACAGAAACAGATTTCAGCATATGACATCAGATGAATAATTAGGTGCAAAGATATCATATAGGAGGCAATTATTGGACAAAACCTATTATTTGTAATGAAGGATCCAGTAGAACATCTAATTGTTGCTGTAGTAAATAACTTCTAATCACATCATATAACTGATATCAAGTTATTCCACTTTTGGATAGAAGCACTCCTAAAGAATAACCTGCAACGTTTAGTGTCTATTGCAGTTATATTTAGACACCATCATATTGATTTTTTTAATGTGTTCTATAACTACAGTGCCCTAGCTAAAATGAATCTACATTTGGGAACTTTTTGCCAACACACATCAAATCCTCCACTCCTCTTCAGCTACATTAAGCCCAATGCACATGTACATAGTTTTAACCACCTTGTTTAGTGTCATTTTCTCCTGTACCTGTCTTTCAGCTGGTGTGCAACTTCTCTAAAAAAGCAAAACTTCCTCACTTCTATTTCATTTCTCCCCAAACTCTCTTCAAAATAGTAGATTTGAAACTATTTTAAATTACAACATGGAGAGGACAATGGATGACATGGAACAGCCACCGTTTAGCAGGAAATTAAACAAATAGTGATAATCTTAAGAACATAAGAATGGCCACAGTGGGTCAGATCAACGGTCCATCTAGCCCAGTAACCTATTTTCTGACAGTGGCCAATGCCAGATGCTTCACAGGGAATGAACAGGACAGGTAATCATCAAGTGATCCAGCCCCTGTTGCCCATTCCCAGCTTCTGGCAAACAGAGGCTAGGGACACTTCAGAGGATGGTTTTTCATCCCTGCCCATCCTGGCAAATAGCCATTTATGGACCTATCCTCCATGAAGTTTTCTAGTTCTTTTTTGAACCCTGTTATAGTCTGGGCCTTCTCAACATCTCCTGGACAGGAGTTCTGCAAGTTGACTGTGCCTATTAATTTAATTTGGAGACCCCTAGTTCTTGTGTTATGAGGAGTAAATAATGCTTCCTTATTTAAGTTAATTATTTATTTAATAAATTATTTAATAAATAATGCTTCCTTATTTATTTTCTTCACACCAGTTGTAAGGCACAATTTCCCTTTACAAAAAACATGTTGACTCTTCCCCAACAAATCAAGTTCATCTATATGTCTGATAATTCTGTTCTTTACCATATTTTCAACCAGTTTGCCCGGTACTGAAGTTAAGCTTATCAGCCTGTAATTGCCAGGATCAGATCTGGAGCCTTTTAAAAAAATTGATGCCACATTAGCTGTCTGCCAGTCATCTGGTACAAAAGCTGATTTAAGTGATAGGTTACATATCACAGTTAGTTCTGCAATTTCACATTTGAGTTACTTCAGAATTCTTGCATGAATGCCATCTGGGCTACCGATGTTAAATTTATCAATCTGTTCTAAAACCTCTCTAATAATACCTCAGTCTGGGACAGTTCCTCAGATTTGTCACCTAAAAATGGCTAGGTGTGGGAATCTCCTCACAACCTCAGCTATGAAGACTGATGCAAATAATTCATTTAATTTCTCTGAAATGGCCTCATCTTCCTTATGTGCTCCTTTAGCATGTTGATCGTCCAGTGGCCCCTATGGTTGTTTAGCAGGCTGCTTCTGATGTACAGTGGAACCCCACAATACTGCGATGACTGGGATCCAAAAATATCGATTGTGATAAACGCGGGGTCGCAGTATACTGTTGCATCAAAGCAGCGCCCGCTGCTGCCATCAAGAGCCCCGCGCGCCCTGTGTTATAAGCGGATTCGCACTATCGCGGGGCGCGGTATTGCGGGATTCCACTGTACTTAAAAATTTTTTGCTATTACTTGGAGACTTTGGCTAGCTGTTCTTCAAATTCTTTTCTGGCCTTCCTAATTATATTTTTACACTTCACTTGCCAGAGTTTATGCTCCTTTCTATTTTCCTCAATAGGATTTAGCTTCTATTTTTTAAAGGATGTCTTTTTGCCTCTGCTTCTTTCACTTTGTTGTTCAGAAAAAAATCTTAATTTATATTAATTACACTGTTAATTGTATTACTAATTTAAACTGTTTTTAAAAACATGGCTGTGTAGGGATATATTCAAATGAGATGAATTACCTTGGCCAATGTGGCCTAGCAGACAGAGCACTGGACTGGACTCAGGGCATTTGAACCTATTTCCAGCTCTGCCAGTAGCATGCTGGGTAAAAGCCTGGGCAAGCCACTTCCCCTGTGTTTACTTCAGCAAACTGGGGATGAGATGGATACTGACCTCTGACCTACTGAGGAAAAGTACTAGGTATTGTTTTTACATGGGCTATGGAAAATCCAAAAGAAACGAAGTTACGAATCTTTGAAATCACCACTCACAGAAACAAATCATTCCCATATGAGGAATGCTCAACAGAAAAGCTGTTTCAGACCCCAAGTTTGCACAAAACTTTAAGAATATACAGTTTATCTCCAGAGAGAACTTCATGCCATACTTACCCTCGGACAATACCATTCTCCAAATAATTGACTTGAATGAACTTTCCAAAACGACTGGAGTTGTTGTTATGGGCTGTTTTTGCATTTCCGAAAGCCTGTAACAAAGAACAGGGTGAGTCTACATTTTCATCAGTGAAACAGATTAAGCTGGTACATAGCTTCCACTGCTCATTGTTCAACTACTGGTTAGCACGAAACACTCAAAATCCTAGTGAAAAAGCAAGATGCATGAGATTAAGAATGAACAGTTGCAAAGACTCCTTTCTTAGTTGTCATATATCAGTACATTTTGCTCATCAGACGATATTTCAGGATTTGAGGAAGGGGGCTCTTAAATTTATTAGAAATTACTTTAATATGCAACACAAACAGCCAAGAAAGATTAACAAAGGAAACCTCAGTTAAACAGCCTGAATTCATTAGAAAGCAAGTATGAGCTTAGAGAATGATCTTGTGTAGGGGAAGAAAGCTGCAACTACCAAGGAAGTACCTCTCCGTAGTCAAAACCACAAAGTGAGCAAGCTTCCTGTTCCCAAAAGTGAATCCCACCCTCTGTGTTACAAAGTAATACAAAAGTTGCTTTGTCTTTAAAGAGAAAATATGAAATTAAAGTCAGTTTTGCAAAGTTCGCCATTTGAATTCTGAGGGTTAATCAAACTAATTTTGTATGAAAAACGGAAATTCACAGATATTGCTTTGGTAAGCAGAAATTCATCTTGGAATTGCTCTCAGAGTGAACTTGTCCTTACACCATTTTTTCAGCTAATAAATTAATTTTAGGTTCATTAGTATTTGTCATGAAGAGACTTGCATGAGCAACTTTCAGGAGTAGATTTCAGTCTGAGTCTAAAATCTCTCTCCAGAGAATCAATAATTAAGCTGCTAGAATGTGTTTCCTCTTTTCTCACTTTAATGAATAAAGCTTTCCCTAGACTGAGAAGTATGGAAAAGGAACAACAAATACTGCACCCATGACACTGAAGACATTAGATCACTATCTCCGAGGCCTCTAACACAGGAGTTCTCAAACTTCAGTGCACCATAACCCACTTCTGAGACCAAAAATTATTACATGACCCCAGGAGGGGGGAAACGAAGCCTGAGCCTGCCCAAGCCCCACTGCCCTGGGCTCGGGGAGGGAAGAGCCGAAGGCCAAACCCAAGGGCTTCAGACCCAGACAAGATGCCTGTAACCTGAGCCCTACCACCCAGAGCTAAAGCTTTCAGGCTCAGGCTTCAAGGCTCAGGCTTCAGCTGTGGACCCCAGCAAATCTAAGCCAGCCCTGGCAACTCCATTAAAACAGGGTTGTGACCCGCTTTGGGGTCCTGACCTACAGCTTGAGAATCACTGCTCTAACATAATGACATGTCTGTTTAGCTTGGCATGGCCCATCCACAGGGTTCCAATTTAAACGTCATTAACCCACCTACTCAAACTCTGCCTGCATTGCTGTTACAGATTATAGACGAGTTTTGACCTAAAATTATTTGAACAACCTTCCCTCTGTGAGCCAGTTTATGGACCAGACAACAGCACACTTACTTGACCTTCATAGTCAGACTTTCAGATTGCAATACTTCAGCAGCAATTTTATCACTTTTAGCCTCAGGGGAGTTAAGATATAAAATCTGAGAGTAGCATAATTTTCTGCCATAAACTTCAGGGGGTTTCATCCCTCCTACTGAACTCTAGGGAAAACTCCTGACTGGCAGCCCTGCTACAGGAACCTGGCGGAAGAGCCAAGGGGTTAATTTAGGAGTAAGTTGAGGGCAGGAAGCTAGGGATGGGTGGGGATGATCAGTTGGAGATGAGCTTTCAGGAGTGGGGGTTCTTGGGATGAGCAATGTATATGTGGAATGAGCAGATGGAAAGGATGTGTCTGCATAATGAGTGAGGAATGAACGGTGTGTGGAACAGATATGGTGCACATGGAATGGCTATATATGGCTATATAGATATGGTGCACATGGAGTGGCTATACTATCTATGAAGAGTGAGTGGATGGGTGGCTATATAGATATGGTGCACATGGAGTGGCTATACTATCTATGAAGAGTGAGTGGATGGGTGGGTGCAGAATTAGAGGGTGCACAACTGAAAGGAAGTAGGTGCAGAGAGAATTTTGTCTGTGGAATGCATGTGTAATGAGTTGGGATAAAGTGAAAGAGGGGTATAATGAATGTGTGGAGTAATTAGGATAAATCAGCAATATGTATTTACAGATATATGTACATTTATGCAAATTAATGTAAATGACCACACATTTATTTAAAAAGGCATCTGCTAGGTTTTGTCCCCAAGCACTGGAAGATATTGGCTCCCTTTTGTTGTAACTGCCACCCATTGTTAAGACTTTAAGATGCATTCCATGGCAGGCAGTCTCCCTGTGGAATCTATACCTAGAAGTGCCCATGGATTTCATGATTATCCAGGTTATGACGACTCTGGATGCATAGTCAAAAAAAGGTGTGATTACATACTGTAACTGGAGATTCTTCAAGATGTGTAATCCCTATCTGTATTCCACACAAGTGGAATAAGCTAGGTACCATCACTTGAAGGGTGTGTTTCCGTGTATTAAGGGAACACACCAAATCTGAAGATACCAACAGCTTTAGCACAGGAAGAAAACATTATTGAAACCAGTGTTATCCTATACTTAAAGCTATAAGTTGGGAATTCTTAACAGGAACACTTGCTGCTGCTTAAGAGACAACACTGAAAACTGTTTATTGTCGCCATATCCCTAACATCTAATTGTGACTTTTTAAAATGTTTGCCATTTGGTATTAAATCTTAATGAAGACCCTTTATACATTTCTTAAAAATAACCAGAAGTCAAGACAAAAATCAAACCAAACTAAGGTATCATAGCGGAGGTATATTTAAGGGGATCTTGTCATTTGATTAAAATGCACACAGAAATTACCTAATGCAGTCAGAGTTGTGGAAAGGCAACAGTTTAGAAAATATTACACTCCCAAGCATGAACTTTATTTGCAGAAAGTTCTGCCACAAATATTTTCTGCGCAAACTTCAAGCAGCACAGTCAATCTGTGGAACTCGTTGCCAGGGGACGCTGAAGGCCAAAACTATAACTGGGTTCACATTAAGAATTAGATGAGTTCAAGGAGGATAGGTCCACCATTGGCTATTAGCCAAAAAGGTCAGGGACACAACCCCATGCTCTGGGTGTCCCTAAGCCTCTGACTGCCAGAAGCTGGGTCTGAATGACAAGGGATGGATCTCGATAAGTTGCCCTGTTCTGTTCATTCCCGCTGAAGCAACTGACACTAGCCACTGTCAGTTGGACCGAACAATGCCATTCTTATGTTCTTAACTGGAGAGCACAGCACAGTCTTGGCCTGTAAAGGCTAATGACATGACCAGTGCCTGATGTCTGAATGTCTGGGGAAGTCTGGACAAGCCATGTGATGAGTGCACTTAAGGGCAAAGTAGTATTTTATCCGCAGGATAAAAAAACTCAATGTCAGGCCACATTTGACATCATGTAACTAAAAGCTATTAAGGTTTAAATGAATAAAAAAAGGGAACTGCCATGCCTTTTGTGACTATGGTCATTTTATAAATTATATGTCCTCAGAACAGCATCTACTTTAAATAGAACATAGTCTACACCCACTAAATAAATTATGCAGGCTCTTGTGGCAAAAGTGAATGAAAACTAGAGCTGAAGTACCACTTAGTCTTGGCCCACCTCATCTGTAATATAGGAGACTGACGGCTGGCAGCAAGCTCAAACTGTTTTACTCTGTTTTCCATTTCTAGTGGGTTGGCAAACTGAGAGCTTTACTTTCCATAACTACGTTTAGCAGCTTCTCCCTAGTATGAATTGGCTGGGCTCTGGGAAAGCCTCATTTTTTCTCCCTTTGGGGTTCTGCTGTCATGTTAGTTCATTTTTTGGAATTTTTTATTTATCAGAGAATGCTAATCTTAAAATAGTCCACAATCTGCTAAATAAATAAATAAATAAAATAATAATCTGCCAAATAATCTGCTAAATAAATAAATAAATTATAATAATTTATGATAAATAATCTGCTAAATAAATAAAAATAAAATAAAATCTTAAAATAGTCCATAATCTGCTAAACAAAAATATGCTGAAATGAGTGTGTTACTGAAGTCCAAAAAAGTAATAGTTTATTTTAACTACCGTGTTTTGCTAGCATTTGTATATTAGCAAGGACAGTTCAGTGGCAAATCACTTAAGTAGGAGGAAAATGTGTGTGTCTTGTTTTTTCTCCCTGAGGAATTCTGTTAGGTCACTTTTTACAGTTTTGTATTCCACAATCTATTTTTCTAGATCAGGAGCTGGCAGGAAAACCCCCCCAAAACTACCTAGACAACGCTGCCTGCAAATTGCATAGTCAGGTGAGTTCTGTCGCAGAAAAGAGGGGCAAATACCACCAACAGAAAACTATTCTCAGAGGGAGAAAGTGAGTTAAAGCAGAAAAAGCTTTCAATTAGCCCCGAAACCATTTCCTAATTTATTCGGCAGCTTACTGGCTACATTTCTTAGCACTAAAGGCTCCAGTTGAATAGCTTTCCTCTCTAGCAGCTATTATTACTAAGATAGCTATTGTATCCTGAATGTTCAATTGGTCCCCTGGCAGTATTTAAATAGCTTTTAAAAATTACATCTTGGAGGCTGGAAATTTAACAAAATACCAGTCCCAGGGATGTTACTGTTAGAGATTTTATTAGAATGTTTTAGTATGGCACCTGACAATTTCCCATACAGAAACAGACACACATGGAAACTATAGTGTATAAACAAGAGATGCGTTCCATGCCTATTATGACATTGCATGTGATTGCAATATTATTGTTGTATGTAGCAGAAAACAGACCTTGCTAAAATTATTCATGAAGTCAGCATGCCAGATAAATGATCCATGTTGTATTTCCTTTGGTCAAGTGTTGTAGAAGTATAAGCAACAGCAGACTATTTTCGGACCACCTTATTTTTCCAAGAGCCATGATCTTTTAAGCACTAAGTCCATATTAACCCATGACAGATTTTTCTTTTGATTTATTTGATATACAATAAATTTTCTAGTTAACTATGACACTTATGAATCATTTTGGCAGATCTTTTAATGTCTCAGATGTTGGAGAAGGTAATCGTAAGAAGCATTTAAATTAATCCTATCGCAAGGTATAGTTGTAGTTAATTTTTTCCCATAGTCTGGTTATTCTGAGCAAATGATTAGATGATTCAACACTTTGTACTGATTTGAGGAAGGCAAAGCTAGTAGCTCAGCTTAACTAGTCTTCATATAAAATGAACAAACAACATGTAGTAAGGAAAAAAAAATGTAGTTTCAGGTTTCCTGACAGGCTAGTCTTAAAGTATATGATGTTTTTTTTTAAATTACAAACCCACCCTGCCAGTACAATGCCACCATTCACCTTTTTTACATTATATTAGAAATGCTGATATGACTCACCTGAACTCTATGAAAAGGTCAGCCCATGAGCAGTTGCCTGGCAACTGGGTATCACTAAAATAAGAGGTCACAAAAAAAAAAGCGGGGGGGAAGTTCTAAGCCAGTACCTTAAGGCTCTTATAGTCTTACTGCAATCAAGAAAGCTTCATTACCGTCACCAGTCTTTCACATTTGCAAACCACGTCAGAAGGACTCAAAATACAAAGCAAAAATGAATAAAGTATTGCCAAACGACTAACACACACTTCAAAGTGTTCTTCTACACCAAAATCCCCAGGAACACTCATTTTCAAAGGAAAATTCCTTGTTCTGCTTGGTTCTATTAAATGAAAAGCCCAAGTGACTCTCACCATAGCCAAATCACCAACCCTGAAACAGGTCATTTTGGCTGCTAAGAATTCAGTTTCTGTAAGACAACGTTTGCCACAAAGTTTTCATTGCATTCTTCTATTAAACTCACAATTGACTTCGGTATTCATCATCACTTAACAGAATAGGAATTTCCACTAAGAGGACATCTACACTAAGAAAACTGGGACCCATAATTCTCCACTTCATCAGCTCCAGCTGTGATAACAATGGAGGCAGCAGCACAGACAGGACTTGACCAGTTTTTATTACCATGTTGTCTAACCCTACTGTAAAAATGTGAGTTGTCTATACTTCAAACCTTCACGGCTCCCACTGACACTCAAGCTGAATTCTTAGAGAATTATAGGTCCTAACCTGTATGTAGACATAACCCTACTCATATTTCTTCGTTAGAAGCCTCCATAACTTCTTTACAGGTAAGACTGTGCTGCCTTATTAACTTTCATGCATCTACAAATGCTTTATTTCCTCCTTTTTAGTTTCAAGCTGCTCAGTAGCACCCTTCATACACACTTGTGTTCAGCTCTGCAAGACATTTTGGGATACATCTGTACTGTATTTTGTTACTTTTATTAAGAAGCAAACAAAGGAATTTATGAAAACAGCCCCAGATGAGAGTTCAGGTTGAATCCGTGTGTGATGTACAAAGGCCCTTAAAGAATGAGAAAAGTTCTTGCCTGAAATACTCATAAAAAGAAACTATCAAATCCTAAATTTTAGATAGTACATGTTGAAATGTCATCTTTATGTGAAGGGAATTTTCTAAATAAACCAAGTTTAGGTTTTAATCTTTAGTCATATTTGTAGCGAGGAGTGGTTCTTTACGATAGTCCAAACATGGAAGTCACAATCAATTTCTCAGATTGCTTGAATAAAACAGCATGTATTTTGTTATTGCACAACAGATCATTACAAATCTAGCTGCTGAAGTTTGGGGTATTTGTATCTCTCATTCAGTAGGCAACATTTAACATGTGATTTCAGGCCCCTCTATCTGATCTGATTATACTGTATCACTTCTTGCAAATTAAGGGTCCAAAAGAGTTAATTGCATCAGACACAGCAAGATCAGCTGATTAAATAGTGCTTTCCACAGTGACCCCTTCCTGTTTTCTGTTCTAAACTGCAAACTTGAGTTCCAGCAACTAGCAAACCTCAAATTCTACTTCTGCTTTCAAGAAGCAGAAAGCAAGGCAAAAAGCTTGCATGAGCTCCCTGTTCTGTAAAGCATCATGGGTAAAATTTTCAAAAGCACCTAAGTGACTCGCATCGAAAAATGATAAGACAAAAAAACCATTGGTGACTGAACACTTTTCACAAAGTGATCACTCCATATCTGACCTCTCAGCCTTCATCCTTAAAGGAAATCTGCACAACACCTTCAAAAGATGAGCGAGGGAGCTTTAATTCATAACTTCTATAGACACTAAAAATCATGAACCCATTAGGGACTAGGCAGGCCACTCATCTGGTTTTTAAATGAGCTGTCCTGCTTTTGTAATGTTTGTTCCCTATTCAGCACTGAGACAAAATTAGTATCCGATGAGGGATGCCACAATGGAGAGCGCCCCACTCCACCACTACCACTGTGACCTTGCACACACCATGCACGTGAGTGGGGAGCAAGATGACACAATCTTCAAAATGGTGCCTCCATATGGTGTGACCCTACACGCACATCACACCGACAGGGATGGGATCATGCTGACACCATTCCCAGAAATACCAAAATCTCCAGTATGCTGGGTATATACATGAGTGGCCACCATAACAAGGACACTGGATTTAATCCTTATTACAACAATCTGTAACCCACTAACACCCCTCTTTTGTCCAGTGAGTACAAAGGTATTAACTACTTATGCTAAACAATCTGTTTCATCTTGTATTTAGCTGTGTACCTGTCCCAGACCAGAAGAGCTCTGTGTAAGATCAAAAGGTTCACCAACAGAAGTTAGCCCAATAAAAGATATTACCTCACCCACTTTGTCTCTAGCGGACTTGGTCACTTCTGGAAACTTTACCTCATATCCTTCTGCACCAAAAATAATGTAGAATTTGGAATCCTTCATAAATTAGTGTGTTAAAACTTTCATATATTGTTTGAATGCAATCCCCTGACAGTTTTAGAATTAATTCCTTTAGCATTTCTCCTGCTATTAGTCATGCATTCAATGGTGGATTACTGAAGGGTCATCTGCATCCTGCAGACTTACTATTTTAGAAAAAAATATTCTAATTTAGAGTAAAAAAATGGAAGAGATTGAATTCAAGAACTGTTCATGTTTGCCCTCTTGTTATCTCTCACTGGTCTAGATCAGTGGTCTTCAAAGTGGGGTGCGCGAGACTCCGTTGTCGCCGCCAATCCCGCCCGGGAGACCGCCAAACAGACCAGCGGTCTATTTTTGTCCTGCCGAAATGCCACTGCAGAAAGCGGAAGCTTTCAATTCGGCAGCACTTCGCGGACATACCCTGGAGGCCGTGAGTAGACGCCGGACCACGGAAAGAGGCCGCAGCTGGAAATCTTTGAAGAACACTAGTCTAGACCAGTGGTTCTCAAACTTTTGGCAGCAGAGTCCTCTGAAAAGCCGCTGAAGTTAAAGTTTTTGGTTTCAGTGGTTTTTCGGTAGACACTATGAAGAGCTCGGCACGTCCACCAAAATGCCCTCCGAAACTGGAAGCGTTCGGCTCAGCGGCATTTCGGCGGACACACAGGGGTCGCAACGGCCCGCAGGGAACAGAAAAAGGGCTGCCGTCCCCAGAAGTTTGAGAACCGCTTGTCTTGACTGATTTTACTCCTGTATGAAACTGGTGGTTGCTCTCTTTTCTTCTGCTGGACATGATGTAATTAAGGCAGAATTTGCTCAGAACACTTTCGGGTTAATCAAAATTTCTTCCCAACTGAGAACATGCTTCTGCCTGAAGCAAACATTTACAGCAGAGAAATAATCACTGTGAAAGGGAGTTCACAATGGAAATGCTAAAAAGACATCCTCACCGTGCAAAAAAGCACGAATAGACTCAGAGCAGTAACTATTTCAAAGGAGAGCTATTTACTTATGAAAACATTCACTGTATTCCTCATTTGGTGGAACCAAATGACTGGTTCTGCTTGACCCTAGACTCAAATACTGACAGTGTTCTAATGAGAGCCATCCAATGAATTCTTCACCCCATCACATTGAGCTCTGGTTGTGAAAATATCACCAACCAAAACTGACATTTTTGAAGGCGAGAATGTAACTTGCAAAAGCAAAATAGAGAAATAACCTGTTTCAAGAGAGGACTACATGGTCTATTTCATCTATGCAGAAAGTTAGCTGCAAAGAAAGATTAGAGATTAAAAAAAATTAAAAATCTGTCTTCAAAATAGCAGATCAATACAGACTTGGATTGTCTCCTCTGCGGGAGGAACGCCTTCAAAACCCTCCCTAAAAAAAAAAAGACACATACCAGCAATTATTCAGAAAGTTTTTAAAAAGTTATTTGTGCAAAGAAAAATTTCAGCCTAAGTTTACCTCCAGTACTGGTCCAGCTCCCAAAATAGTTCTCTCCACACCACTTGCATACCCCTTCTGACTCAACGCGGTGAGACAATGAATTAAGAAGTTTGTACTTTGAGTTTTTCCAGATCCACTTTCACCTGAAATTACTATGCACTGGTTGACATGTTTTTTAAGCATTGTGTGATAAGCCACATCAGCTATGGCAAAAATATGGGGCTCCAACTTCCCAAGTTGGTGATTCTCATACATCTTGACATATTTGGGGTTATAAATGGGCAAGAATTTGAAAGGGTTGATAGCAATCAGAATGCTTCCTGCATATGTATAAATCTTGTGTTTTAGAAAGCGGCGTTTGAGATTCTCTAGGAGTGTTGTTTCTGTTAAATTGGAGAGATTGCATAAATCATCAAAGTCTTCCTGATGCCATGGAAGAAAACCCCTTTCAACCAATCGTCGAGCATCCTTTTCCTTGGACACCAATTGCATGTGGACATATTTGATGGTCCCATCAGTGTCTCTCTCTTGCAAAAGAAAGTAGTACCCATCGTTTTGTGGATGCTCATCCTGAGCACGGCGGGGCCAAAGCAAAACCCTATGAACAGGAGAGTCATTCAAATCAAGTACCCATTCTTCACCTCCCGATTCTTTCACCTCCACAAGCACATAATGCTTTGAGACATCCAAGTTCAAAATATGTATCACATCCTTGATTACATCTGAAGTGGTGCTGTCCTTAGTTGCAGTCACTCTGCAGCAGGTGGTGCTTTCTGTCGAGAGCTGGGGGTAAATATGAAGATTATAGGCCGCCTTCTCCTGGCAAACTGCACTGCCAGCATCTTTTAAACTCATTCTGCCCCCAACCTGACTTCAGCATACCGCCCCAGCTTCCTGCTCAATGCCCATTATCTGCAAAAGGAGAGTGAAGAAAGTCAGATGTTAAAAGGTATCCTGTCCAACCAGTTTCCCTGAAATACAAAAGCAACTGAACCAAAAAAGTTATCTGAAATAAGACAAAGTTATTACGCAGGCAAATTTATAGGAAGTCAGGTGTTTTCCTGAACATCAGTGATGTTATTTCAAACAAACTGTCCATTTTTACTTAGGATCTCTCATTGGAAAGGTTTGCTTTATGAGTGAGACTCGGATGGCAGAGGCTGGGGTGGAAAGAGTTTGAGCATCTTGGTTTCACAAGCTGTTTCTTCCGGCCTGAGAGAGCTCTCTCTTCACATAAACACAGTGGCTATTTCTGTCATAAAACAGCAATTACTTAGAAGACACGCAATTTAGAGTTAATTTCATTACTATCAATCAACAACCACACCCTTAATGCCCCAAAGTGTATTTTTGCTTTTCACCTCCTATTTGATCAAGAGATAAACATTTCAGTTACGATTTTGTAACTTGCTCATCTGGGATTCACAACTCTCATTCCATAGCTAAAGAACCCCTGTTCACTCCTTTACCTATGTCTTTCTAATGGATTGCCTCATCTGTCTTCTCCCATTTGCTTTCAAGCTCCTCATGCATGAAGCCCCTGTACTATCATTGATTCCCACTACCTTGATTTCGCCTCCTCAACCCCTACTGGACCCATGCAATTGAGCTTCAATTTCATGGGAGCAGAGAGAGCAGATCTTATGAAGTCAACCAACACCTTTTGTGGCCAAGTTAAAGATGCTGGTCTCTACTCTTCTTCGATTTGCAGTCCACTCCGAATCACTGTCCTTCACTCAGTGTGGTGCCTAACCAGGCGTTCAACTGCCATCTGGTTATGTTCCATGAGTAGTCACATTACTAGTCCAAACCATTGTGACTGTGGTACACTGAGTTCAATGACCTCTATTATTAACTTATCAGTGGGGAGCAGTTTCCTAAGGGAAAACTTACAGCTTAGGCAGATGGACAATGAAGCTCTATCTTTGCTTTCTTCAGAGAATGCTGCTTGAACAAGTGACCCAAATACAAAGCACAAATTAAACCAAAACACAGTACAATATGAGAAAGTCAATTCAAGTTACAAATTAACATGCAGTCACTTTCAATGACAGACAATTTTAGGCTAAAGGGTTCCACAAATAAGATCTACAGACTGTTAGAAACATTCTTGTGTTGGCATTTCCACCACAGGCAGTCAATGAATCACTCCAGAGAAGCACATGACAGTTCTGCCACTCCTGAACATAGTCTAAGAATGAAGATGTTCATTTCTAAGCAATTCTGTGTAGAAGCAAGAGTTTCTAAAACATTTTCTGTTATGCAAGTTTCTTAGATTGTTTTCAGTGCATGCTTATCAAATGGGAGGCAGAATGAACCACAAACAGTGGGACAAATAATGGCACTACTCTGGTTAATCCATAGATGATCCCTAGCAGAATGGTTCCTTATTCTGCATAAAAATTACTCCTAAGAGGCTCGTTGTGACACTCACACAGGCAGTTGGATCAGACGACTCAGGAAGTCCCATCCATTTCTTAAGTCTATAATTATCACTGATTTTTGACTTATGGCAAACACTCAACCACAAAGGGTAAAGGGTTATATAAGAGCAAGTCTACACTTAAAAAGTTTCATCGGCGCAGCTGTACTGGTGCAGCAGTGCCACTGCAGCACTTTAACGAAGATACTCTAAACTGACAGGAGAGAGCTCTCCTGTCTGCATAGTGAATCCACGCCCCCAGATGCAGTAGCTATGTCAGAGGGAGAAGCTTCGCCAAGCAACAGCAAAGTAAAATTTACAAGACTCTGTTCCTTTCACCACTGCTACTCTGAACCCCAGTCAGCAGTGACACTATCAAAAATTGGAATTTCACCTTACTGCTGTTTGGGAAAGCTAAAAGCAGTAGATGGGACCCTGGAATTATTCATGGAAAAGAGAATTCTAAAAGCCACTGAAGCTACAGAAGATGAAGAGTGACAAAAACACTTCATCTTCTCTCGTGAGTCAGGCAGTTCTGGGAAAAAAAATAGAGTAGCTTAGGTCCTCCCCAATCACACAATTCCTGCTCTCTTCCGGCAGCCGGAAGTTTCGGACACTTACTAGCCAGAGACTGGTATGAAAGATGGACCCAAGCAGAGTCCAGAGGCAGCATTCCCATAGAAACCTCAGAAGCCTTTTACTTCCCAGCTGCTGAAGGTGGCTGGAGGCTACTTTTCTTACTCAGGCACTGACCTTGTTGATAAAGCCCATTTAACCTCATCTACTAGCTAATATAAAGGTTGTCTGGTACATGTTTCACTTATCCATCACATTTTCCAAAACTAAAGACTTGGATATCTGCTGGGGGAAATGGAACACTAGTAGTCTCAGTTCTGTTCATGGAAGACAAGAGGCCCATTATAACAAGATATGCTGCTCGTTCAGGGGACAGCTGGTGTTCTGAGGTCAGGAGATTTCCAAGACTGAGAAACAGGAAAAAGAAATATTACTCATCCCGGGGAAGGCTGATCACTGACAAAGCAACATGCAGACGGTAGACATCAACCTGAAAGTATTTATGTTAGACATAGATTTACAGTACACGCAGTCATCACAGGCATCTGCTTTACGGGACAGCAAACAGGCAAGGCAGTTCTGTTTCCTCACTGGGATGGTCTAGGGCACCGAGTCTTCAGTGAAAAGAACTTGCTGCAACATGACTATTACATACATTCACAGAGGGAGAAAATAGGAAGAGCCACCATAATGGCTGCTTCATTTCAACCAAACACAAAATGCAGATGTGGTCTGCTTTATTTTAACACTGCTGAATTTTCAGAGGCCCTCTTCCTTCTTGTGGAACAGACGCCTTACGTAAAATATTTAGAGAGAGTTATTTAATATTGATGTTAAAGGTTATTTTAATATTAAAGGCTGGGATTTTCCAAGGACTCTAAGGAAACTGGGTACCCAGCTTTCAGTGAATTCCTTTTGAATTGATTTGTCTTTGAAAAAATCCAGAGGAAATTATTCAATAATTACTTTGAGGGAAGGTGACCAAAACCATTAGAACTAAAATGTTAAAGTTCACTTTGGAGTAGTCTGAAATGCAATGTTGCAATAATCTACTTCAAATAAAACAGGAGAAGAACCTCAGTGCAGTGTCATAAAATTAGAAACTTTAAAGTATATCAATTGGTAGGCCTAATTAATTTGACAGTATCCCTTTAAAAAGATCTAAAGTGGTCTCATGAAATCGTCAGAAGTAAAGCAGAAATGAACATGGATGTTCTGTGAAGCTACAGGCATTCAACAAAATAAGACGTAAATATCTTCTGTTCTGCTCATCAATCTGCTTACAGATCCCAGCAGAAGATGCCTCTGCTATTTACCCCAACAGCTCAAGGCCATTATTTGGTAAGGCTTTTCTGCCTACAAGTTTAGAAATGATACTAAATCATAACCTAGAGGCTGAAATACATCTCTTTTGGGATAAACATTTGAAATCACTCAAACAGGAGTAATCAAACATCTCAACTAAACTAGACCTGAAGTCAAGATGAGATATACCCTAGAGTCCTGTTGGACCCTACAAGGGGTTGATGGACTTTTTTTCATATTTTGCTCAATGACAGCTCCAAGGACTGCCCAAGCAGATAGGCCTTTTCTGCACAGTGGTGGGGGAGGAAGGGGAAGACAAGACAGGACTGTCTGAGGTTTTAAAATACTGGCCTGGGCAGTGTGACTAAGTAACCAACCTTTTGGAACATGCTCTAGACTAGGTAGAAAATAGTCAACACTGGTCAGGCAAACCATATTTACAAACTGTTGAATTTGCTTATAACAGTTTTACAAGCTGGTTCAGACACTTATCACTTCAGTGTAAACATGGCCCTAAATGATACACAAAACTGAAGTTAGCTGTAGCATAGACATCGGACACAGAAGAAAAACAGACTCTTAAGATAAATGTCTGTTGCCACAGACTATTACTGGAATTTCAGAAGGAAACAGTATGCCTAAGCAGTCTGCTAGAGCTAGTAGAGTACATTACAGGAGTGAATTCATGATGTACTACTGGAGAACCACTAGACCTCTAGGCTGGTACAAAAAAACCAAACCACAGACTTTCAGATAAAATATCTTCTTCCGCCTCTCTTGATTTCCTTATTGATTTAAAGTATGACATTTACCATATGACCCAAGCAATGTTACTTTTTATTATCTGTAGCACCCAAAAAGCCCTAGTCATGAACACTGTACTAGGTGCTGTACAAACAGAACAAAAAGTCCATGTCCCAAAGAGCTTAAAATCTAAGTGCATGACAAGAGACAACAAATGGATACAGACAAAGAGGGAGTACAAGAAAACAATGAGACAATATTGGTCATCATGACAGGCAGTGGTTTCTGCACATCAGCAGCAGCACGGTCATGGAACAGGAGAGCTCTAAGGAAGGATCTGAAGGAGAATAAAGAGGTAGCATTGTGGATGTTTACAGGGAGCACCTCACAAATCTGAGAGGCAGCATGGGAGAGAGCATGAAAGATGCTTGTCCGAAAATTTAGCAAGTGGGCAATGCTCACTGACATCA
Source organism: Dermatemys mawii (assembly GCA_007922305.1). Classification (NCBI taxonomy): domain Eukaryota; kingdom Metazoa; phylum Chordata; order Testudines; family Dermatemydidae; genus Dermatemys; species Dermatemys mawii. The sequence goes on along the minus strand of ML677376.1, from coordinate 596,808 downwards.
TGAGCCAACAACTGGCTTTAGTTTAGACCTCATGTCCAGTTCTTCTTTACTTCCCTTTTATAGTTTTATGAATACAAATAGAACCTTGCCGCATTAAAAACTAATAATTTGAATAGCACTTAGCCCCTCATCTTCAAAACACCGTACAAAAATATATTAATCCTCACAAAGCTATGAGGCAAGTATTTCCCTCATCTTACAGGGGAGGAAACTAATACAGAGATAATTATGTGACTTGGCCATGATCGCAAGAGATCACTGGCTAAGACAAGGTTAGAACTAAGGAGTTCTTGACTCCCACTCCTGGATCCCAATCCACCAGACTTTTACCTCTGCAGACATGAATAGAGGAACAACTACATGGGATCAGTGTGTTGCAAAGGAGTTCACAAAGCACAGCTCACTATTCTTACCACAACCTCAATTACTATTATATATGCTGCACTTGCATCATCTCTATCTCCTCTTCCAATATTTTGGGAAAATATTTTCAGGCTTCAGCAAGCCAAATTGACACAACTGCTGAGACTGGAAGCAAATGTAATCTGGAACAACAGAACAAGACAAACTAAAGCAGAAATTATAGAAAATTATAAAGTCCCCTTTCTCTGACCAACTTGTTTGGAGCAAGGATACCTGACCTGCCAGCCTGGAAGAGTGAAAGGAACAAAATAGCAAAATCTATATTTTTGGTTCAGTTTCCCTACTCTCCCCTTCTGACTATATAATATACAGAATATTAACAGAATACTTACAAGTAACATGAATATAATCAGTCTGTTAAGGAGTACAGCTTAACCCAATATTAATTTTTATGCTAAGTACATGCAAATTGTTCAGCACTGGGTATAGTGAAGATTTCCCAAACAATAACCTACTCAACATGAGAGTCTCTCATTCACTCCATCACAGAAGAGAGTAGCTGCCATTTACCTCACTGGAGAAGAGCAACATCCCAGAACACCAATCATCTTCTTTGGGTGGAAGAGAGGGGAAGCAACATGCTTTAATTTTACCAAGTGATTAGCATGAACTTTTTAAATTCTCTTCTTGCACAGACAGACAATGAGAAGAGGAAGACATTGGAGTTGGGAAACTAAGTTAACAAGCAAATTTCAATGAGTAATTCTGCAGATAGTTTTAAACTGTTCTTGAGCCTCAATAATATCAATTTAGTTTTGTAAAGTACATAAGAACACCCTCTATTTTACAATCTGGTAAGCTACTGGAAAACAGGACCGGGCCTCAACCAGCACAGGGTAGCTGTTTAGTTTAACTAAGGCCATAATTTGAAGCTGCATATTTATTCAGTGAATCATACTGAAGCTAAAAAGGGAAAGCTACCATTACAACAAAAATGTGCAGGAAGAACCGTCCATATATTTCAATTCTTTCCATTTTCACGTACACTTGGACTGCCTCATACTTAGGGCCCTTAATTTTCAGGTTTTATAGTATTTATTTATTTTTTCCCGGGAATGTATCTGTTTATTATTATTATAACAACAAACCCAGATGAAAATCAGTGCAAAAAAACCTTAATTTTTCTGGGTAAATATAGGGGTTTATTTTAGTGGATGGAAGGACTGGAGAAAAAGTATTCAGTAGATTAATTCTTTGATGAATGGATTTCAGTGTAGTTGGTAAAGAACTAAAAGAGAACTCAAAACATAATGAGTTTAAGAAAACAATGTGCCTCTAATCCCCAAATGAAACTTTTCATTTGAATAAACAGTTTACTATTAGCCTATAAATATTTACATTTAATAATTGGGCTATACCATTTGCAGCGCACAATTACTGACTAGAACAGCATCACTGTTTCTTAACTGAAAAGAAGAAATTCTCCACCTTCCATAAGAGGATATTATAGAAATGCCACAACAACTCCAAGGCTGCACTGGGCTTTTCCACTTACAGCAAGGTTTAAATTGTTTAAATTAACACTGAGCTTCCCAAACATGTACCGCTTCTTTCAATAAAACAAACTTGAATTCTCCTTCAAATTTTGATATTATAATCAGCTGCAGACTGAGATGTCTAAGCAATTTGAAATCCTTCTTTCTGGATATTTTACATGCAAATATAAGATTTTATTGGATTCGCTATAACTTTATTTTAATGCTTTTAGATTTTTAATTTCCCACATTAGTTAATCCCGAATCAAACACCATCAGATTGGTTTTTGAAAAAAAGTATATCATGGCTAAATGTTATTACATTTTTCTTAACTGTTGTAATCAAGGAAACGAAGTGTCTTTGCCATGGGCTTCCTAACACAGGACAAGAGGGAATCTAGTAGGGGAGGCTGCAGGGAAAAAGAGAGCAAGCAAGTTCCTTACCTCATCCTATCAGCAACCTCAGCTTTGCTGCTCAGTGCTGCCTAAGGTAGAGGAGGTATTCCTCCCCCGTCAACTACCGTCCCTCAAGCCCCTGCATCACAGCCCCACTTTGCCAGGCCCCAAAGTCCCTACAAATCATATACAATGCACACATCCAGTTCCTCTTAATTACACTCAGATGCACAGCTTAGTTCTGAACTCAGCAAAATTAAGATGTTCTACTGGACATAATTTTACTTCAAAAACATATAATGCATTATTACCTAAATTAATCTGATGTCAGAGTTAAGGCCATGGTGCTTATTAAGTGAGACTGAGAGGAATAAGATGTGTGGGGTTGTATGGTGGAAATTAAATGGAGTTAGCTGTGGAGGCAGAGTCAGAGTTTGTTTGGATACCATGAGGATTGCGTGGCAAAGTGCGTGAACCAAGGTGGCCTGGACGTTAAGAAACAAAGATCCATCTAGACCAATATCCTGTTTTCTGACAGTGGCAGGTGTCATATGATTCAGAGAGAATGAACAAAAGAGGGCAATTACTGAGCGATCCATCCCCTGTCATCTGGACCCAGCTTCTGGCAGTCAGAGTCTTAAGGACTGCATGGGGTCATGTCCCTGACCATCTTGGCTAAGAGCCATTAATGGATACATCTTCCATGAACTCACCTAGTTATTTTTTTAACCCAGTTATACTTTTGACCCTCACAACATCCCCTGTCAATTAGTTCCACATGTTAATTATGCATTGTGTGAAGAAGTACTTTTTTGTTTTAAACCTGCTATTAATTTTACTGGGTGACCGCTGATTCTTGTGTTATGTAAACGGGTAAATAACTCTTCCCTATACCATTCATGATCCTAAAGATCTCTATCATATCTTCCTTCAGTTCTCTCTTTTACAACCTGAACAGTTCCAGGCTTTTTAATCTCTCCTCATGGAAGCTGTTCCATAGCCTTAATCATTTTTGTTGCCTTTTCCAATTCTAATGTATCTTTTTTAAGATGGGATAACCAAAACCAACTGCAGTATTCAAGGTGTGGGCATACCATGGATTTATATAGTGACATTATGACATTTTCTGACTTATCTATTCCTTTCCTAATGGTTACTAATATTGTTAGCTTTTTGACTGCTGCAGCTGAACATTGAACAGATGTTTTCAGAGAACTATCCACAGTGGGGATTATGTTTTCCAATGCGCATTTCTTTGCATTTATCAACACTGAATTTCATCTGCCATTTTGTTGCCCAGTCACCCAGTTTTGTGAGATCCCTTTGTAACTCTTCGCAGTCAGCTTTGAATCTGAATGTTTTTTTTAATCATCTGCAAACTTGCCATCTCACTCTTTAACCTCTTTTTCCAGATCATTTACAAATATGTTGAACAACACTGGTCCAAATACAGGTCTTTAGGGGATCCTGCTATTTACCTCTCTCCACTGTGAAAACTGACCATTTATTCCTACCCTTTGTTTCTTATTTTTTTACTGGTTACTGACCCACAAGAGGACCTTCCCTCTTATCCTATGACTGCCTACTTTGCTTAAGAGTCAGTGAGAGACCTTGTCAAAGACTTTCTGAAAGGCCAAGTAGACTACACCAGCGGCTCTGAAACTTATAAGAACCGCGATCCCTTTTTGGTTCTTCAGTGGCCACGGCAGACCCTTGTACATCCGCTGAAAAGCCGCTGAATGCATTACTTCCGCATCCTGCGGCTTTTCGGTGGGCATGCAGAGCGCTCCTGACTGCAATGGGCATTCGGTGGGCATGCAGAGCGCTCCTGACTTCTCTTCTCCTGAGAAGCCGCCGAATGCAGAGGTAACGCATTCGGTGGGTTTTCAGAGGCGCCGGGAGCTCGCAACCCTCCTGGAGCGCTCAGTGACCCCCATTTTGAGAACCGCTGCCCTGCACCCACTCGATCACTTGGTCCACATGCTTTTTGGCCCCCGTCAAAAAATTATAATAGATTGGTGAGGCAGGATTTCTTTCTACGAAAACCATGTTGCCCCCCGATTCCTTCATTTGATTAGTAGTACTCCATTAGGGCCTAGTTTCCTTAAGGAGGCTGGGTCCCAATTGTGCTGGGTATGATAATTACACCCATGAGAATTCACTTAAGGTGCTTGAAGTTGGGTTTAAAAATAATTATAATAATAATAATAATAATCATCATCAGACATACCGTTATCTAGGCATATCTGAAACAGTTTTACAAACACTGTTCAGATAAAAACTCTTTGAAGTACAGCATATTATCTCTGCAAAGATCTTCATCATGTTAACAGCTGAAGCTCAATATTGTATACAGTAGCATAAGCCCAGATAAATCCAATTCTACATGCTCCACTTCCATTATTAAAAAGGTACTTGATGTAATCAGTAAACAAAACAAAGCACACAAGAGAAATTGACCTCAGCGAGGAGGCAAGTAAAGTCAAAGATCAAAACAAAGAGGTGCTGCTAATCCTTTCACGAATGTGCCACCCACTACTATTTCATTAGTTTTTTATGCAAGGAAGAATTTTAAATACAGTGCCTGGGGCACTTGAGACAGGGGACTTCTGGAAAGTTTTCAATCTACTTTATTTTATACTTGTATTTGCAGTTCGAGGATTGGTCGACTTGGGCCTTGAAGCACAGTTCTTGCAGCTAAAGTTAATCGCACATGAGGAATACAGTGCCCAAGTCTATTTTAAATGGATGCTTATTTTTTACCACCTCCACCCGCCCATCATAGGTAAGATGCATCTCCTCCGCACGAGGGTCACGCACAGAAATGACCTGTTGGACTAGTATTGGACATTGCTCTTAAATTAAAGTTGGTTTGATATACAGCCAGAAGTTCCTCTTTTACTCCCATTTTAACAGTGTAAAAATATTAAACTATTTTTAAGATCAAGGCTAAATGCTGGAAAGGAATTCTACACAGACATGAAATGTCTAGGTAAAAATAAATCGAACAACATCTACTCAAGGGCACTTTTTACAATCTTTAAGTCCCTAGAGATGCAATATGTATCTATTTTGTATAATGGCAAGAAGAATACTTTGAACAGTTTATATATAAACATCAACTATGCCATAAATCAGATAGAATAAATGCCAATTCTTACTGTTAGTATTGAAGTATGGAATAGCAAATCAATTTTAAAGAGAAATATTTTGTATTTGGGATTTAAAGCTGTGGACATTTTATATTTGGGACTAAGCAACGTATCCGTAGAAATTCTCAGAGTGTTATTTAAAAAATTATACACACTTTCCACACCATAAATGTGTCAGACAGTACCAAATCCTAGGATCTTTAAATAAAATCAGTTAAAAGTTCTCAAGAGTTGAGACAACCAAGATTACATATTTAAGGGTTTTTTCTTTCTGAATTCCTAAGATATGAGAAACGACATTTGTTCTTCCAACTAATAGGTCATTTTTAAGCTGGGCAGACTGGGTTATAAGTATATGAGTCAGACAAACAGTTTATTCATACATCAGATTGTTCAACAGGTCTAGTACTTGAATCACTATTTATCAGAAAGCTCAGTTTGCACAAAGTTTCAATTATGGATAGGTCTCATTTAAATTTTTCATCGGCTGCATTTACAGTTTCTAAATTATTCAGCCCTACAAGCATTTTAAGTTCCACAGCAAAACGGGAACAGAGACCTAAGAACCCTCCTATGCTTGTGCTGGCTAGAACATCTGTGTTTTTGGGCTGTCCCATTTCACTGACGTACAGCATAACTGAGTCAACTTCTGAAAAAAGCTCTTTATTAAGCCAGTCATTCTCAAGCATAGCAAGAAAGCATGATTCAGCTTGATACAGTAAGGAAGCTAAGTAGAACCATTCTAGTACATAGCACTGTGGGCTCTCCAGCACTTGGGAGTAAGCCTGGGCACCAACACTTAAAATTCCCCCTGGGTTGGGCAATGCGACAAGAAGGGAGCACACTGGTGCAGCAATGGCATGATAGTTGCTTGGGGGGGGGGGAAAAAAAAAAGCTCCCACATTGACTCCAATGGAAATCACCCACTCCAAGACCAAAATTCATTGGGGATAAAGTACAGAAGTGAGTGACTAGTAAAAAAGGAAAACATTTAAATACAGGATGCTGATTAATAACATCACCATCACTACCTACTCTTATATAGTACTATTCATCAACAGTGCTCAGAAAGGTAGCCAGTCATTTACAGATGGTGGAACTGAGGCAGGCAGGCAGACAGACAGGAAGTGACTTGCCCAAGGTTACCCAGCAGGCCAAACACACAGCTGGAAAAACAACCCAGGTCTCTCAAACCCCAGTTCAGTGTTCTGTCTTCTAGAGCATGCTGCCAGAGTCAATGGTATGGCAGAGATTAACATGGATTACAGTGTAAACCTAACAATGTAAGATGATAAACTGAAATGAAGCAACAATTGCTTTTATTCAACTCTATTAAATAATCATTCAGGTACAGTGCAACCAGATGTGATATGCTGTCATATGTGTCACACCTGATTAGAGTGACTGAATTTGCTCCTTTTCTTAAGCCAGGCAAGGAAATGTTAAAACTTTGCATTTTCAGATGTGCTATTTTATATAAATTCTGGATAATATCATGCAACTTTAAAGAGAAAAAGTCAAAACTTTTGAAGAATAATAATCGTTTTAGGCAAATAAGTATATTTGTGAAGAATTATAAACACAGCCATCGTGTTTTTCCTTCTTTTTTTCTAAGTCAATCTGTTCCTGATAAGATGCAACATAAAGAAACCAAAGGTTTATTGAAGTCAAAGGGTGTGAATATTCATGTGCCAATTGGAATGTAGGATTATCTCATGACAATTTTAGGACAACTGCTCCTGTTGGCCCAACAACAGGTCTGAAATCCCTGAGCCCTTCTGAATGCTTGCAATAAATACCTTATCTGCAGATAGGAAAGCGGGCAAACTGATATTAATCCACTCTCAAGTGTTGTGTGAGGAGAGTGCTGATGCCATCATCCTTGAAAAGCTGGGTCACTTCAGAAGTCTAAGACCACCTCCGTTACCTCTTCTACCATCTTACAGAAGATGGAAATGAGCAACTATAGAACTGTTGTGGACATTGCTTATTTCTCATCAAATCCAGAAATTCTAATTTGTGAATTCCCCATGATGCTCACAAATGGAACTAGTTCCAATATGGATATTAGTCTTGAGACATTATTCTAGTCAAAACAGAGGAAGCTAGAAAAAAATGTATGCTTCCTAGCTTTAAGATCTTAACATTCATTAGATGCAAGACACAGTGCCAACAGTAACCACATTGCAATGCTGTCTGTTAAACACAATGAGTTCAGATAGATGCAGCATACTATAGTACAACCTACAGGTTCTTTCCATTAAAACTTGACACAGAGTAGGAGTCTGCCCATCACTACAGCCTGAGCAGTAGATGGGTCTCTAATGCCTCCTGCTCACTGGCTCAGTTGTAGAGCATGAAAAGAGAGCACCCACAATCACAGCTGCATGCTTGGGTTTACTTCCAAAGCCCAGACACCAGAACAGCTTAGGAAATAGCTGTGAGCTGGAAAAACCAAACTCCACTGCCAATAATGGTTCTGAGTAGTTCAGATTCCCCAAGCAAACCTTGAAAGACCTTATCTAGGGAGTTGGGGCAACCAGAATGTGTCTTCCTCCCCCTAACCTCCCAAATCCAAAGGGCAAGCCCTGCACTATCTGAGAGGGCTCGAAGCTACAGATCCTCCTATGTATTTATAAAAGAGCTGATTCAACCCACCCTTCTGCACTTCCTCTCTAGGAACCTCCTCCTCCCACCATCACCCCCTACATGACACTCCCCATGTTATCTGCCAGTTCTCCTTTACCAATCACAAAGCAACTCCCATCTGAAAAACTCTATATAGTATTATCACCTTCTCACCCCAACCAACCTAAATTCTCTCCACCCTCTCCACAAACCATCCCACACCCCTTCTTCCAGCTGCACCTTCCCCCACACCCATCAAACCAGTCCCCTTCTCCCCCCTAACCAGGGGTGCTTAGAACCATTGAACCAAACTAACGCCTGTATATAATGAAAACCACTTCAATCCAGGGGGTGCTACAGCCCTCTCACCTCTTCCCAGCCCCCGCGCCTCTCCCCATCCCCCCAACCAGCCCCCGCGCCTCTCCCCATCCCCCCAACCAGCCCCCGCGCCTCTCCCCATCCCCCCAACCAGCCCCCGCGCCTCTCCCCATCCCCCCAACCAGCCCCCGCGCCTC
>ML677376.1:388675-587819 GCA_007922305.1 Dermatemys mawii | reverse complement strand
CAACCAGCTTCCCTTCTCCCCGCGCCCCCGGTCTCCCCCATCCCCCTTTTCCCCAGCCCAGCCCCTTCCCGCTCATTCACCGAGAGAGAGGAAAGAATGGGGCACAGGTCCGCTCTCCATGGCGTCACTTTGGCGGCTCCGTTAGTCGATCACTCCCAGCCCGGCGGCGACCCCTCCTACCAGGCCCCGCCGAGGCCCCGCTCACTTCCGCGTTTGAGGGGAAGAGACAGGGCAAAACCTGGGCAGCTAGTGCGCAGGCGCGAGAAAGAGCTGACCATGCGCACTGCTAGCTGGCGAAGGGCGGGAGCGTCCTGGGATAGAATTCGCGGGGGGAGGGGGTGGAAGGGGTGAGCAGATGCGGGTGTTAATGGGGACAGTGGTGAATACGGATCATCTCGGCTGCAGAGCTGTCTCCGTCAGTGGAAAGGGGGCTCCTGTTTTCTCTTGCAGCTCCTACTCTCATTTGCAGCGGGGTGGGGATTAGGTGGTAACAGATGTTACTAGCCCGGTGCTTGGGAAGCCCTGACTCTATTGGGGACTTGCCTAGGCCAGGGGTCTCCAAACTTTATGATTTGAGGGCCATATTAGATTTTTGAAGGGGCTGTGGGGACCGAAGTGACTGTGAAAAAATTCGATATGTACAACTATATCCAAAATCCCCACCCTTTGCTCCTGCTGCTGCTGTGTTCCCCCGCCCTTTAACTCCTCTAGTCTCTGCCACAGGAGTACACACCCCTCCGTACATGGGGCCCCAGCAGCAACTGGTGGGGAGGGGGCTTCTCCACCTGCCTGCTCAGCTGGAGGGCTAGACAAATTGAAGCCGTGGGCTGGATCCGGCCCCCAGTCTGTAGTTTGGAGACCCCTGCCCTAGGACATAGGAGCCAACAACGATAAATTCCGTGCTAGCCTCTTCATTGCTGTCCAGACAGGGGAATCACACTATGATGGGTTCCTACAAAGCACAGCCACTCCATTAAACTGTTGTTTTTGCATTGCACGTTTCTGGTCCCTACTGTTATCATCAGCCGCCTACAAACCCTACAAGTATGTGGAACACAGCCAGCCCACCCCGCTAGACCATAGCAGAGCTCAGCTGCTGGAAGGCAATATCTAGGGTAGCCAGAGGCACTGGACTGGGAGTAGTGGGTGGTGAGGGCCGGAGGTAGAAGGTTCTGGGTTTCCTCCCTGCTTAATTTGTGCCAGGGTTGAGCTCCAGCACCTCTAGGCTTGGCAGTTCACTGCCCGGCACCTCTGGGCTTGCTGCATCAGTCCTGACTAAAAAAATTGCTTCAGCCCCAACACCTCTTTCATTGCAAATTAAGCAGTGGGTTTGCTCTATGCCCAGTTCCACGTAGTGCGCCAGGTGACAGCTCAGCACAAAGAAGCAGGTCCCTGCTGCTCCCTCTGTATTTGGACTGGCAGCATGAAAAAGGAGGTAGAATTTATACCTTTCTTTCCCTCACACATATTCCCAACAATTCAGATCACACCTGTAGACTAGCATCACCCCATTGAGACCCCAATATGTGGGTACATGTGGGGTGGAGTGTCTCATCCTCACTTCCATCCCCTCAAGTCTGTTACATGGGAGAGGTTCCTGTTGCAGAAAAGGGTGGCTGAAATCAGGAGCCTGAGAAGATCTGCAGTGTTGTCAGCTCTCAGGATTTGAACATGAATCTCATGATAATTAGGGTCTTTTCCTTGAAGTCCCAGATGCTGGAATCAAGTTAATAAATGAGAATCTGAGCTTTTATTTTAAAAAAGTTAACCCCCCAGTACTTGTGATGGCAGATGGACCTTGACAATATTACCCCCTACTCCCAAAGACTCAGAAACAAGAAAGAAAGGAAGAAAGAAAGAATTATTATTTTACATCATGATTTTTAAGCCTATCTCCTGATTTAACGAGATGGGGGTGCTGACTCATAATTTTGAACATTTAGGATAGGAACCACTAGATCTGGCCTGCTGCAGAGGGGTAACCCTGGCTGGCAGGGTATAAGCAGGGGGTGATTTCTGGTGCCCCATCGAGGCCATGACCGGGCTGGCAGAAGGGTCCCAGTGAATGTATTGTCCTTCGTCCCGTGCTTACTGCCCACCTTGGCTCCCCGAGCTACTGGCCATGGCCGCGAAGGTACAAGGTCCCTGCAAGGATTTGGGGTGGGGCGGCAGGGACGTGAAATAGCTGCGTCTGCCTTTCCCCTCCCAGCCGGCAGGGGGCGAGAGGCGGCTGTGGGCTGTTCTAGCCGATCCGCTGTAAACTCGATGATGGGGCTGCCGGCGTCTTTCTCGCTGGGCGCTTGCGCGGGAAGTTTGACTGGGATGGCGGCGGCGAGCCCGGCGGGGTAAGTGAGGGGCGCTGGCTCCGTTATTGACCCTTCTCCCCGGGGCAGAGCCCGAGCAGGGCCCTCCCCCCCCCCCGAGTGTGCGCTGACCTGGAGCCTGTGTCCGTGCAGGGAGCCCTCGGGAGCGGAGGGAGCCGCTGAACCGGACGGGAGCGCGGGGGCTACGGGGGCGAGGCCTAAAGGTGGGACCGGGCCGGGGCGTTAGGGAGGGTGACAGGGCGGTGGGGGCCGGGTGGGCTCGTCGGTAGAAATCTGCTGATTTCGGCTTCCCGCTGCGCGGTCTCCTCAGCCACCAGCGCGTCCTGCGAGCTCTGCCCAGAAATTGGGCCGCGCCCTAGTTCATTCCCTCCGCCCCCCCGCGTACATCCCCTCCCTGCAAGGGGTCAATAATCACCATGAGCCAGAAATCCCACTAGTGACACGGTCATCTGTTCTAATGTCCCTCGTTACGCGCTGCGCTTGCCTACATGGTTAGTCAGCACCGTGCTGAGACTGGTGTAAGTTAGATGGAGATAAAATACTCTTATTGCCGGTCAGATTTCATTTCTTTCTCTTCTTTTCAGGTGGAAGAGTTGTGAATGCTCGCTATCTTCAATATGATAGAAAACCTGTGGGGAAGGTGAAGTCTGGTTTCAAATTACCTGCTTTAAAAAAAAAAGTGCTGGCCTTTAACATAGTAAAATGAAAGCTGATTGAATGAGGCATTTTAAGAGAGTGAAAATATAGATCAGGCTTCAACTGAAACACAAATATTTTAAAGAGTCTGGAATATGGTTTAGAAATACGTCTGGCAGCCTCTGATGCTCATCCACTCTGCCTAGTACTATTGGTTAAACAATATGGGTTTCTTTAACCCCAGTCATTGAGTCCCACCCCACACATTCTTATGAGCACTCACCAAGTCCCAGAGAGAAAAATCAGGATAAAGAATTGAAACCAAGCTCAGGCCTCTTATGTGACTTTGCGAAATATTGTGATGCCCCAAGGCAGTATTGGGTGTTTTTATTTTGTTAAATTATCTATCAGTAAAATTCTGTAATAAAGTAGGAGTCAAGACAAGGCATTACACCTCTTAATTATTATTAATCTTGAATATTTTCTATTTTCTGGTCATCAGAGTATCTCAATAAATTCCTCTATAGTTTCTGGTGTAAAAAGATCCGAAAAGGGGGAAACCCCAACTAGAAGAGCAAGTCTTTTTCAGAAATGTAAAGCCACCACAGGTAAGGGTTTTTGTGCGCGTTGTTAAACAATCAAGAACTATTCTTTATGGACTTCTCTCCACCTGTGGTGCTATAGTACTGTATCACTGAGGAAGCAGGGACTATTGTGAAATTCTCTAAAGCAGTTGTCACCAACCAGTCGATTACAATCAACTGGTTGATCCTAGAGGATCTCCTAGTCAATTGTCATCTGCAGCAGGGCTCCTGTTAAGGCAGGTTCCGGACTGTCCTGGTAGTGGCCAGCATGGCCCGGCAGGGGTCTCCTTCTGTGGCTGACCCTGCCTCTTTGCAGCTTCCCATTGGCCACAGCTTCCCATTCCCAGCCAATGGGACCTACAGGGGTGGGGCTTGCAGAGAGGGGCAGAGTTATATGCTCTTCCAGGGGACATGTTGTCCCCTTCTGGGAGGTGGTGTGGGGCTGGAGTAGGCAGAGAACCTGCCTTAGCAGAAACCATACCAGGAGCTGCCAGAGGTAAGTGCTGCCTTGTAGGAGCCTCCTTCTGAACCCTTCTCTGGCCTTGATCCCTTTTCTGGAGTTTGCACCCCAGCCCCAAGGTCATCCCTGACCCCCCTCCCACACTGTGAACCCCTTGGCCCCAGCCCAGAGCTTGTACCCCGTCCTGAACCCAAACTCTCTGCCCTGCCTGGTGAAAGTGAGTGAGGGTGGAGGAGAGGGAACAGGGGGGGAGATTGGAATGGGTAGGGCTTTGGGGGAGGGATAGATCTTGGGTCACCCTTAAATTCAAAAAGTGATCTTGGGTATTAAAAGGTTGGAGACCTCTGAGCTAAAGGTCATAGACTAGATTGTCTAGAGGCCTACAAAAACTTTTTTTTGCCCCTTATCTGACAATATAGCAGCACTGTGACTCCTGTCATTGATACTTAATACTAATGTATTTTAATATGTGTAGATTAGTTCTGCATTCTCAATCTGGAAATTAAATGCTACATTAATTCTCTAGAATAAGCAGATATCTGTCAATCTGTAGATGGATTGGGCTGCTACTTTAATACTCAAAAATACTTCTCTAACTTGTGTATAGATCTAGAGGAATGAATCATAAAACAAATAACTGGTAATGTTGCAAATCTACATGTTTGTACAATGATCTCATATGTGACTCTTGGTGTCTGAGCACTTGTCCAGGTGATCATCCAGTTTAGTCTGGTAATGTGGGAAAGGAATATTTTTTAAAATGATTTTAATTCAGCATTACTTCTGTGGGGCTTTAATCACTTATGCATTACCTTTTACTTCATTTGGGTTCTGCTCATACTGGCAAGCTATGTAATGGCTAAGATAGCGTTCTGAACAAGTTGAACCCCCAATTAAAAAAGAACTTTGCACCTCCTATGTTTGTTGAATTTTGGAAGACAAAAGAGATGGAAATATCCAGATGAGACTTTTCTGTGTTTTTTTTGTTTTTAATAAATGAGCTCTTGTGCAAACACTTGTGAACTTGAAGAACTAGGTGTTCTGGGCTGCTCCCTTATGTTTTACTACACTAAAATAACACTCATTTCTACAGGCACTGTCTCTAGCACACTAAATCGTACTACCTTGGGAAAAAATGAGTTGCAATCTACTTTATTAGAGGGCCATAAAAATGCTCCACCTGACCTGGATCTCTCAGCTATTTATGGTAAGTTTTCGCCTTTAACTCTCCTTTTAACATCATTGTTTAAATCAGAAATTAGAATGTATGTTAATGGTATCTAACAATTTTCTGAAGATCTCAAGCATACTACAAAAGAGGGTAAACTATTACCTCCCTATGTCAGTTTCTCCAATTGTAGAATGAGGGTGAGGCCTAAATTTTTGGGGTGCCCTACTTCTAGCTTCCTAGGACTTGATTTTTAGAGCATCCACCACTCTGATTAGTAGTAGCAAGCTGAATTTGTTGTAAGCACTCACCCCTTCTGGAAATTATGGCCCAGATATTCAAAGGTAGGAACCTAAAATTAGAGGCTAATTTTGAAAAGTTGTCTTGGCCATGCTCACAATATCAGAGCCAGGAATAGAATGTTTCTGCTTGGGGTCTTTCTTCCCTTTATAAAATCAGTGTGGCTTGATTTAAATTAAGGCCATTTAAAATCAGCAACTTAAATTGCCAAGTGGAAAGGCTTGATTTAAAAAATGGATTTTAAACAACTCTTCCATTTTGCACTTCCTTTATTTTCTAAAGAAAGGTACATTCTCATTGATATAATAATTAAAAGATGTTGGTTTACAACTAAATAGGGCCTTTACACTATATTTGATGTGTGTTTTAGCTACCTAGGAAGGTACACCAAACTATATATGTTTGTTTAAGTAAATGCGTAGCTGAGTGTTTTCAGATTCTTACTAACTGTACGTTTTCAGTATGTTGGAAAGTGGTGACTTTTTGTTCATGGTTAGTGTCAAGTGGCATTAGGATGGTAACTGGAATTTAATTAAACACACAAGGCAGTATGTAAAATTTATTTCTGTTAAACAAAACAACCCCTTAATACAGTTACATAATCCATTATGCCATTTATAAAGCTTGACCTTGGAATCAAGAGAGAAACTTTCTTTTTCTTTACATGGGAAAAAGAGCCTTTAGCTCAGTTTTTGCTAGAGACTCATGGATTTAGCATTTTTTTATTTAAATGTTTTAAGAGATTATAATTTTAGATCTTAACATATTTTGTATTAAATTCAGATGTCATTAAAAAAAACTTAATTGAAATAAAATATTAAGTGATTAAAACATTTAAATCAATTTTGTCCACTTTGCATAAAATCATATTAAAACGGTCTTTTAATCTGATTGTCTCACTCAGAGCATTTTGGCAGAGGAGTGTTATGTGTACAGATTTTTATTTTTTTATGTTTTTCTTTTGTGGTTTAGACAAAAGTCTTTTAAAAAAAATTTCCGCTTCGAAGTCTCTCTTAAGAGCAGACTCAAGAACAAGAAAAAAAGAGCAGAATTCAGTAAGTGACACTTAAAATTAGCTGGAAATTTAAACAGTTATATTTACTGGGAATGTACTGAAGAAGGATTTTTGTTCATCATTAACTTTGTCAGCAAGAGTTAAGATTTCCAAGGAGGAATGAAGACTTGTCCCCAGAAACTATGTGGTAACAGTGTTTCTGTAGTGCGTGGTGTTGGTGAGAGTGTCATCTTGAAACCGCCAAGGACTATTGTGGGTTGAAGAGCTGCTGTAGGGCTTGTGGGCTAATGTTGCATGTAGTAGTTCCCAAAGGACTAAAATAAAGAAGCTGCCAATAGAACTAAAAGCACTGGGTACAAGTAGCTATGCTAAAAATAGCCTGTTACATTTCTTTTTGGGAGCATTTAATAGCTCAAATTCAGCCATGGCTTTAAAGCTCATTAGATTTGAACCTACTTATACTGAGCTAACCTTGGTTCTATATGTAAAATGTTACATTCCTTTTAAAGGAAAAAAAAATCTGCATTTTGCTAGTGAAATGCACCCTATCCTAAGCCTTCTAAAATTTTCTGTCAAAATATCCTTTGTTCTGACAGCTGCCATGTTCTGTAGTGAAGTATCACCTTGAGTATCCGACATAATTTTGAATGGAAGAAGAAAGAATGTACAATCCAGTATGGTGCTTTCTTCATGTCACTACAGGGATGGAGGCCTCCCCTTAGTGTGTCACCAAGCATATCTGTCCTCTAAAGTGTGACCAAGTTCCATTAGTAAAGGCTCACATGGCTTCTGCTAGTGAGGATTTGATTTGTGTACCACCAACACACCACTGTGAGAGTCCAGCTTCCATTTCTTCTTAGACCCTACTCCGACTTTGGCTAGTCTTCAAATTAGTTCTTCATCTTGTTGTGCTCTTACCCATGCTTTCTAATGATGTCCCAATGTTCACAAATATGCATGAAGGCTACTTGCACCCCATGATTTGTATAGTACAGTACTTGGAAATTAAACTGAAGTCCCTTTTTACGTTGACAACGATTTATCCAGCACAGAATAGAAACTTCACGTCCTCTAGTGGTATAGTGAATCCTTCAGCGAAATACACTAGGTAGAGTAACAGGATAAAAGAGCAATATCCCAAAGTTAACCAGCCTCCATGCTTTTAGGTGAGACATGCTCCATTATTAAGAAATACACCCATTTAAAAAAAATAGTCTGTGTAGTTGATGCTTGGTAATAACAGGATAGTCTTTGTTTGCAAATATACCTATAATGATCAGAGGTGCTGCTTTGAACACATACTCAAACTTTAGTTTAGAAATACTTATTTGTATTTAATTTTTAAATATATGTGCTTCCATTAATTTTTAAAAAAATGTTTGATTTCCCTAAGAAATCTTCTGATCCTGATGATGTAATTGGGATGTTGGAATCTCAGGCATTGCTATTAAGCTATGCATCAATGAAGGTAAGATACAGATAGTCAAATGTTTGGTATTCCAGAGCTTCAAAAAACAAAGACTATTGGAGAAGTTTCTAAATATAACTGAAACAACCTTTCTGCTCCACCCAAGTTAAATTTGTGCTTCAAATATCCTGGGGTATGTAATTGTGATTCACTTCAGACACTTCCTCACATATAGCATTCCATGAACTTAGTGAAACCGTGATCTGGCTGAGAGAGTTTCTGAGATAGTTGGGAGAAGCTTCCAATTTCCAGACAAAGTGCACACTTTGCAAAAATAAGAATAGTCACTCAATGGTATAAATGTGCATGGTACACTATCAATAAAAGGATTGAGCCCTTGCTCCCAAGAGGTTACAGTCTAAATTAGGATAATTTGAGCAAGGAGAGCAACATAGTGGAAAGGGAATACAGGGATGGGATGACAAGTGATTAAGCAATCGGCTTAGGTAGTCGCTGAGGTTAATGATACAGATTTACATAATTTGTTATAGTATGATGGCTTATAAACCTAATGGAAGAAGAATGTTTGGGGAGAATTTGGAGGAGAGAGTAGAGTCTAATGGGGAGGATGGGTGGGAGGATTTGGTATTAGAGGCTGCGTGGATGGTGAAGAAATAAGGTGTAGTTAAATGTTTGACTTGGGTAGGGTGAAGTGGACAAGTTGGGGAGTTAAGAGACTGGTACAGGATCCTGAAGACATGGTTAAATATGATGCAGACGATGAGGGGAAGTCAGTGAAAACATTTGAAGAAGGGATGATCATGGTCAAAGGGGCTAAGTAAGGCATATGACACATCTCCCAATGAAAACTCAGATACGTTTTTTTCTGTACTCTTGCACACTTCCTATGTGTGCCTTTTATAGACTAGATGCCATCTTAACTTCAGGGAGCTATAGTAAATGATCATGGAGGTGAGAACCTTCCTTTACATTTTATTCTATTTATATGTAACTATATAAGGTACAGAAAAATCACTACATACAGTGAGTTAACATCTGAAATTCAAACTTGTTTGAATTTCTCCGCTCTCTAAAAATATTTTGGAAATAAATTAACCCTTAAAATACTTAGCTGTGGTTTAATATTGGCTCCAAATACATTCTTGGATTTCAGATAGAAAAAAATATTGCCCAGCTGGAGGAGAAAGGCGAAAGAAACTTATCAATATTATGTGAAGAAAAGGAAAAACAGCAGAAAAAGCTGTATGAGCTGAAACGCCAACTATTGCTCAAGAAGAGAGAGCAGAAGCTTGAAGAAGTGCTAGATAAACAGGTTAGTTTATCATACTTCATGTTTCTCCTGCAGTTTGCAAGTCTCTGAAGAAGCAATCTTTTGATACATTTTGTGCCTCAAACAAAAAAGCATCAAATTTGAACCCTGCTGTGGCACTTTATGCTTCTCAGCCAATGTAAAGGAGGTAGAATACCTATAGCACCTGCTTTGGTGGCCTCTCCAGTATGGAGGGAAACGCATGGAGGTCTAAAGGAAGAGCGAGAGCATATTCTGAGCTGTAGGGGGATGATAGTGCACCAGTCACCAGAGCAGGTCATCATCTGAGGCATGTAAGGTTTAAAGCCACACTAATATCCTTTTGTTTTCTGTGGTACCTCTCTTGTGAAGCACCGCATCTGACCCCAAACATCCTGGACTACTACAGTTATTAGGGCCAGAGCAGAAACACTGATCACATCCTGGGTTATGAGGTCTGACACAATGGCATTTGCTTGCTGTGTGTTTTCTGTTTTGTGGCATGGGATCAGCATAAGGAAAACTGCAATGGACCTTGATACACTGGGATAGGTGCAGCAGCTCCACCTTGGCATTGTTAGCTGAAGGAGCTTTTTTAAAACCGCACTTAATGGAAACACATTGTAAAACTATAATAACCAAACACCAAGAGCCTTTCTAGTAGTGATTTAAGTATCACTTTAAAAATACTTCAACAAAACGTCCTCATTCTTTTCAGTTTATTTTGTGCATTGACAGCACTTCCAAACAGACAGTAAAGAAACCGATATTGGAGCAGGCCTCCTCAAACATGGAGGGAAGCACTTTTAAAAATCGGAGTATGTAAGGGATAGCTCAGCGGTTTGAGCATTGGCCTGCTAAATCCAGGATTGTGTGTTCAGTCCTTGAGGGGGCCATTTAGGAATCTGGGGCAAAAAGTCTGTCAGGGGATAGTACTTGGTCCTGCTAGTATAGGCAGGGGACTGGGCTTGATGACCTTTCAAGGTCTTTCCAGTTCTATGAGATAGGCATATCTCCATATATACTTAATGATACAGCCACAGAACTTGTTGATTTCTTTACATTTAAATCATATTGATCTTTTTAATACTAAACTAGACTCAAATCTCACTTTATTCTTTAAGACAAACCAAATAACACATTCTGACTGCTCTTTCAGAGTGGCCTCTCTGCATTGAGGTGCTGGGTTATCATGTCCCTTTTTGTTTTCAGATGGAAGTCCTTGCTCCTCTTCTCACTGTCTGTGAACAGTTTAAGGAGGAGTATAAAACTTTTGCAACTGCCCTGGATACCACTAGACATGAGCTTCCCATGAAGAACATTCACGTGGAAGGAAATAGACACAAATATTTGGGTATGAAAACTCTAAATTAGTAGGCTTTTGCATTTTTTTCAGTATACAGGACTCTTGTGTACTTCTGTAAATTGAAATGTAACTCAAACCTCGTTAAATCCATGGCATCACTCTTATTTGCTTCCCTTGGATCCTCTGTGGAGGAGGATATTGAAACATTAGTCCCAAGCATTGCTTTGTATTTTCTGCATATTTGTTCATCTCTAGTTAATAAGCTGTATCCATCCAATTTCTTTTTCTGTAAGAAGAGTAGAGCACTCTAAACTAAGGGTAGGTCTTCACTACCCGCCAGATTGGCGGGTAGCGATCGAGTTAAGTCTAGATCGAGTTAAGTCGCGATAAATTGATCGCCAACGGCACCCCTGTCGATTCCGGAACTCCAGCTCACCGAGAGGCGCAAGCTGGAGTCAACGGGTGAACCCGTTGCTGACTGCCGCCATCATGAGAGTGGCAGGTAAGTCAGCCAAAGATACGCCGACTTCAGCCACATTATTCACGTAGCTGAAGTTGTGTATCTTCGGTCGATCCCTCCTGCTACTGTAGATCAGCTCTAAAAGTATTTGTATAGCATTTATGAGAGATTTCCTGTGGGTTCATTATTACTGAAAATATCTGCAAGGTTTGACATCTGGATAATGTATCAATAGAAACATATAACTAGCCAAGGAATTCTGTATAAATGAAGCTTGCGCTCCTGTTGTATCAATACATGGTCTTGGCTTGTAAACTTTCTGTGGAACCCCCTAGTCTCCCAAATGGAACTGAGCGAATTACCTGGTCTCCTGCTGGGATTAGTCCTAATATAATTCAAGACAATTTTGCTCTTGTAGTAATATGCTCCCATTGTCTTTTCCTGAAGGTTGCGTGTTCACCAGTATGCTCAGATGTTCCTCAACCTCTTGGGTGACCCCTCAAGCTGCTGACATAATTAAAATTTGTATTAACAAGTGCCACTGTAATTTCAGTGATAATAGTGATAACATTTGCTCTTTTGTAGAGGACTTACAAAAGCAGTTAACTGTCACACACAGTCTTTTGGTGGAAGCTGTGCCTGGTTCCTTGGAAGAAAATTCAAAGGCATTCCCGGTTCTGAAAGAACTTAAGGAAGTTGCTCTCAAAATGGATGCAGAACTTGAAAGGTATTTACACAATCATGCTGAAGACTCCAGAGTTCTATAATGGATCTTAAAATCTGTTGTTAAAAAACAAAACAAAAAAACTGCAGGTCCTATAAGCTCTTCAGACACTCTGTATTTGAAATGGCTAGTGCCACTAAACTTAGCTTCTGTACCCTTGTTTAGAGGTGGCCCCGAATGGCCAGATTTCACCTCTTCCCCCTAAAGAGCAAGAGAGACACATCCATTTACTCCCATAGCTCCCACCCCCAAAGATCTACCTGCACAGAAGGCAATGAGGAAAACCTCTTTCCTCTGAAAAAGGATCACAGGAAGGAGTGGTTAGTGTGACACATTTTGACTCCCCCAAACCAATTTCAAACAAGGCTAGCAGTCCTAAAGTCCTGAAAGATAGGACAACAGCAGGTACCAGGGATCAGAGGTATGGGTTGGAGCACTCTGTCTTCAGGAACAAGAATGTGAAGAAGACCACAACTCTGCTTTGCTATTCTTCCATATGGCTGTACAAAGAGGCTCAAATAATGGATTATACCTCCCTTCTGCATCAATGTATGTCCCTGGGAGGATCCTGAACCCAATTCCACATGAGTCACCACTTCAGTAAAGCCTGGCTGCTGCAACATCCACGAGAGGTGGGAGAGGGACATAATACATTAAGATAAATAGTCCCCTAAGAAGCAGACTAAAGTTGAAATAACGAGAGCTGTCGATCACAATTAACTAAAAATTTTTAATCTGAATTAGAAGAATTAATCACACTTAACAATAGAATACCAACTGAAATTTATTAAATATTTTTGGATGTTCTACATTTTCAATATTGATTTCAATTATAATACAAAGTGCATAGTGCTCACTTTATATTTTTGATTACAAATATATGCACTGTAAAAATGATGAACAAAAGAGTATTTTTCAATCCACCTCATACAAGTACTGAAGTGCAGTCTCTTTATTGTGGAAGTGTAACTTACAAATGCAGATTTTTTTGTTTGTTTGTTACAGAACTGCATTCAAAAATAAACCAGTATAAAACTTGAGCCTACAAGTCGACTCAGTCCTACTTCTTGTTCAGATACTCGCTAAGACTAACAAGTTTGTTTATATTGATTGGAGATATTGCTGCCTGCTTCTCACTTACGTTACCTGAAAATGAGAACGGGTGTTCGCATGGCATTTTGGTAGCTGGCCTTGCAAGGTATATACATGCTAGATTTGCCAAAACATTCGTATGCCCCTACATGCTTTTGCTACCATTCCAGAGGACATGCTGATGATGCTTGTTTAAAAAAAAAACCACACCAATTAAATTTGTGACTGTACTCCTTGGCGGGAGAATTGTATGTCCCCTGCTCTGTTTTATCCATATTCTGCATATATTTCATGTTATAGCAGTCTCGGATGATGACCCAGCACATGTTCGTTTTAAGAACACTTTCACAGCAGATTTGACAAAACACAAAAGATACCAATGTGAGATTTCTAAAAATAGCAGACGCGCTTGACCCAAGATTTAAGAATCGGATGTGCTGTCCAAAGTCTCTGAGAGGGACAAGGTGTGGAGCATGCTTTTAGAAGTGTTAAAAGAGCAACACTCTGTGGAAACTACAGAACCCAAATCACCAAAAAGAAAACGAACCTTTTGCTGGTGGCATCTGACTCAGATTATGAAAATGAACATGCATCAGTCCACACTGCTTTGGATTGTTATCAAGCAGAACCTATCACCAGCATGGAAGCATGTCTTCTGGAATGGTGGTTGAAGCATGAAGGGGCATATGAATCTTTAGTGCATCTGTCAGGTAAATATCTTGATACAACAGCGCCATATGAACACCTGTTCTGACTTTCAGGTGACATTGTAAACAAGAATCAGACAGCATCCTCCTGCAAATTGTTTGTGTGAGTGAGTGGGTAACCAAAAAGTAGGATTGAGTGGACTTGTGGGCTCTGAAGTTTTACATGGTTTTATTGTTGAATGCAGCGGGTTTTGTACATAATTCTACATTTGTAAGTTCAGTTTTCATGGTAAAGAGATTGCCCTGCAGTACTTGTATCAGATGAATTGAGAAATAAATTTTACAAATATTTGCACCATAAAAAACATTCAAAACTAAAGTGAGCACTGTACACTTTGTATTCTGTGTTGTAATTGAAATCAATTTTTGAAAATGTAGTAAACATCCAAAAATATTTAAAATAAATGATATTCTTCTGTTTAACAGCATGATTAGTTGTTTTTTTTCTAATTGCTTGACAGCCTTAGAAATGGAAAAACTCATAGGCCCGCTCATGACTGAACCCAGGAACCTCTCCCTCTACACCACCCCCAAGTTCTTGCTATATTGGAAAGCAAGCCCTCATCTTCTTCCACTTCACTTCTCATTTAATTAAGTTACAATTAGCCACAGTAATTGCTTCAGTCTGTGTGACTTGTTTGCAGGAGCATCAAGCAAATACAGGACCTGTCCTTTGAAGTCAGTAAGGAAGTTTCGTTGCATAACCAAAAAGTCTGCGAAGAGACCCATGGAATAGAGAACCTGAAATGCTGGTACTTCGATTAGCTTGGAAATGAACGCCTGTGGACACTTAACCAAGCCAGGGAGCTTGCACAAAAAAGCAGACTAAAGTTAAGAACATTTGCCTGGTAACATTATATAATTGAGGAAATGTGTGATAATTTATAATACATTCATGAGATGATATGTGGAGCATTCTTATAACTGAACCAACGTGGCATGAGAATCTCTCATTTTAGACTCAAACTTCCAGCCCTCCATCCTTTGTGGAAGCTTATTGTCATTGGTCATTTAAATGTTGAAATGTGGCGTAAGAGCTATAGGAAATGTTACTGTGTACAAATTCAGTACACACATCCGATTCGTGTTTGTTCCTTGTGCCTTGTTTCAACTGCAGCAGGACAAGAACTCTCTTCCCAAGGGAAATGTGGCTCAGAGTGTCAATATGTAGATGCAGGACCAAATGTGTGTGGGACTGCATTATTGATATTAGCCTACAAGAGGGATGCCTGAGCTCATGCACTGTGTACTGGTCATTCAGTGCGGAAGTGTAGCAGGAAGTCTGATCACCCACTTCCTATGTGATTTGGCAAGAGGAAAAGTCCAGAGATATGGCTATTCCTCTATGTTTTAGTTAAATGAAAGGATGTTGAATAGGGGACAACTGATCACTGACTTCCCTGTAATATTGTGTTTGGCAAAGCTTGAAAATCCCATGCCTAAATTCTTGTTCTGTATCTTAGTACTTTTTATATTAGGTTAGGTTTTTGTTTGGCAGGAGATCTAATATCTTTCTCAAACTTACTCTCGTCATTAATGGCCTTATTGTATAGTTCACTCTTGCCAGGTCTTGGAGAAGGTTGTGTACAACTGCCAGGAGCCCTTTTAATACACACAAATGTAAAATAAACTTTATTTCCTGAACAGTCCTGTTTCTCCATATTACTTTTTACAAGTCTTTTGTAATGGAGCAAGCTACAGCATCATGTCCTGTACTGGAGTTGGTGTATAAAAGCTGCTGCAGAAAAGTTTGTCCTGTGACTGCAGCTGTCTCAGAGGCCTGTCTAACCAGCTTCCCCAGGTTGGCATGTGCTAGGTGCAGTCTGCCTTGTAATTATTGTGTCTCAGGCAACATATACAACAGGGGAGTATAGGGACCAGCTGGTGTCAGTTTCCGATCTTGCATTTCCCAATTCCTACAGCAGAGGCTCTCCTGTAAATGGTGCCCACTGACTGGCAGTAGCTTTGTTCCTGCCAGAGGCATTGTTAGGTCTCCGTGTGTTCACATGCTCAAACAGAAACAGTTAAGAGATATGAGCTGTGTTGCTGGTTGGCTCATGTCAGGGACAGAAGAGCACAGGCCTGTGCTCAGGTCCTTTGCACCCAATCATGGGCCAGTAATAGCTTGATTCCCCTATCACTTAACACCCCAAACCCTTCTAATGGAGGGCAGGGAGAAGGACCTATGCATCCTAAAGACAAAGGCATGCAAATCCCTGAATGGCAAGTTACCTAAACTGTGAAAAGGAGCAGGCTCCACCAGCAGGGATCCTTCCCTGAAAATCCCTCCTCTCCTGATCTCAAGTTTAAATCTAGGGTTGTCACCAGGAGCGCTTCACATGTGTCTACCATATAGCAACTACAATGGGCCAATCTGTTACGAGGTCACTAGGAAGCCCATTACTCAATTTAGGGCCACATATTAATCAGAGAGGAGTTTATGATGTGCTTCTTGTCCAACACTATGCCAAATGACCAATTAATACAATACTGTCCTGAACTCTAAAGCTAAATCAATCTATTGGCTTTTGACACATCAGTTTATAGATGCTGTAATTTTAGTACTCTGGACTTTCTAGTAGTGTTAAGTTGACAACTTGAATCTTGTTGATGAAAACGTTACAGGTAGAATGCTATAGGTTAGTGGTTCTCAAACTTTTCTGCTGGTGACTGCTTTCACATAGCAAGCCTCTGAGTGCAACTGCCCCCCACTTAAGTTAAAAATACTTTTTAATATATTTAACACATTATAAATGCTAGATGCAAAGCAGGGTTTGGGATGCAGGCTGACAGCTTGTGAACACCTGAGGGGTCTCAACCTGCAGTTTGAGAACCCCTGCTATTGGTGAAATGGATTAGACAAAAAAATGTACTTTGTTAAAGTAGGTATGAGCATTAATTAGCACATATACCTTCAGAATTTTGAATTTTTCAGTATTCTAGAGTCTTATCTATTTCTGTGAATAGAAATCTGTGGTCAACCATTTCATGACCTTTGTCTAGCACCCCTGGAATTCTATCTGTGGAGATTACACTGCAACATTGGTCCCATGCTTTGTTTTGTA
Source organism: Dermatemys mawii (assembly GCA_007922305.1). Classification (NCBI taxonomy): domain Eukaryota; kingdom Metazoa; phylum Chordata; order Testudines; family Dermatemydidae; genus Dermatemys; species Dermatemys mawii. Next base: position 571,261 of record ML677376.1, on the reverse strand, counting down.
TTGTTGCAAGTTTCTTCATCTGTAGTTAAGCTATGTCTGTCCAATTTGTTTTCCTGCTGTAAAACAAGCAGAGCTCTCTAGGTGAAGAGCATCTTCTTCTTCCCTCCACCTCCGTGCTCTCTGGTATGTTTCTGCACTTCCTCACAGTTGTTGTTTTTTAGGTGCTTTAAGTTTGTCAATGGTAATAAAATTTCATCCTGAATTCTCTTTTGTTTTGCAAAGAACAGACACACAGATCATTCTGATTCTTGTAGTTAGTTCTTTCCTGTTAGTCTGGGCCTCTAAATTAGTTTCTTGAAAGAAAACAAGTTCACTTATTTAACATTAATTTGTTGCTTTTTCTGGTCCACCAAGCTCTAAGGAATTCTTAGACTTTAAGAACGCTGCTGTGTCTTCAACACTAAACAGATTTGAGCAGCTTTTAATTTCTTATTGATTTGTTGCATGTAGGGATCAAAATAATCCATGGCATGTTAAACTTGTTTTATTTGTAGTCTGGTGCCCTACCTTTACCCTGTCCTGCTCTTCAGTGTTGGCTCTAAAGATTTTATCTATTAGTCTGCATAAAGGATAGTTTAACAAGGCAGGAGCGAGAATAGCCTATTTCTGAACCTGGATTTCTAAGTTTTCAATTGTCTTCCTCTGTTTTTAATTAAATGGATGCAAAAATTAAATGTACAGGAGTTGCCATTGCGGATCATGCCGTGGTCTGTTCAGTCACATTTCTTGTCTCCAACAGTGGACAGCACCAAATGCATGAAAGGAAGGTGCAAGAAATGCCAATTTTGGCAGAAGTGGGGTAATCTGTCCCTTGTTAAGAACTCATCCTAACCCCTAATAGTTAAGCTAGTTTAATAGTACAGTGGGTTTTAGGTGTCAAGCATTTGATCTTGTGAGAACCGATTTCAAATTTAGTTCTGTGGGCTTTAAATCACAGCAACTACAAACATGGACAGAAGTCACTCTTGCTAGGGTTGGAAGTGATGGTGATGGGGGTGTGGCTTCAGGTCAGCAGCTGCCATATGTTGGCGTACCTGCATGGGGGGATGCAAAACTGGATTGAGATGTTCTAGATTAGGACTGAAATGTGTTGATCACTCAGGGAAAAAAAATATCAGCTGCTGTCTGATTTGACAAGATGAAGTGTCCAGAGTAGTGGTTGTTATTGGGTACGAGCAGTAACATGGAAAGAGGGTAGATGGGAGGAAAGCTGAATGTATAGGCAATGACTAAATAGCCAACAAGCTGTATGTTTTTTTTGTTTTGTTTTGAACAAATTGTTGGGAAGGAGACGTACTGCACTTTTTTCTTACTTTAGCATCACTTTTCATAAATCTGTTGTAACTCAAACAATGCCTTGGATGGGAAGTCACTGTATAAAAGCCACTAAGACTCTTCTTATACATCATTTTGGTATCCTCTGAAGGGGTTCCACTACAGTAAAACCTAGGAGGGGCTAGTAAGTTATTCTTGCAAACTATTCATTTGGTACTGCTTATTCCACTAAAACTGTAGGATGTGTGCTGAACAGTTCCCCCCACATCCAAAGCAATGCTTTTCACTGCTCCAGCTGGCACTTTTCTTGGGTGACAGCAATCTGGATCATTTACTACAGATGCTTATAACTCAGAGGGGTCTCTATATGAGTCTCTGCTATAGAAATGTGAAGGATGCACTTACAAAAACTGACCACTGGATGGAGGACTTTGCTAACTACTTAGGTCTAGTGCAGGGGTCGGCAACCTTTCAGAAGTGTTGTGCCAAGTCTTCCTTTATTCACTTTAATTTAAGGTTTCACGTGCCAGTAATACATTTTAATGTTTTTAGAAGGTCTCTTTCTGTAAGTCTATAATATATAACTAAACTATTGTTGATTCTAAAGTAAATAAGGATTTTAAAATGTTTAAGAAGTTTCATTTAAAATTAAATTAAAATGCAGAGCCCCCTGGATCGGTGGTCAAGACCCAGGCAGTGATAGTGCCACTGAAAATCAGCTCGTGTGCCACCTTCGGCACTCGTGCCATAGATTGTCTACCCATGGTCTAGTGTGTGGCGACAAGTTGGCAGAGCATAAGAACGGCCATCCTGGGTCAGACCAAAGGTCCATCAAGCCTAGTATCCTGCCCTCTGACAGTGGCCAATGGCAGGTGCCCCAAAGGGAATGAACAGACAGTTCATCATCAAGTGATTGATGCCCTGTCACCCAATTCCATCTTCTGGCAAACAAAGGCTAGGGATACAATTCCTGCCCATGCTGGCTAATAGCCATTGATGGACCTCCACTCTATCTTCCATGAATCTATCTAGCTCCCTTTTGAGCCCCTGTGTAGTATTGGCCTTCTCAACACCCTCTGGCAAGGAATTCCAGAGGTTGACAGTGTGTTGCGTGAAAAAATACTTTCTTGTGTTTGTTTTAAACCTGCTACCTATTAATTTCATTTGGTGGCCCCTTGTTCTGATATTATGAGAAGGAGTAAATAACACTTCATTATTTACTTTCTCTATACCACTCATGGATTTTGTAGACCTCTATCATATGCCCCCTTAGTTGCCTCTTTTCCAAGCTGAAAAGCCCAGTCTTCATCTCTCCTCCATATGGAAGCCGCTCTATACCCGTAATTGTTTTGTTGCCCTTTTCTGAACCATTTCCAATTCCAATATATATATTTTTTGAGATGGGGCGACCACATCCGCACACAGTATTCAAGGTGTGGGCGTGCCATGGATTTATATAGAGGCAACATATTTTCTATCTTATCTATCCCTTCATGATTCCCAATATTTTGTTAGCTTTTTTGACTGCTGCTGCACATTGAGTGGATGATTTCAGAGTACTATCCACAGTCACTCAAAGATCTTTCTTGAGTGGTAATAGCTAATAACTGCTTCTGTTTTTTTTGATGCTTGGAAATCTGAATAGATGAATTCCTACATAATAAATGTGTAGGTTTAATATGCTTTTCAAGGTTAGGGTAATCACCATTCATCTGCCCCTGTGCCTTTAACTCTTGCTCATCCTAAATGAGTCTCTAAAGCACTAACTTTTTTTCAGAGAGTTAATGGTATTTCTGTTAACCTTTGTGAAAAAGACCAAAAATCCAATTTATGGTGCTTTTATAATTGTAGACATGCACAACAGATTTCAATGACTAAAATTATTTACCAGTTAGATGGAAACTTTTCTTAGCCATCCCAATTTTATATAGTGGTTTCAGTACACGTTATGTGGGTTGTTGTGTGTTGTGTTTTGTTTTTGTTTTGTTTTGTTTTAAAAAGCCGCCGCCTCTTCGCAATTTGGGGAATTAGGAGAGGTAGTTAAGGGCAGAGTTTCAGCTGGCTCAAGTCAGTTTTAGCCATACCCCATTTTTTTTGTAATGTGTGTACAACAGTTCACTAGAAGAACATGTTAGTAAGCTGTTCCCCTACAACTCTTCCTCCCTATCCCCCCAAAAATTGTTTTGCCAAATGGCAATATAGAGTGGAAATAATAAGGGAACCTATATGGCTCTTTTTTTCCACTGATGGACTTTTAAGATGATTCTTGGCCTAGTCCTCTCAGAAATGCACCATTCCTTTGTGATAGTCGTCTCTAGCCCCAAGCTTATAATTTATATTAAAAGTTGCTTATAGGACATCACAGGTTGACACTCTGATTCTTGTTTTTCTGAAACGGTCCAGACATGGCTAGCATATCTCAATGCTAAGAGGTAATGAAATCCTATCTTAAGACATTGAATTAGATTTCACAGAAATCTTTTAATTTCCGAAGCATCCAAATTCTGCTCAATGGACGAGAAGAGAACATACTACTCCATCAGTAGACACTTTTAGACTAAATTAAATCTCTTTATTTTGTTTCATCAACAGGAAATGCAACAGGCACTCATGGAAAGAATGAGGGGTAGCCATGTAGTGGGGGAAAATCAGCCTAGGACAGATAAGGACCTGTCTGTCTGGAATCACAGACTGAGAAAGCTAATCCTGCATAGCTATTTAGGTTTATGCCAATAAATGTGATATGCCACACTTCCGCAGAGAATAGGATGTGATTACTTTCTCACATAAATACATCTAGTTAGACAGTTACATTTAAACTAGGTCAGCTAATTTCCTGTGATTTGATTCCCAGCATGAAAACATTGAGTCCAAACCTGATTCTCAGATGTAGTGAGACAGATTAAAAGTAGCGGGGTACTTCAAAAGGAGTTTTGTAATTGGCATGTGAGATAAAGGAAACAGTTTGTCCTGGGGATCTTGTGTCATTAACCCTTCCAAATCAAGCACATGGTCAAATAGAACTGGGAGGAAAACTAAAGTACCGCTACACAGAACAAGTGTAGAGGAGTAGAATTTCATAAGCATAGCTGCCCAAACTCCATACTATAGTTTGAATCCTGTGATAGGAATTCTACCTTTTGTCCCTTATCATTGCTAAGTGTAGAAAAGATACTTATATTGCTGTTTGTGGGTTTTTCCAACCAGTGCCCACCACTTCCCATTCAGGTTTACACTACAACTTGATTATGGAGCTGGGATTTTGGAGACTTGAAGCCACAAAAGTACTCTATCAGGTTAGAGTAGTGCACAAATGAACAGGAGACAGAGCATTAAGCCTCAGCACAAACAAGAACATAACTGCTAAGGGCCTGATCCTCCAATCTTTACTCTCATGAGTAAGTAGTCCCATTTAAGTGAGTAACAATGTCAAGCAGGAGGAGTCCAGAATACTAGTGCTCAGGAGTCCCATATTTAGAGTGTTTAATGATAACTGTTATTGGTTGGCCAGTCATTACCTGACAATCAAACACTATTGCTATGGTGTCTTTGTAGGTGGTAAGAACTGTGGGGATAGAATTGCTTTTTTCTCTTGTGGAGTGATAGGTCAGTATGACAGGATGTATACAGTCACCATGTAATTTAGATCTCTTCTGAGCCAATTTAAATGTATCTGCACCCTATGCAATAAACTGCATTCCTTCCATGACACACACACACCCTCACACTGATCACACATGCTATCAAACAGTGCCTGCGATTCCTGAAATTTCGTGAGGCGCAGAATTCCAATTTTTTTAAACTATATAAAAAATCTGAGCTATGTGAAGTCCAAGTGGTGACTGAATATGGCCCATAGATTTGACCAATAAATAGTTTTTATATATAAGCAGTTCTTACAGAACTTCCTTTAAACTCCTAACTGTTACCAGATGTGGGTTGCAGGCAGCTGCTGGAATTCCAACACCTGTTGCATCAGACTGAATGGGATTCATTTTGGCAGGATCTGAAAATTCCATTTCAGTAACTAAATAGTTCAAAATGATATCTAAAGCCGCCTTTTTTCAGACCATGCTGATCATAGCCTTATGTACAAAATGTCACATAGTTTCATAATTAGAAGACAGCTTGTACTCTTTAGAGGTTGTAATTGACTGTTATTTCATATAGCCAGTAAATATCAAATGGAAATTTCTGTAAGGTAGAAATATGCTCCGTGCTAAAGTGTTTTTTTAAAACTTTACACTGGATCTACTGTAGCTACATTCCGTCATTGCATGCATCTCTTATGCTGCTGGATTGTGCAGCTCCGCTAAGGCTCAGTGCCATAGTTCTTATACAGGTAAAACTCCCATTGATTTCAGGACTGCAGAACTGGGTTCCTGCAGCATCTCACTGCAAGATTCTCTGGGGCCATGCCTGAACAGAAGAAAACATAAGATTGCCAATGCTGGGCCAGACCAGTGGTCCATCTAGTCCAGTATCCTGTCTTCCATCAGTGACTGAGGCCATATTCTCTAGAGGGAGTGAACAGATCAGGGCACTTTATTAAGTGATCATTCCCCACCCCATCATCCATTCCCAGCTCCTAGCATTGAAAGGAATAGGCACACTCAGAGCATGGGGTTGCATCCCTGACCATCTTGGCTCATAGCTATTCTAGCCTCCATGAGTTTACCTAATTCTGTTTTTAACCCAATTATACTTTTGATCTTCACAACATCCCCTGGCACCGAGTTCCATAGGTTCATAGTGTGTTGTGTGAACAAGTATTTCCTTATGGTTGTTTTAAATATGCTGCCTATTAATTTCATAGGGTGGCCACTAGTTCTTGTGTTTTGTGAAGGGCTAAATTACATTTCCTTAGTCACTTTGGCCATGCCAGTCCTGACTTTATACACTTCTATCATAGTCATCCTTTTTCCAAGCTGAACAGTGCCAGTCTTCTAATATCTCCTTCTATGGAAGCTGTTTCATATTCCTAATCATTTTTGTTACCCTTCTTTTTACTTTTTCCATCTCTAATATATATATTTTTGCGATGGAGTAATCAGAACTACAAGAAGTATTCAAGGTGTGGGCATACCATGGATTTATTTCATTGCATTATGATATTTTCTGATTTATTAACTGTCCCTTCCCTAATGGTTACTAACAGTTTGTTAGCTTTTTTTCCCACTGTTGCTGCACATTGAGCAGATGTTTTCAGAGAACTGTCCATGATGACTCCAAGATCTCTTTCTTGAGTGGTAACTAATTTTTACCCCATTATTTTGTATGTGTAGTTGGGATTATGTTTTTCTATGTGTGCTACATTGCATTTATCAACACTGAATTTCGTCTGCCATTTTGTTGTCCAGTCATCCATTTTTATGCGATCCCTTTGTAACTTTTTGCAGTCTGCTTTGTACCTAGTTATCTTGAGTGTTCTCTAGAAACTTTGCCCCCTCAGTGTTTACTCCTTTTTCCAGATCATTTACGAATACGTTGAACAGCACCGGCTCCAGTACAGATTCTTTGGGGACACCATTATTTACATCTCTCCGTTGTGAAAACTGATTTTTCATTCCTGTTTATTCCTACCCTTTTGCTTTCTATCTTTTAACCAATTACCAATACATAGGAGAACCTTTCCTCTTATTCAGTGACTACTTTCTTTGCTCAAGAGCCTTTCATGTGGGACCCTGTCAAAGGCTTTGAGAGTTCAAGTACACTATGTACACTGAATCAACCTTGTCTGCATGTTTGCCCCCCTCAAAAAATTCTAAAAGATTGGTGAGGTATGATTTCGCTTTACAAAAATGGTGTTGACTCTTTCCCAACATCTCTTGTTCATCTGTGTCTGATAATTCTGTTCTTTACTAACCCTATTTTAAATCAATTTGCCTGGTACTGAAGTTAGGTTTACCTGCCTGTAACTGCCAGGATCACCTATGGAGCCTTCTTTAAAAAATTGGCATCACATTAGCTATCCACAAGTCATCTGGTACAGAAACTATAGGTAATATACTGCAGTTAGTAGTTCTGCAATTTCATATCTGAGTTTCTTCAGACCTCTTGGATGAATACCATCTGCTCCTGGTTATTTACTATTGTTTAATTAATCAATTTGTTCCAAACACTCCTCTATTGACACTTCAATCTTTGATTTGTTACCTAAAAAGAGAGCCTTAGGTATGGGAATCTCCCTCACGTCCTCTGCAGTGAAGATTGATGCAAAGAATTCATTTAGCTTCTTGGTAGTGGCCTAGTTTTCCTTGAGTGCTCCTTTAGCACCTTGATCATCCAGTGGCCACACTGATTTTTTGGCAGGCTTCCTGCTTCTGATGTACTAAAAAAAGTACAGCTGCTGTTAGTTTTTGCCACTAGATCTGGGCAAGTGCAGGGGTCTGCTTTTGTGAAGCCAGTTGCACCATCAAGGCCTATATCAGTCTGTGTAATTGATGTATATGAGGGGTAACCATTTCATGACTTTATAACAAGACTTGTATGTCACTGTGTTTCAGCCAAAAACAAATGGGATCAGCTCTGTGTTACTGATAGTAACATCAGGTCCAATGTCATTGGCTGTTGCCTCCGCCTGCTCAGGCACTGGAGGACCAGTACTGAATTTATTACTTTCTAAATTGCTTTGAGACACCTGAGAAGTGCTGTAAAATAGTTATAGTTTGCTCCATCGCAAGAACAACATAGTTCTTTATACTTCCACTTTGGTCTTCTTTAGTAGCTTTCATCAAAAGATGTCAGTGTTTTCAAATATTAATGCAGCCACACAACCTTATAAGGGAGGCTGGCACTATTATCCTCACTCTGCATATAGGAAAGTGGAGGCACAGAGAGGTAAAGTGTTATATCCAAGGCCACATTGTGAGTCTGCGACAGAGCTGAAAACAGAACACAGGATACCTGACTCCCAGGCACTTGTTCGAACCTTTGGACGCTGCTTTGTCCATGTGTGCTTCAGTGCTGTTCAGGTTATTTTAAAATCTTCCCCTTTCATGTTGTGTTTTGGAATTAACAGTTCTTAGTTAGTGAAACACAAAATGTCCTCTGTGGTCCTGTAATCTGGATGAGTTTACGGAAATGGAAAAGAATTCTAAGGGTATGAAAGAGCCCACTCTGTTTTATGTAGACACTTCAGCTAACTTCATTCATGGCTTAGTTTGAAACTAAGGCCAAATTATGTTCCAAAATATGCATGTTTATTCAGCAAGGATAAGTTAAAACTGCTTAAAATGCAACCTCTACTAAGTAAAATTGATCCAAGTGACTTGTGACTAGGACCATATATGCCACAGATGCATTCAGTTGAGAGAGAGAAAATTAAAGGTAAAATTGACTAGAAATTAATAGAAAAGTTTACATTTTAAATTAGTTATTTAACATTTCAATGGTGTGTGTTGATTTAATTCTACACAGGAAAATGACTAGACAATGCCATACAATACTAGTATCACACTAAAAAGTAACAGTAATGTTAGTCTATGGCAGGGGTGATGGCTTTTTTTACCATTAAAGTGTGGCTCATGGAGCCCCCACCCATTCTCCATCTATCAGACTGGAGAGTGTGCGGGGAGGGAGAACTCCAGACCTCTACCTTGCAGCAGGGTCGTGGGGTAGGGGCTTCTTCTCAGTATGGAGAGTGGTCTCAGGGCTTCAGCAGGAGCAGGGCTGAAGTCTTGAGCCCTGGCAAGCACCTCCCGTGGGGCTGGAGCCCCCAGCAGACACGCCCCAGCTCTTGAATGGCTGAAGATTGTCGTATGCGGCTCAAAGGGTCAGTAAGTTTGGCTACCCCTGGTCTATGGTCATACATTTATGACATGGTAAAAGTCAGAAGCAAATTACTTCCCTTGTACAAGTAGAGGGGAGATGTACTGTGAGGCCTTTCCTGACATCATTCTTTTCTGTATGTATTGGCTTTCATGCAAACAACACAGTGCCCTGGCAGCTCTCATGCTCGTGTTTTGTTACCTGAAGATGTGTGAACAAGAGCTGAGCACATGTGCCCAAGTGGCAAGGACCACAAGCAAAATGGATTCACCTTACATGGAAAAACTGTTTATGAGCTGAAAGCTACCATGAGAGATTGTCCTGCATCTGAATTATTTCTAGAAGAATTCCTGATTATTTTTTCCCTAGACTGTGAGCAATTCCTGTAGACTGAATGCTCAGCATTGAGAGTGTGATACTGACATTCTTACTACATTGAATAGTCCCTTACTCTGTGATTAGTCACATGAAAGCGAACTACTTAGCATAATGGTGACAGGAATTGGGCACTAATACTTTCTGAGATATGCTGCACAGCAATCAATCACACTTTTTTATGTTAATGTAATGTACTATTCAGTTTGGGGGCCCTAAAGTTGAGTAGAAAAGTTTTAATTATGAGTATCTTCTATTTCTCACAATAAAATATTTTGAAAATCTCCTGAAGTTGATGTTCCTGGCAATCACCTGTTGGGATTCCCTCTGAGATCTCTGCCAAGTAATTTTCATATAACTGTTCTGTCCTCAAAATGGAGCTATCCCCTTCCAGAGAGCCAGTATCTCAGACACATGTATGTTATAGAAAACAACTCTGCCTCTCTCATGTTTGAGACCCCTGCCCTAAAGACTGCTCCCCTTTCTCCTTCCTTCATCTTTTTTAGAATCTGCTCCATCTTTCACATGCCACAGAGCTGCACTCTTCTAGAATGGGAACTCTTCTGGCCAAGGCCAAATCCTTTCACTCTGATGAGTGATCTCACACCAAACTTTGCGGTTCTCCTCCTGCTCTGACTTGCCTCCTTTTATACCCTATGTGGTCCTGAGCACTGAGCTGTACCCCAGACCTACGATATAGCACAAGACAGCATTCCCTCCCTGCCTCCTTTCCCTACAGACCTGGCAAGACCACAAGGTCACAAAGAAAAATGACAGCTAAAGAAAATCTGGTATCTTCTCTGCATCCTCCCTCTTCAATTTATGAACAGGGTAGTCAACATTATGAAAGAGATTGCTTAAATCCTTATTAAACTGTGATATTATCCATTCTCAATCGATTTAATCTGGAACACAGCAACTGTCACTGAAAACTGGAAGGGGAAATAGCCTGTCACCATGAAAACTGGAAGGGAAAATAGCCTCTCCCCTTACACATTTCGGTGCCAAGTAAACTCCATGTACCTGGCTTCAGGAGTCTTCCAGTCTAGTTGGGGATTGGTCCTGCTCTGAGCAGGGGGTTGGACTAGATGACCTCCTGAGGTCCCTTCCAACCCTGATATTCTATGATTCTATTAATATATTGGAAACCAATCCTACACCTCTTGTGCTGTATATTCATTTTCTTTTGGGGTTGATTCATTTTGCACATGCTGCCTTGAAGTGATTTGCCCTAGAAGCCATAGTTTTATGGAGATTGCCTCTAGCCAATCTAATCCAGACTTCATTAGGTCCTTTTCTGTGGACTGGAGCACTCATTTGCTTCCAGTGTTTACAGGGACCAGGGCATTTATTTTATGATCCTGAAATACTACCAGTGTCTTGGATATGGATCCTCTGTCCTTCCCTCTTCATGTTGTTAACAAGAGCTGGAGGAATATCTAGTGTTTGTAACTTCTATTTTTTAAAAAAGATAATATTGTATAAGTTTGTGTTTTTGGAGTGGACAGTGTGCTTTGATACTATACATAGAATCCAGTCTCTGCCCCAAAAAGCTTACCTACTGACACTGAGTAAATATAGACAATGTGAGCATCTCCTAGTGATCAACAGCAAATACAAATAGAGATGGATTAGGTAGAGACAGAGATATACTAGGATCCAGGGATGGATCAGGATAGGATAGTCTAGAATCAACAATTAAACAGAGAGGCAGTTCTAGGAGAAGTATGGCAGCCCCTCTGGTGAGCTAGGAGTTCCCCAGCTTCTCCCTGCTTTGCTAAACAGTGCTCCCACACAGCTGTTTCCTCCACGGTAGGTGCAGGGAGAGCTCCCCCTCCTGTCTCTACTTTAGCTACTTGCTAGGATCTAGGGATGGAGAGGGATAGATTAGGTTTAGGGGATAGGGAGGGAGAAAGATCAAATAGCAACAATCCTGGCACTGGTCTGTGAGTCAGGTAACAGCTCTTTTATCTGGTTGTTCCTCTATAACAATGCTTAGTGAGACCTCTCCAAACACAGTGTCGGTTTCTAGATTTAGATAATGAAGGGAGAGAAGCTATTTGTGCTATGACCTTGCTTTGGGTTTGATAAGCTTCAGGTGGTCTGAGAGGTTGAGAGTTTTGGCAGTTCTTGCAGTGTGTGTGTCAGCCAGCCCAAGGAGGTCAGGGCAGCTCATATTCTCCTAGTGACCCAGGGACTCCTTTCAGTTGTGGGCCAATGTTAAGGGAGGAGAGGTGACAGGTTGGATGAGTTCCAGTATGTGGGAGGATTGTACCTGGGCATCTGGGCTCTTGGTGGTGTGTGAGAGAGTTCCAGGAATTTACTGATACAGGGGCCCTTACTGTAGGGATAAGGAACTGACTGTGGAGATCAGTGCTGAGAGTACAACTGGTGATCAGAGCTTAGGTGAGGCAGGAGTACTAGAGGGTGAGGGAGCTAGAGCTGAGGGGTCAGTGCTGAGAGAATGGCTGGGGGTCAGGGCTTAGGTAAGATAGGGATGACTGGTGGGGAGGTGCTACAGCTGAAGGGTCAGTGCTGAGGCCAGAGGTTCACAGCTCAGGTGAGCCAGGGTGGCTGTGGGGAGTGAAGGATCTGGAGCTTAGGGGGATGGCTGGGGGTGAGGTAGGGGTGACGGGGTGAGGGTTCTAGAGCTGAGGGGTCAGGGCTGAGGTGACAGCTCTAGAGCTGAGGAGGGTGAGTGGGGGGGGAGTGCTCTAGGGCTGAGGTGGGGGTGAGGACTCAGAGCACACTTGGGGGTCAGGACTGAGGTGAGGCGGGGTGGCTGGGGTAGGAGAGCTGAGGGGACACGGGTGAGGGCTGTAAAGTTGAGGGGGGGTCCAGGTGTAAGTGCAGGAGAGCTGAGGGGGTGACAGGGTCAGGGCTGGTGGTGAGAGGGCAGAGCTAAGGAGGGTGGCTGAGGGGAGGATCTGGGGGTCAGTAAGAGGGATGACAGGGGCCAGGACTCCGCGATGGGGAGTGCAGGGGAGGGACCAGTGCCCTGGTGGCGCGGGAGAGGGACTCTCTGGTGTGTGGGGTTCCCACCCCTGGCTGAGGGGACCGGGGCCAGGTGGTTCTCTGCCCGGGGGGCTGCGTGGGAGATGGGGAGGCCGCCCAGGGGCAGGGTGGGGGTACGATGCTCATGCTCCAGGGACCGGGAGGGGGAGGAGCGGGGGTCCCAGCCCCCCTCCCCCGGTCCATGCTGTCAGTAGCAGGCGGGGAGCCGCAGACAAAGAGCCGGGGCCGGAGCCGAGCGGGCACCGGGGCCAGGAGGGGCGGCCCGGGGGCGGGGACGCGGCGGGGGGAGCCAGGGGGCGGCGGCCAGAAGCACCCGGGAGCCAAGACCGGGAGCCGGGAGCTGGGGCTGCACTCGCCGGAACAAAGGGCTCCTGCCCGGCCGGGCTCGGGCCGCAGGGAGCGCGCCGTGGCCTGGGGCTCCAGAGCTAGCAGCCCTGGGGGAAGGAGCCGCTCCCGGGAGCGCCATGCCCCCCAAGGAGCCCGGCTGCGCCTGGTGGATTCTCCTGTTCCTCTGCAGCTTGTGCGGAGCTCAGCCCCCGGAGAGCCAGTAAGTACCGGCCTGGGGCAGTGGGTAGAGACCCCAGATCTGCAGCCTGGCTCTGGGGCATCTCTCCCTACCGCTGGCATGTGGGGGGACCCCCTCAGTTCTCAAGGCAATGCCACCCCTTTCTCCAGGCAGTAGACATAACACCTCCACCTTTTCCTTCCCCCAGCACGGAGCAGACCCTTCAGGTAAGGAGGGGAGGTGTGTAGATGGAGAAACCTTTAGACCCATGCGAGGAGCTGATAAATGATGGGTCATAACACAAATAACCCTAAATCCATACATGCAAAATTATCTTCCCAGTAACCTCAGCTAGGGTCGCAAACTGAAGGAATATGCTGGAGGAAACAAATATATTTTATAGTTAATCATCATACAACTGTCTGCAAAAATCCAAACTGTGGAGGGGGCTGGTAATATTTGTTTGGAACATCTTAAACACAAGGTTGCAGAGCATTTATGTACAAATACTTGTTTAATGCAGTGGTATGAATGTGGAATGTTAAATATGAGCTGTGATCTGCTAGCCAGTTATTGTAATAGTTTGAGGTACTGTTAGTTGCCCTGGAAGGAGGTGTTTACTGGAAGAACATGTGAAACTCTCTTGCCTGGAAAATCATCTGAGGAGTTTTTGTTTGTTTTGAACTTCTGTGAAAATCTTCTCATCTGCTTTATAGAAATTGAGTACACAGTTAGTCTCTGTGCATTATTTTTGTTTAGTTTAATTTTTATTGAGGTTTGCTTTGTTTTATTACGTTGGTTTGTAACCATTCCACACTGAATAGCTGCTTTAACTAGATGCCATGAAGACTTCCTATTTTCTCTTGCTTACTAGAAAATATTTCACATCCTGCCACTTCCTGCCAAGTTTTAGTGTAACCTGGCAGAGCCATTAGTCAAAAGTTCTTGCATGATCTGTCAAGTTACCGTCAGAAGTATCCAAGCTAAACATTTAACTTTCAAATACAACACTACTAAATGACTTAATTTAAAGACCACATCAACAAGCTGATATTCCAGAAAAAAAACTTAGAATTGCTTCAGATGATATGGATATATATGTTAGTGCAGACCAATACTTATGTGACCATTTAAAAGTATGCAGTATTTTTGTAGCCCTGTCAGTCCCAGGATATTAGAGAGACAAGGTGGGTGAGGTAATATCTTTTATTGGACCAGCTTCTCTCCCCAACAGAAGTTGGTCCAATAAAAGTTTGAAAGTAACCTTGTAGTAATGGAGGCACATGATTTTTTCTCTCTCTCCTCCAGATAGATTGGCTGTGTTTTCCTTACCAACGATATGCAGATTAGGTAGCAGTCTGGTGAAGTTTTAAATTTGCTGGCACAGGACATTTATTCTCAAATTCTTTAAGTTCTAAGTATCCCATGCTATCTGACTGAACTACCATAGAGAGCTGAACTTATGTTGGGTGTAATGGGATCTCCATGGCAATGAGGCCTGCTGAGAGAGAAACACTGGATTGGAATTTGCTAAAAGGTGACTTGGGGGCCGTAAAACACCATCAACTTCATCCCAGAGTGATAATTAATCATGGACTAAAGTGACCCAACTGCTGGAACCATAGTGAGGCAAGTGGCTGAAATATGTTTTAAAGTGTGTGACATGAAAAATTATCTTATAAAAAATTCCATTTGGGGAGAAGAAGCAGAAAGATGTATGATGTCATAAAGAGGATATAAATGTATTGCTTACAGTATCATACACCAAAGACATTGGAGACTATAATGCAAGAGACTATAGTGCATACAGTCTATAAATTTATGGCATGGTGCCATTCAGTTTGGGAAGAGCATAGCGTTCCCATCGTAACTGTACACAAGATTTTATTATGTATAGTTGTGAAGTCTTTCAGGGCAGTTGTAAAAGCGAAAGTGGGCCTGTTAGAATACTTCTACCAAAGCTGTTATTTTTAAAAAAATAAAAATTGATAACACATTCAAGATGTATCCATTTTAACAGAAGCTGACTGACAAGCAGAATTGGGAATGTGAACTCAGATCTCCTGATTCCCATTTCTAAGCTTTTGCCACTAACTTCTGCTTCCTTTTTTAAAGCAGAGAGTGGGGGGAGAGGCAGAGGTGGGGGAAAATAAGGCCAAGTTTTTCTGAAATGGCTGATGATTTTGTATGCCTCAATTTTGCGGGTGATCAATTTAATATACCTCATCTGAGCCTGACTTTCAGAAAGTGCTGAAACATACACCTTCTGAAATTCAGGTTTCTCTCAGGTGTGTTAAGTTTGGCGCCCAAAATAATTAGTCACTTTTAAAAATTTGGTCTAAAGTGCTTAAAAACAAGCCCTTATATATAATGCTAAACTGGAGGACTCTGACTGATGTCACCAAATTCTTCAGTGTGCATCAGCCCTTTTATATACAGTGAACTGTACTTAATTCTTTATGTTAGCATGTATAATTAGGATGTCAGTACTAGTACACTATAGTTGAATTGTATCAGTAATTCAGGCTCCTATTCATGGCAATGTGACTGCAGTTCTATAAATGTGAATATATATGATAAAGTACAGTTGAGAAACAGCTATATATTGCTGTGATATAAAATAATTGAGTTTAGTGCTGGTTTCAAAGTACTATAAAGTCTAATTAGTACAATACTTATTTTTGCTGATACTTAGTATCCTATATATAAGCCAAAAATACAATTCACACTTTCTGTAAATTTCTGCTGCAATTTACAGCTAACGCTTTTTGCTTTATTTGTTCTATTAATGTTTGTCATGTGGAATTCTTTGGGTAGCATGCTGAGGTAAACTGTAACTTCACAGGATCTCTTGGCAAATGAGCATTAACTAATGTACACATATCAGGAACTGCTATCTTGCTTATTAGTGAGGTCCAAGGAAAATGGTGCCCAAAGTGTGAACATGTAAAAAGTGTTCTACAGTTTGGCTGGAAGCTGCCCTCATTATTAATAGGAAGACTTGATCTTTAGAGACTACAAAACTCCTGTGGTGATGGCCCACCTCTCCTCATTGGATCAAGGTGGAACATTACAATAACTTTTTTTGCAGTATAGATGAAGCCAGTGAACATTGCCAGACTGCAATCTGCTCCATTTTATGCATATTAGGTTGAGTCCCAAGATCCTGGCATGTTGCCCACATGGCTGTCCTGGAGGCAGACTCTAGGTGACTGTATTACTGAATATTTTTACCTTTTCTTTATGTTAATATTTAAAATAATTTCATGCTGTTTGGCACCTTGATCACCTCACATTTTGTTGCTGTTTTCATTGACTATCCACTTCCAACCTTATTTCCCAGGGGCTATTTGATAGCAGCACCTTCTGTTTTCCGATCAGGCGTAGAGGAAGCTGTTAGTGTGACCATCTTTAACTCAATCAAGGAAACAGCAGTCCAGATTCAGCTAGTGGTCAAAGGAGAAACAGTGGCACGAGGCCATGGAGCAGTTCTGGGTAAGTTCTTATTTATGGGAAACTGAGTAAGAGCTAGTATACAAGCCAAAATGCTATGTGGCGCTCTTCAGCATCTTTTAGTGAATGGCTTCTAATATTGCTGAAGCTGGAATTATAATAATTTGTACACCACTTATTGGTGCAGAATGTTCCCAGCTTTGATTGCACTGGCTTGGCTCTGGTTTGTGGTTGTCTGAAGTGATCAACACTGATGCCTTTGAAACACTAAGATAAACGGAGAGCTTAAATGCAGGTGATGCACTAGTATTCAAGTTGTCAAGTGGATATCTAAATTCCCATTGAAAGCCTGAGCTTTCTCATTGAAGGAACTGTATGTAGGATAAAAGAATAAGGATGAATTTGAGGAAGAATATGACATCTCTGCAAAAACATCAGAACCCTTCTACCCCTGAATCTGAACTTAAAGGGGAGGCTAATTCTCCCCCTTCAAAATCTATCATGGAGACTTTCGTCTTCATTATAGAGAGAGATGATAACTTTGGTGCAACTAGATACTCTTTAGGATTGAAAACAAATCCATCTTTCCTGTGTGGGAAGACAAAAAGAGTTTTGACTATGTCTCAGTTCACACATTTGTTACAGTGTAAAACAAATTATACAGGTGAAAATGGGCTCAGCAGTGCTACCAGTGATGTGAACTGGACTCAGACAATCAACAGTCATTTTTACTATTAGGTTTAACGCTGCTCTATGCAAAACTCATGAGAAGCATGAATACCGTGATCTTAATGACTGCCTACTAGCTGAGGAAATCCCTGAAGTCTGCTCTCTTGGTTCGTAAGCTTTGAGTAAAACAGCTTCTGAGCTGAGATAAAGAAGAGTGATCAAGAGGTGGTTGGATCTGGCAGGGCCTGTAATTTTGTGGGCTGTGGTTGCCCATAAAAGACAGATCCAGATTTTGGTGGGCCTAAGAGTATTCTTAGTCATCTTTGTTAGCTTTTTTATGAGTAACTTTATTATAATTAATGGAGAAAACATTCATAAATCCCTCACTCATCAGTGAAAGAAGTAATGATCCTTAGAAAAACACCCTTTTAAAATAGGTTTCCTTTCCTTACGGGAATGTCTCTGGTTTTATGTTTCTCCTTCTCTCCTTTCAAATTGGATCACTCTTATTTTAGGTCCCAGGTTAGCAGGGAGCTGCGCAGCATAGCATCTATGGCGCATCTGTAGCATCTATGGCTACATAGATGGGTATGGTATTTGTACATGTGGGTGATACATGCTAAACAGAAATCTTAGCTATGGTAAGATACAGCAACCAAAATAGACTTTATGGGTGTCTAATGAGGATGATTCAAGTCGCAGGAAAAGCAAAATATTTTAGTAAGCTTCCTTGTGGCCAATCCCCAAACTTAGTTGCGTACTCTAACCACAGAGCACTTTGAAGTTACTCTGAGAAAAAGTTATGAATTAACATATCCAGTCAGGCCAAGTTTGTACTGTAGAGCACAGCTATACAGTATATGGTTTCCTCCCCACAACCTCTGTTGATGGCTTTGCATAATGCAGAAAAAAAATATCTCTGCTAAATCAAACCATAATCAGAGGACCTATCAGTTGGAGGCATTATGGTTTTCCTCCTCTGAGCCCTACGTGTCTTAGAAGTAAATGCTTTAACTCAGAAAGAATAACACAATGCCATAACACTCTCTCTCTCTCTCTCTCTCAGATAAAGGGACAGTCAAGCTTAAGGTGAGTGTCAAGTGTTATTCATTTAGTGTTGGGGAGAGAGAATATTCTAAGACTACTAGATAATTAGCAGCCAAAGAAAATGAGAATCAATTTAGGGCTGAATTAATAACCTTGGTTTGTGCAGCCTCCAGGATTACGTTTCATATGAATTATATATGAAAGAGTCGAGCAGTTTATATGGGTGATTTCTCAATAACAAATTAATGATTAGTTATTTTATAGATGTGGTGCTGTGCAGGATATGTAACTGACAAGGAATAGAGGATGTACACAGAAGTTCTCAAAACATGCCAAGAAATTACTGGATATCAACTGGAAATCATTCCAGTAATAACATGTTCCTACTGATCTTCTGTTGCTATATAGACTCTTCCCTGGATTTGTGCAGACTTGAGCTTCAGGCATTGGTAATACTACAACACAACAGGGAGTGACTAAAATGCACCCATATTAACTATGGCTGCACTAGAAACATGGGGAAGTTACCTTTATGGCCAAGGAGAATCCATAGTGAGGTAAAATAATCATCATGCTTAATTTAAATGCAACTAAGGCAGAAAACCCTGTTAAAACAAAACAAAAAAATCACTATGAACCTATATAAGGAGATCATGAGAGTTTTAACTGTCTTTTAAGTTTCTTTAACTAATAGCTCTTCAAATTATTTCTTGGCCTGCTTTATTATACTTTTACACTTGGCTTGCCATAGTTTATGCTCCTTTCAATTGTCCTCACTGAGATTTTACTTCCAATTTTAAAAGGATGCCTTTTTGCCTCTAATTACTTCTTTTACTCTGCTGCTGAACTATGATACCCTTTTTTTTTGGTCCTCTTACTTTAAAAAAAATTGAATTATACATTTCATTCTAGCTTCTATTATGGTCTTTTTAAATCGTCTTCAGGCAGTTTGCAGGCATTTCACCGTTGTGACTGATCCTTTTAATTTCTGTTTAACTAGCTTCCTCATTTTTGTGTAGTTCTCCTTTTTGATTTTCAATGCTACTATGGTGAGTTTCTTTTATTCTTCAAGGTTGTTAAATTGAATTATATTATGTTTGCTGCTATCAGTGATTCAACTATATTCACTTCTTGGACCAGATCCTGTGCTCCACTTAGAACTAAATCAAGAATTGCCTCTCCCCTTGTGGGTTTCAGGACTAGCTCCTTCCAGAAGCATCCTTTATGATGTCTAGATATTTTATCTCTGCATCCCTTCCTGGGGTGCAATATACCCTATCAATAGGAGGACAGTTAAAATTCCTCATTGTTATTGGATTTTCTGCCTTTTTAGCTTCTCTGATCTCCATGACCATTTCACAGTCACTGTCCCCATCCTGGTCAGGTGATTGATAGTATATTCCTACTACTATACTCTTTTTGGTCATATCCCAAGGTTTATTGTTCCTGCCCTGCAGTTTGCCTGTGACTGACATTAGTGCTGTTCTGTCCAGTGGTTAAGCTGTGCATGGGAATCTGACTGAAGGAGGGGTCTGAGACATTTCTTCTTCTTTTTTATGTAGTCAATGTACTTATCCAAATGCACTTTCTCCATTACCACATATCCTTTCACAGCAAGAAAGCATAATGTCAGAGGAGCTATAGATAATATCCGTAGTTAAAGATGCCTCTGTAGACTTGTTCACTCAAAGCTTACATTTCACTATTGAATATGATCTGCAGTCATTACTGATTTCTTACTTTGATAAAGGGAGTCTGTTGTTCCCTTTCACTTTTAAATTGTCTTGAACTGGTATCATAATGTCACTCTGTGACAGATATTTTTATATTTGTATTTTTATCTAAAGATACTTTGTTCCTGTATATTTGGTTTGTATGTATGAAACAAAGGGATAATTGTAATTGGAGTGAGTGTGCAAATGTGTGTAATTTCTCTCAATAATGCTATATACTTTATAATATGCTTAATTATTTCCCTATGTAAAACACTTGGGGCATATCCCAGAGGGTTAGCAAGCATCCAAAGAATCTACTTTCAATTTCTGAGGAGCATAAAATGTTTAACTTGGTGGTGAGGCTGAGTCTTACTCTTTTATATGTGACCACTTTCATCAAGTGGTGTCGACAGCAATAAGGGCTGGGTTCCTCTTAATGTTACAAAACAGGCCTGGCTTTTGAACCTCCACCCAGAAATCTGGGAAAACCAAACACCACTAGGTGCCTCTGAGAGGCAATTCTTGCCTTTTCGCAAGTACTGAATCTGTGTATAATAAAAGGAAACGTTTATTAAAACAGAGAATGTACTCAGCATTAATTTGGGAAAACACCATAACAATGTTTCAAAAGTATGCAAACCACGAATTCACACTCACCCCACAGCATCTTGGGCAGTAGTCCTTTGCCTCTGTTTTCCATCTTGTGGTGTTGAAGTCTGATGAGTGAATGATCCTTTAACACACCACTCCCCTTTTCCTCTGCTGCACCCACTCACAGTTGTTTGTTTGAATACAAATCCCAGAATTCAAGGTTTTTTTCACAGGGGTTCACCTTCCTGAAAGGGGTTTGAGCAGTGTTAGTTCTTCCTGCAGTTGTTGTCTCTGCCATCTTTACTGCTGCTAACCACTGTCTCTGTCATCACTTCCTACTGGTCTCTGCTTGCCACTTGCTACTGCCTCTGCCTCTAGCAGCAATGCAGTGTTTTGAGGTTTCACCACTTAGCCAGCTCTTAGTGATGTCATCAAGCAGCGAGGAAACTCATTGCTGCTGTATCGTCTGCATTGTTTCTTATTGCACATTGTCCCCTTCTACCTGCTTATCAGTGATTTCAGTTCTAGTGATCCCTGAGCAGACACAAGGACTCTGTCTGGCTCTGATCAGTTCTGTCTTTAAATGCTGAAATAAAGGATTAAATGGTATTTAGGACACTTTTTAAACAGAGTTCATGCCCCCAAGTAACATCTGTCCCCAACCACTCTGACTTTCACTTGGATTTGGCATCACTCCCCTCTGCTTAGCAAGTGAGGTTAAGTTAAGGTGACTCCTCAGTTAGGCATGTTAAGTATATTCTGCTGCCCATTAGGGATAATAAAATGTAATAATCCATGTGTTCAAAACTAAAGTGAATTTTAACCCAAAACAGCCAAAACTGATTACTTTGGGAAAGCAGGTCTGTCTATGGATCACCTTAGCAAAGTAAATGTGTCTATGCAAATACTGTCTACTCCTGAGGTCTTTTCCCCCAGTTCATTAATAGATGGCATGGGAGAGCTCATTCAGACCATAGATTACACTCCCTTTCTACAATCTAAATGCATTTGTCCTGTATTTGATCAGGAGAGCAGTGGTGGCCAGCCACATTTCAGGGGACACTGAGGGAAAAGAGTTCTATACTCTCAGAACCTAGTATAGTACAGACCCGTTTATGCGCGGATGTCGGGAGTCAAACTGTCACGACTGTGTGTTAATGGACCACAAGAGGAACATGCTGAAATATCTTAAGATATCTGTATATACAGTACATGTATAAGTATCTAGGATTACATACTGTGACAAAGCTCCAAGTCTGTACTTGTGGGTCCTGCGCTTCCTGGCAGATTTAGGGGCCTCAGAAACTCATCTAGGCCCCAGAGTGACCTCCCTTTCTCAGTATAATTGGCAAGAGTCACTGCCTAGTGAGTTACCTTCATCACAGGCCAGTATGGAAGATGGAAAAGGGGGGAGCCCGGGCCCGCCCTCTACTCCGGACTCCAGCCCAGGGACCCTAATAGTATCAGCTAAGATGGCTGACCTTTTAGGCACAAAACACAATACAATTCCCTGGGCTACTTCCCCACAGCAGTCTCCGCTTCTTCAAACTCCACTTCACCCTTACCTCAGGGCCTCCTTCCTTCTGGATGATATGTTGTTCACCACTCAGTCTCACCAACAGCATAACTTCCTTCCACAGCTCCTGACACCCACACCCACCTGACTAACTGGGAGGTTTTTATCTAGTTTCAGCCAGTCCCTGATTGGCTTCAGGTGTCCCCATTAGGCTAGCTGTTTCTACTCCTTTCTAGAAGGTTCTTAATTGGCCCCAGGTGTCTTGATTGGCCTGGAGTAGCCTTTGTTTGGCTATCCAGGGAACAAGGACCTGCACATCCTGAGGCTGATATACCTGCCTTCCAGCACTCTCCTATACCCTTCTGGTCTAACTCTGTCACAATACGTATTCACAGCGTCCCAAATACTGCAGGGTTTTAACTCGGCGGGAAACGCGTTTGTGGCCGATTCATCGGCTGACCGGCTTTCTCCAGAAATCAATACCTGTGCTATGCCATGACAATTTTTAAAATAACTTATAAACCCCTTGCTGGGTTGGAATGATTCATCACACCATTAAATTTCCAAATTTTGTCGCTTGGGCTTGAAGAATTGGCCCACTTCCTTTCAGCCTTTCCTGAGCAAATATATCTCTCTAGCATGACAGTGATTAAGCGTGCATGATACATCTTTACCAATATCAGCGATAGTATGTTTTTCCTAATATTAAATGTAAATCTTCCTTGTTGCACATTAACCCCTTTTCTTCTTGTCCTACCTTCAGTGGATGTGGAGAACAATTGATCACTATTCTCTTTATAATAGCCCTTAATGTATTTGAAGACTTTTATGAAGTTCTCCATTCAGTCTTCTTTTCTCAAGACTAAACATGCCCAGTTTTTTTTACCTTTTCTCATAGGTTTAAACCTTTTTATCATTTTTGATGTCCTCCTCTGGTCTGTCTCCAATTTATCCACCTTTTTCATAAAGTGTAGTGCCCAGAATAATACTCCAGCTGATGCCTCATTAGTGTTAAGTAAAGTGGGACAATTGCTTCCTGAATCTTGCACAAGACATTCCTGTTAATACACCCCAGAATGTAACAAGTAATGTTAATGTACGATATAGTGTGTTAACATTTTATTAAACCATTACCTTAATATTTTTTTAACTACACCCCAGAATGATATTAGCCTTTCTTTCAACTACATCACATTTTACATGTAGTATAGAAGCAAGCAAGGTCACTGTGGTGTTATGAGTCACTTGAAAAAGTAAAATAATAAAAAATAAAACTCTGTTCAGTTCTCCTATTAAGAACATAAGAAGTGTTCTTCCTTTCTAATCACTGCTGGGTCCCAAGATGTGTTAACACCACCAGAGACTCTGGCCCTGTATGATAAGGAAAGGGTGTGCTCTTCAAATGTCTGCAGAGATGGTCTCTAGTGCACATATGACCTTACCTGTATGTACCTGCTCTGTTGGCCTTGGGTTACCTCTTTCCCTTAATCCTGCTCCTGGAAGTTGCACACCATTATGATGAGCTTTTTTCTTTAACATCAATTTAACCCAAATTTTAACAACAGGGTAAAGATCTTAAACTGTTGGAAGATTTCACTGCTTAATTCTTGAACCTAATTAGCTAGAATTGGGAGAGTTCAGGTCAGCAGGAGATGCATAGGTAGGTCAGAGACTGTTTTGCTTTGGGAGAGAAGGCTTCATACTGTGATACTGACATAACTATGCCTCTCTCAAAGCTTGCCTTATAACTCTAAAATGTCTGTGTTTTGCATTTTCTACTGACCGCACCCATGTGCGCACACACACAGAGTTAGAGATTTAGGGGTGGTAATTTGTTTGCATCAGTTTTGCTGCTGAGGCTTTGACATGAATAAACTATTATAATACTTAGTCCTGCCTTGAGTGCAGGGGGCTGGACTAGATGACCTCTTGAGGTCCCCTCCTATTCTATGATTCTATGTTCTCCGCATTTTGTGGACTAATCCCCACTGTGCTGGATGCACCCAATGGGGATCCATAGAGACAGGGGTTGTGTCAGCAGGGATCCCTATGGGGATAGGGGCACTGTGGAGGGGTAGGAGCAGTGCACAAAGACTCTTTCAAGACCTTTTTTTTTCCTCACATCATGGTCTGTTTTGTAGGTGCCTTCGGGGCTTCGTGGACAAGCACATTTAAAAGTCTGGGGAAACCGGCACCTAACAGAGGAGGGTTACATCTTTCATAACTATACCACAGTAACCATAGATAGTAAAGGGTCATCAGTGTTCATCCAGACTGACAAGCCTGTCTATAAACCCAAGCAGAAAGGTAAAGTAACCTCTGTGACCCTCACAGTCTGTACTTTTGCATGCAAAAACTTGAATACTTAGACCAAAACTCTTTTTAAGAATAATCCCTGAGATCACAAATCTTGTTGAGTACCAGCTCTGATGATTAATAAATTTTCCCTTTTCTCCCTTTTTAGTGCTGATAAACCTGTTTATGGTCACTTCTGACCTGCGACCAATCAATGAGAAGGTAAGTGAATAGCTTTCCTTCCCATTGTAAAATGTCTTAAGTGTTCAATATTTCCTGTTTATCACACACATACAAGGAGTTACACAGCAATGTAGTGAGTTGCTGTTCCCTTCATTTTCAATTGCTCTGGTATCTCCTAAGATGGGGTGGTATAATTCATGTGTTTGCTAGTATGTTGTAGTTTTAAGTTTAGGGCTTGGTTACATTCATTCATTATGCTCTCCACCCCTCTCAGGGTATGGGCCGCAAACAATAGATTGCCAGAGAATTCTGTCCTGGGCCATTCTTTCAAGTCATCTTCCAGAAAGTTGGTCTCTGAATTATCTATTGCTTGCGTTTCTGTAGCAGGTAAATTTTTACGGGATGGGGTTGCTATTCCCACGCCCAACCCTCCTCCTTTTTCATCCGGTCTTGGGACCGGCATTGGCGGAGTTGGTTTGGTTACACTTACAGCTTTATTGCGGTTTTGGTTATATCTGCCCTCGTATACAGCTATAGGGATAGCGCTATAGCGTTTCCACACTCAGATCCGCCAGCAGTATAGCATGGCCACATTTGCAGCACTTGCAGCAGCACGGGGAGTGATGCATTATGGGCAGCTATCCCAGCATTCAGCTGAGTGCAACGTGCTTTTCAAACGAAAGGGTGAGGGGGAACGTGTTGTATGTATGTGGAAGGAGAGAGCGAGTGGAGTTTTGGAGTGCTGCTAGTGTGTCAGCAAATTCTCTTTGAAATACAGAGCCTGCTAGTCTTCTGTTTCACACAGGCTCACTCCGTAAACATTTGCATTGCTTATTTGCTGAGTTAAGAGATAAGCTCTGAAAACGTACTTCCACATTCCTCCTGCTGAGTTCCAAACAAAGGGAAGAGACATCAATTGCCTTAAATGACTTAGAGGCATCTCCAGAGATCACTCAAAGCGATGTATTGTTAATACACATTCACACTGGAGATAATACGGAGCACTCAATACGCTATAGCTGTTAATCCTCTGGGAAGGGAGGATTACCAGGACCGCTACAAATATGGATTTATAGCACTCTACGTGCCTTGCCAATATGGACGGGTAGTGAGTTATAGCACTCCTGGTGGCTTTACAGCGCTATAAAGTGCCAGTGTAATCAAGCCCTCAGTTTCTGAATTTGGCCGCATTGTAGCCAAAGGGTAGGAGTAAGTGATAATCTTTAATTGCTTTGTGTAGTTGTAATATGGTAGTGAAATAAAACATAATTAGGCCAAAGCAGCTGTGGAGGAGAAGTGTTTGAGGGACTAGCACTTTGACACTGATATTACGGAAGCACTCAGAGACCAGGATCAGTCACTTAACCAAAGGTCTGAAGGGCTAGTTTTCAAGTCAGGAGCTTGAGTGAAATGGTTGTTTGACCAAACTGCTCTTTCAGATGAGTGATATTACATGTCTCTTCTGCACCGACATGCAGGGACCAGAAACTCTGTGGCATACCCTTCTTATGCCAGTCTCACAGCTTCTCCCGAGATAGAAAAATATGTCTTTGTCTCATGGGTGTTTTTATTCTTTGTTTTTTTCAGATTGAAGCCTACATAGTCGTGAGTATCCACCATTTAGCAAATGGCATCATTACACAGGGTCACTGAGTCCTCTCTGAAGGGAGCAGGTCAGAAGTTCATGCTCTGCCAAATCTATCATCACCATCTCTGCGTGGAGTTCAAAAATGTTTTAATGCCTTTTCAAGGGGAAACTGAACAAATTGGTTACATCCACTGGGGTTTATGAATATAACAACCTTACCCATCTCTCACATTTTCTTTGTGCAGATACAGTCCTATGCTGCATCTGGCTGGGCAATATGATTATCTTTGCACTCAGATTTATGGTAATAGACACATTTGGAATGCATGGAGATGGAGAGAGCTTACTGGCTTACTCATATACCCCTCTCCCTTTCTTCTTTGTTTTGAGGGGAATGAGGGACCCTTTCTCTGACAAGCCTCTTTTAACTAATTTCTTTATCTGACAAAAAATGGAAGAACTGACCCCATGGTCTGTACTTTTGTTAGCTGATTGACTGGCTTTAGTGCTGACACAAAATATCCCAAGCAATGGATTATTATTGTTTTTTAGCAGACGGGTGATAATTATGTGTATGAAAATGAAATTGTTGCAGGCTGACACTTAAAAGTACTAGTGAAATTTACCTTTTTTATGATAATGTCTCTTGTCCTAAACCATTTTCTAGGATCCTCGCGGGTCTCGGATGATAGAATGGAGCAATCTGAAGCCATTTTGTTGTGGTAAATTTCTACCTGTTACAGTTCAGCGTAACTTTATTTTCCTCTGCTAGTTAACATTAATTTCTGCCTTTTGGGTTTTTTTATTCAAATAAACCTTTACGGAGATTGTTTGATAGTCAAAGAGGGTTCACAGTGTCTCTTCTTCTCTCCTAGGTATTGTGAATATGAGTTTCCCTTTGTCTGATCAGCCAGTATTTGGCGAGTGGTTTATCTTTGCTGAAATGCAAGGGCATGCATACAACAAATCCTTTGAAGTTCAGAAATATGGTGAGTTATTGCCTGCAAGTCAACTTTGATCATAATCCCAAAAATATTCAGAATACTGACATTATGAAATATTTTTGATTTGAGTTGAAATAATCAAGAAATGATGTATCAAAAATTCCAGGAGAAAAAATTCCTGTCAGATGTAATATGTGGCAGGAAATGGACCCTTGAAACTTAACCAGACTCTTAGCTGATATCATTTTTTATAATATAAAGGGGTTTATATTAATCATCATGTGGCACAATCCATGCTTATAGGTAACAAAGGCTTCACTCTGTTTTGGAAAAACTGTTGAAGTTATTTTAAGTCAGTCACTAAGTTTTTTTCTTTCCTCACCAGATCCCATCTTGGGACTCTCAGAATTCCTAATCATTGCCCCTCTCTTATTTTTAATCTTAATGCCCCCTGCCCTATCTCAGAGTCCCTCTGGCTGATGAGAAATGTGGATTGTTCCCCCCAGATAACATGTACAATATCTGACCCTGTGCACTGAGGTATATAGACTTTGCTTATTGTTCCAGTCTCTGAATGTCTTCAGACATATTCCCAACATCACAGTGGGAGGTACTGCAGGTAGTGCAAGGTGCTCCTGCCACTGGCTCCAAGAGGCGAAACATTGTGTCTGCTGCCCAGCCCCTACATGAAGTTTTGGGTTCAGTTACAAAGGTCACATACTCCATATGGGAACAATGATGTACAGAGGTGGGACAGCTGATCACTAACTAGTTCTAGGGAATGGTTACTTAATAGCACCTTGCTAGTAGGATTCTGGGTTGATGCATCACCTGATATTGATAGGTTGCTTTCGTTCTCTGTTCAAGGCTGTGCATCTTCACCTTGCCTGCAGTGCTCCAACCACAAGAAGGGATCTTATCAGAGATATATAGCTGTTAGTACATTCTGATTCTAAGATGTTTGTAAAACACCTCTTCTCTTTTTCACTCCATTTTAGTGTTACCAAAATTTGAGCTGTTGATTGACCCACCTCTCTATATCCGAGATCTTGCGACTTGTGAAAAGGGAACTGTTCATGCCAGGTAGGGGACATGTTACAGATACAGTCCCATATTTTATAGGTTGCAGTGTAGCTGTGGGATAGTGCAATCATCTAAGCTCAGAGGGGGCATGTGTCTCATCCCCAAAACTTTGCAGCGTGGCTTCAGAGCATTATCAGATGATTTTCCTGCCACTGCACATTTGAATGTGATGCTGAGGTACCCGTGGTCTCCTGGCTTCCGTAATAAAGTTTCTAATTCTTCCATAGCATACATATCTCTGATTGTATGCTGTACTGTGTGTTGAGTGAATCCTTCATGCATAAGGTGTCTGGAGGAAGAGAAAGCTATTCTGATGTTTGGCTTAGCACCATAGCAATTCTTCATCATGCTAAGGTCCAGAGATCCATTACAATGGGTACTTCAACCTTCTTGCAATCTAGGGAAAAAACCAGACCTGTCAGTCACTTGCAGCATAGGAATGCCTTACCTCCTGAAGTTCCTCGCGGTCTTGTTGGCTTCCCCAGCCACTGGTGACTCATACATCCTTCCCAGCGGAAGAACTTTTCTGAGGGAATTCCAAACTTTATTTCAAATTTCTGACTAATGGTTAGGCTCAATAATATGTCCATCTAATTCCTAGTCATGTCCCAGGATTTCATTTGCTATTTGCGAAGATGCTACCCTCAGCTTTGTTTCCACTTCTGAGGTGTTTGGGGCAGCTGGTGCCCCTGTAGACTTCAGGGAGCGAGCGAGGCTGTGGAAGGCAAATGTAAAGGCAAAAATAAAATGAATGGTCTAAATGAATGGTCTATATCTTTTACCTCACCCCTCAGCGGGTGTTGGAAGAATACCAAGGTTTTCTTGGCAAAAGTTGGATTAAACAGAGTGGAAGTTGCAGCCAGAAGTATCCTCATTTATTGTAAGTAATTTTGATTGACTGGCGAGTGATTTCTAGTATCTGCAAACAACAATAAAGTGCCCTGTGGTCTCTCCATGTGTCAGGACCTAGGATGTGAGGTAAGGGATGAGCTCTCCAAAGCTGGGCAAGATCTCTGTTATATGTCTATCCACCTTTGCTGCTGCTCCCCAGGACCATACTAAAGATAGGAAAGAGAGAGGGGATTGACACTGTTTGTTTGGGCCTTTCTGCCTGAAGAGGCTGTAGTTCTCTATGGCCTGACTAACCTAATATTGGATCTTTCAGTGTCTCTCTCTCAAAGAGGAAGTTTGCTATTGCAATATATACATTAGAGTCAAAATGGATATAGGGATGAAGTGATTATCATTCCTGGACCCTAGAAGAAGGAAGTCAGCAAATAAAAGTAGCATATTGGACAAATGAAACAGCCTTGGATTCCTCCAGGATGCCTCTAATATGAATACCTGAGGACATTCAAAAGGTCAAATCTCTGTACTATAACATTCTCATTATGTTCAAGAAAATAAAGTTTTGTACAAAATCTGACATTAATACCCTCTTAGGAGACCTACCCTGATTCTAGCCCCACCAAAGTTATAAAGCACAACTTTGGAACCTCATTCTGATCCTTACAGCACTTTCTCAATTGAGTGATTGTGGGAGGTATCATATTCTTCCTATCCATTAAAGTGGACTTGTAATTAACTGTTTATTTGCAATCAGATGAGTTTATGGAGTTGTGCCTCTCAGATGAGACTAGTATTGTACTCTTAATTCAGAGAGGTATTTTCACAACTGTCATAGCATTCACTCCCAAAGTAAATGCAAGAAATACTCTTTCTTTTGTCAAGCATCAAAGTCTGCTCTGTGGGAACTGGGAACACTGACAATCTGAGGACAGAAGAGTCATATCTCTTGTCATGAAATTTGGTAGGCAGCCATGTGGCCAACAATTCACCAAATAGTACATACTGATCATTCAGGCTTTAGCCAATGTCCTTTTTCAGCAGAAGTCTTCTTCCCTTACTATCCAGGGGAAGATGCAGTATATAATATATTTAATTTAGAAAAGCAGAATAGAATTATCCTGACTGTGAAAGTAGTCTCAATGAAGTCAGAGCAGAACTTCTGTGGGTGAGACAAGTCCCCTTCTCCCAGGGGCTGACAGGTCTGGTTCTGCCCTCAAACTACAAGCAGGCTGAAGTACCCATTGTAACAAATCTGTAGACCTCCTTGCTCAAAGAAAGAAAATTTTAATCTAAGCACAGATAAACTTTCCTATTAAAGGGAACCCCTTTACAAAAGTTAACAGTTGCCTGGTAGGGGAAAAAAATCTTCATCTTTGTTGTTATAATAATTGAACATGAAATTATTTAAACACTGAATGCACTTTCTGCGGTTTGTTTATTTTTTGCATTTCACTCTGTCTAGGAGAGTGCTCCTAGACTGCTCAGTTTCACTTTCTGGTTCTTGTCATTTTGTGCTGGCATAAGACTGCTGTGTCTGAATTGCAGATGCTGGTATTTAAATTTTAAAAAGAACCGTTTCCACTGAAACTTTTAAAAGTAGCTATCTGTTCCTCTCAGAATGAACATGAAATGTTTGTATTGGTGAGGAGCCTACATGCTAATTTTTTTCAACAGAAAATGCAAATATAGAAATTAGAAGAAGATTGTGCAGAATTTTAAAAAATACTATAAAACAAATGGAGCCCGAGATTAATCTGGCTTTCAAGTCAGATAGCCTCTGTTAGCCTGGATGCATCTGTGTACAGAAGCCTGCAAAGCTGGAGACAGCATCCTTCTGTTCTGTCTAGTTTTAGTTTAGATCAACTATTTAGAAGTTTCTAATGTAAAAACTTTCACTGAGATATTCACAATTGGCATTTAGAAATGACCTCTTGTGGTGGCTTTTATTTTCTGAGTTCTAGGGATGCAGGTGTTATGGGTCCAGCAAGGGGTTAATCAAAGAAATGGAGAGGCGCCAATCTGAGATTTTCATTATCCTGCTTCTTCTATTTCAGATACACGTTTGGGAAACCAGTGACAGGAAAGTTAACTGTCAACATGACTATAAATGGAGTGGGGTACTACAGGCATGAAGTGGGACACCCTGTCCTCAAAACCATAGAGGTGAGGGGAATCATTACATCAGTTGTAATAGAAAGGCCTGCTCTGCACCCTTTGACGTCGATACCAAAGCTTCCGTTGATGCAGAATCAGGGTCTAAATGTCTCACCTGTGCTCTACATACTGTGACAAAGCTCTGTTCTTATCTTCGTGGATCCTGCGTTTCCTGGCAGATTTTTAGTAGCCTCAGAGGCTCACTGTGACTCTCCACGTAGCCCTTCTCTCTCTAGAGACAAGGTCACAGCCTATTGAGCCATTTTCGTCACAAGCCAGTGAGGAGAAGCTATCCTTCCTGGTACAGTCTCTATTGTCTCCCAATTTCAGAGACTAATTAGGGGAGGCAGAAAGGGGGAGCCCAGGCCCGCCCTCTACTCCGGGCTCCAGCCCAGGGACCCTGATAGTATCAGCTAAGATGGCTGACCTTTTAGGCACAAAACACAATACAATTCCCTGGACTACTTCCCCACAGCAGTCCCCGCTTCTTCAAACTCCTCTTCACCCTTACCTCAGGGCCTCCTTCCTTCAGTATGATATGTTGTTCACCACTCAGTCTCACCAACAGCATAACTTCCTTCCACAGCTCCTGACACCCACAGCCCACCTGACTAACTGGGAGGTTTTTATCTGGATTCAGCCAGTCCCTGATTGGCTTCAGGTGTCCCAGTCAGGCTAGCTGTTTCTACTCCTTTCTAGAAGGTTCCATTGGTACCAGGGATTTGTTTAACCTGAGACCAACATATCTATTCTCCAGCACTTTCCTATAGCCATCTGGCCTTGCCTCATCACAATACTAAAAATACTAGAGCATTTTGCATGTTATCTGATTGTGTCAATATTTGCAGGAGGGGTGTTTAATGAGATAGTGCTAGGTATTTTAGAGTATACTGATGAGAGAATGTGTGAGAGTACTGGCGGTTGGGGCAGTGCTAGGACAGAGTATGGATGAACAACACACAAAATATGTTGCTGGTTGTTTTTTCCCCTTAGGGAATGTGTCCCCATACTCAAAACCCTTTAAAATAAAACAAAGAAATACCCTATCACCTCCCCACCCCCAAAGAAAGCAAGCCCCATGTTCTGTGTTTGACCAGAAACCCTTTTTTAACAGCACATGCTGAGTAATATTTTCCTTCTCCTGACCTGGCTGGTAGATTGATGGCTCTGCTGTTTTCGATGTGTGTGTGAGAGACATGATGCCAGCTGATGTCCCAGAGCATTTCCGAGGGACGGTCAATATTTGGGCCACCGTGACCAGCTCTGATGGGAGCAAGCAAGTCACATTTGATGACTCAACGCCTGTTCAGAAACAGCTGATTGACATCAAGTACACCAAGGACACTAGGAAGCAGTTCAAACCTGGCCTACCCTACAAAGGGAAGGTAAGGTAGGGAATATGGGGACACTCAGGGTGGCTGATAGAAAGGCTATATGGGCAATTTATCCTAATGTGTTATACACCATATGCTGAGATGTTCCTTTTATCAGGTACTGAGTTTTATAACTGTATGGAATTGCTAATAACATGAAAATGCTTGTTTTATAAATTAAATGACTGTTTAGGTAGAAGTCACATATCCTGATGGGAGCCCAGCTGATGGAGTCACAATTCGAATCAAAGCTGAGTTAACTCCAAAGGATAACATTTACACAAGTGAACTGGTATCCAGAAGTGGCTTGGTGGAGTTTGAAATCCCCTCTATTCCTACAGCTGCCCAGTATGTCTGGCTGGAGGTGAGTAAAAGCTCTTTATGGGATTAATGGGCTTTAATAGAGCTAGTCTTGTCAAATGTGCACTTTGTGAATTGGTGCTAAAAATGGGAAATCAGTCAGTGACCTGAAGAAGAGCTCGTCTGTGTGAGCTTGAAAGCTTGTCTCTTTCACCAACAATAAAATATATTACCTCACCCACCTTGTCTCTGTATTGACAGCGGGAAGCTTTTGAGCTCAAACTTTCACCTTTGAACTGCAATGAATATTTATCCAACTCCATATTGCCGATAGAACTGATGATAATAGTAATAACAGCATAGAGTTGTCTGCTCTAAGTAGATCAAATACAGCGTGATATTAGGAATAAGCTTCAAATATCTCAGTAGAAAGTGAGTGTATTATCACAGTATTTTAAAGATAGCAAAAGAGAAAGTGGGAGGGGGCAATGTCTGGAGTGAGAGTGGTGATGAGGACTGCACGATGGGGAGGGACAGGAGCCCAGCTTTCTATGTGTGAATAACATTCAGATGCATTTTTTCTTAAGACCAAAGTGACAGCAATTGATGGGAAACCTGCAGGGGACCAATATCTGCCAAACTATTTGTCTATCAGCAGCTGGTACTCACCTAGCAAGTGCCATATCCAGCTTCAAGCACCAGACAAGCCTTTACAGGTAGGATAGCTTCATGTTACATTATGATGACCTCTGCAGTTCTTGGCTCATTCATATTTATTGACCTGATGAAGTATTTCCAGATATATCTGAGGGCTATAGCCTATTATTGTACCCATGGCAAACCTTAAGAGGCTTCACTTTAGACACTGACCCATCTTTAGCCATGAGCTACTTCACTACTTGGTGCTGCCTGCCTTACCTGCCCCTGAGAATGTACCATGTTTCCTAAAATATAGGGGTGGGTGAAGAGAGAGGTTTGATCCCCAGTGGAGACCCACTGGACTCCAGAGCTCAGATCACAAACTAGTTCCCCACACCCTAAAGTCTATATGAATTGGATAGTAAAAATGACAATATTAACATTTTGGTTCGAATCAACAAATGCTAATTGATTTGAAGAGAAGCCAGAATAGGATGAATTAATAATCTAATTCACAGATTGGAACTGTCTAGTCTCCTTGGAATTAAAAGTCTGAATCCCCAGAAGTATCATATCAGTCCTTTACCTCCCAAAGGTAAATAAACTGAGCATTTTGTAATTTTCTATTAGAGAGGGTGGTGACTTCTCAGGGGAAACCCTAAAAACTGAGCTTCCCTTCTGTGTGTAAAAGTTTTCATGAAATGTATCCTAAGAGTAGATTTATCCATAGCCAGAATTTCTTCTTCAAGTGATTGCTCATGTGTATTCCGCAGTAGGTGTGCATGCTCGCCACGTCCACGTGCACTGGTGCTGAAAGTTTTTTCCTTTATCTTTCGTAACTGGTGTTCTGATAACTGTCTTTTCCCACCCTTTTTGTTGTGCTGATCACCATTTAAGTGCTGTTTTCCACCCCAGAAGAGACTGCATATCAGTAATGAGTTTGTATGTATGCTTTGTAAAGTACTTTGGGATCTGGTGGTCCATATTTCTGACTTACTATTGTATAATCAGCAGGCCTGTTAGGCTGAGTTTCAGAGTCAGTGTAGCCAAATAAGGGAGTTTTATGGTTGCATTTCATGGCAGTTTAATGGCTAATTAATCCTTTACAAGATTTCTGAGGTATGGAAAAGGGATTATGCACTACTAATCTGAACACACTGTTCTTATTATAACCTGATTAGAAATAATTCTGCTGTGGGAAAGCTGGGAATTGTGTGACCAGCTGATGTGGGAACCATTTCTTCAGCTTAGTCAGTTCTTACTGGGTGTTCCAATTAACTACATATTTTTTTTCATGAACAGTTTCATCATTTTACTCTCAGGAACTCTAAATGCCTCAAATATTTCACATCATAAGGCTCTTCTCTCTGGACCCTTCTGAATTTTCACTGCATTTAACCATTTGAGGGCTTTTCACTTCCCTGTGCCACAGTTTTGGTTTGCACCACATGCATTCACTAGGGAGGTGGGACTATTAGCACTTAAGAAAGAGGCTTCTCAAAATATTTTATTGGGATTCAGGCTTGTTACTCCATTTTCAGCATTAATTAAACATGATATTGTACCTTAAATGAGTGAGGATGGCTGGTAGCTGCAGCCAGTGCTGTGTGTGGGGAAATATTTGACCTGATACTGGCGATGTCCCATGATGTGTTTGTGTAGATGTCTCTGGACCACCTGATGGTCAGACACCATGAGCTGTCTCATGAGCCAGGCATAGCATTGACCGACTCCGCGCGCCCTTACTACCGGCTCGTTGTGGGGGTCCCAGGCACTCAGGGCTCCCACGATCAGGGCGTGGATCTATTACAGCTCCTCCCTCCCCTTTACAGTGAGATTTGAATCTTGTAAAGGGATGTCTAAAATTCAACCCATTCTGACAGCTGCTCTGTGCCAAAGAGCTGAACCCTCAAATTTCCAGAGATTCCTTACACTAATCCATATAGCTCTTGCACCTCATCCTCCTGTTCGACTCCCAGGGACCAAAGTGCTGCACACATATGCTCTTTTGCCATAGGGGGAATACACCAAACTGTTCAGTGTGAATTTAACAATCTCTTCATCCTGTGAGCTCCTTGGGGTGGAGGCTGTGTCTTCAGTGTGATGCTCATCCCCAACAGCAGTTCTGTGCTTTAAAGATAATAAGGAGGGTCTGAAGTGTTCATTATAACAAACCTGACCTCTGGCTGCTGTGTCTCTTTCCCCAGGTAGGAGAGGAGGCTCACATCGTAGTGAAGTCCACCTGTCCATGTAATTTCACTCTACACTATGAAGTTGCATCGCGAGGTAATATTGTCCTTTCAGGGCTGCAGCCTGGTAACATCACACAGCAAAGGAGCAAAAGAGCCACGTTCCCCTTCGATAAAAACATCCATGTCACTCATTTCCCAGGAACAGGTCAGTAGCTAAACTCTTAACCTAGCAACAAAAGTGGTAATCCTCCCCCTTATGCAGACCGAGGGCTTCCATCTTACTGAAGACAAACCTTCTTATTATTAAGCCCCTTAGCTGTTCCTTGCTCATGCTAAAGGGCACAGAATGAATGTGTGGAAGTATACACATTAAATTTTATGCACACTTTGACATATAAAGTTCATTTACTATAAATGATAAATCTGCTCTTATCCTAATATCACTTAGGGCATGGGATATGCTGTGCCTGGCAGTGCTGTGGTGGTAGGGATGGGACTGCTAGGCCTGGTAGCACTCAGATGGGATGAAAGACACTAGTCGTGGAGGAAGTGACCAGGGATGCTGAGCCTAGTAGCAGCTGGAGATATGGAGGTGTGGAGGGAAAAGGATGCTGGCATTGGTAGTATGTGAAGGGAAAGAAATGCTGGGCTTGGTAATGCTCAGGGCAGGATGGGAGGAGGATGGTGGCTGTGTAGCACTGAGGGGTTTTCAAAATAAAGAGAGGGATCTGTACTGGGACCAGTGCTGTTCAACATATTCATAAATGATCAGAAAAAAGGGGTAAACAATGAGGTGTCAAAATTTCCAGAGGATACAAAATTACTCAAGATATTAGGTCCAAAGCAGGCTGCAAAGAATTACAGAGGTATTTCACAAAACTGGGTGACTGGGCATCAAAATGGCAGATGAAATTCAGTATTAATAAATGCACATTGGAAAATATAAACCCAACAATATATACAAAGTGATGGGGACTAAATTACCTGGTACTACTCAAGAAAGAGATCTTGGAATCTGCTTAAGCTGCATCTGCTTAATCTGCAACAGCAGTCAAAAAAGCTAACAGTGTGAGAAACCATTAGGAAAGGCATAGTTAATAAGACAGAAAATATAATAATTCTACTATATAAATCCATGGTACACCCCCACCTTGAATACTGTATGCAGTTCTGATCACCCTATCTCAAAAAAGACACATTAGAATTGGAAAAGGTACAGAGAAGGGCAACAAAAATGATTTTGGGGTATGAAACAGCTTCAATATGAGGAGTGACTAAAAAGACTGACTTTTCAGCTTGGAAAATAGATGACTGGGGGGGATATGATAGAAGTCTATAAAATCATGAATTGTGTGGAAAAAATGATAAGGAAGTGTTATTTACCTATTCACATAACACAAGAACCAGGGGTCACTCAAATAAATTAATAGGCAACAAGTTTAAAACAAACAGAAGGAAATACTTCTTCACCCAATGCACAGGCAACCTGTGGAACTCGTTACCAGGGAATGTTGTGAAGGCCAAAAGCATAACTGGATTAAAAAAAGAATTAGATAAGTTTGTGGAGTGTTCATCAGTGGCTATTAACCAAGACAGTCAGGGATGCAACCCCATGCTCCAAGTGTCCTTAGCCTGTAACTGCCAGAAGCTGGGAGTGGACAGCAGGGGATGGATCACTCAGTAATCACCCTGTACTCCGTTCATTCCTTCTGAAGCATCTGGCACTGGCTACTGTTGGAAGACAGGCTACCTGGCTAGATGGACCATTGGTCTGACTCACTATGGCTGTTCT
Source organism: Dermatemys mawii (assembly GCA_007922305.1). Taxonomy (NCBI): domain Eukaryota; kingdom Metazoa; phylum Chordata; order Testudines; family Dermatemydidae; genus Dermatemys; species Dermatemys mawii. The sequence continues at coordinate 533,938 of ML677376.1, read as the reverse complement.
TGTTGCAATAGAAGGCACAGAGGGATGTTGTGAATGGGGGAGGGGCACATATGGAAGCTGAGCCTCTTAGCACTTGATTGGAGAGAAAGACACTGAACTTGGTAGTGTGTAGGGATGGGACATGGACAGATGCTGGTTCTGGTAGCAGATATGGGGGCTGCAGGGGAGGACACTAGGTTTGATAGTCATGGGTGGGGAACGCTGCCTTTGACAAATAACTATGTGCTTTCTACAATTTGTCATTTAGCACCTACCAACCCCCCTGCAGCGGAGGTTGAAGTCTGCATGACCTTCCTCCATTTCATGGTGGCTCACAGCATGGCTCCTCTGGGCCGTCTCCTGGTGTATTACGTCAGAGAGAATGGAGAAGGGGTCACAGACAGTCTGCAATTCACTGTCAAGTCCTCCTTTGAAAACCAGGTATGAACAAGACTGCCAGTGGAGAGGATGGCCTCTCTTGTTACTCTTTGTAGTTTCATCATCTGAACATAGTGTGAGATAATGAGGGTTTTATTTAAATACCTAGGTTTCAGTGGCACTTTCAGCAAATGAGACAAGGCCTGGTGATGTTGTGAACCTCAAAGTTAAAGCCGCGAAAGGAAGCTGTGTCTGCATTGCTACAGTGGATAAGAGCGTCTACCTTCTCAAGACAGGTTTTCAGCTGACGTCTACCCAGGTGAGATAGAACTCAAGAGTCTGTCTCATTCTTTCCTGGCACTCTCACCTGTCAATTCAGTGAATAGGGAGCTGCAGTGAAACACAGTGTACTTCGAGTTGTGATGGCAACTTCTCTCCTCTCTGTTCAGGTTTTTCAGGAACTGGCAGAGTATGATGTTTCTGATGCCTTTGGGGCTCCCAAAGAAGAAGGGCATTTCTGGTGGCCAGGCATGTCCTCACGCCGACGCCGACGCTCTTCTGTCTTCCCATGGCACTGGGATATTACCAAAGATGCCCGCTTTGCATTTACAGTAAGAAGCATCCATCTGTGCTCTTGTCCTGATTTCTCTGACAACTGTCTGTGTGATACATTCACATTGTTAAAGAACAACCATCTCCATTTGCATAAGACTGTTTGGCATTTTAGGCCAGACTTTCAAAACAGCCCAGTACATTAGATCTGGGCCACAAGTGTCATAACGGGAGATGTTGAGTGCTGATCCTTTTTCTTTTTTTTTTTTCTTTTTAATCTGACCCCTAGAGAGGATAGCAATGAGTGCTATGTGTATAGATGCTTAGAGAGAGAGTGTCGGTAACAATTAGCAGAACTTCCTGCTCTGTAAAGTAGAGTCTTTTTAGGAAATTTTTTCCTGACGTTTGCCAATGTTTGAATTAGAAAAGGAATGAAGGTGCAGACCTATGGGTATCTTCTAACTAAGTCTTTTAAGATCAGCTTGCTCACGATAAGCACTAATCGGCATGAGATCTATTGGCGCCTATTCTGCTGCTGACTTTGAGTGATGGCATAATGACTCCCTGCGTTAATTCTGGTGGGAAATATACATGCCCCTTGACATAATGAGATGTGTCCTGTTCATAAAAACATGCCTGACTGTGATACTCTGCCCACTAAAGAACAAGAAGAGAGAAATTAAATTCTGATAAATCTTACCCATCTCCAGAATGGGGAGTCAGGTCTTGGTGTAAACCATTCACAGAGATAATCTTAATTTTGTAAGGGGCTCCACTGTCAGCCTGCTGGGTTCCCATTTCTGCCATCCCTATTATGGCTGCACATAGTCTCATCCTTGCCTATATATCTGCTCTCATTCCTTTACCTCCAGTGGTGCTGGAACAGTTTTACACTGGGGTTGCTGAGAGCCATTAAACCCAACTTTAAACCCTGTATATGGTTGAAACCACTTCAATCCAGCACCCTTAGTTTCATAAACTATGTACCTCCATTGCCTAAATCCTGCTCCTTGCTCACTGTTGTCATCCTAACTCTCTTGGCTTCCTGCTCCTTTTGTCTCTTTTCCACGTACTTGGTTTATGGCTTTTGTTGTGCTGCCCTTAACATCAACAGTGTCGTGCCCTATCCACCAACGTGTTTTCCCTTTCTTACCCACCAGTTAATTTCTAATCCTTTCTTTACATCTGCTTCTGCAGGAATCCACTCTTGTTCTTCTTGCTCTGAACTCTTCTTTCTTGTCTTCCTCTCCTCTTTCCTCTCCAGGGTGTGTGGTCTTGGGGCAGGGCCCATGTACATGCTTGTAAATTGCCATATATGCTTATGGAGCTATATAAATTATTTTAAATAATTATCAGCTCTAGAAGAGAACAGAGCATGTGTTCACTTTGGTGCCTGGACAGAGGAGCAGATATATCTCAAGGTCACAATCACAAGGTCACATGCTGGTTATCTTAAAAATAAATTCACAAAAGTAAGTAGAGCTGACAGACAATTTTCTCATCCCCTTTATGTTTTTTATTGTAAAACTATGTGGGCAGCTTCTATTCTGCCTGGTGTCCTTAATGGAACTGGTTTGTGATATCCAGGATGAGAGTCTCCTGGTAAATAAAGGGATGGGTAGAGACAGAACAATTTGGGAGTTTTTGAAGAAGGATAAACTCCTGCTATGACCAGTGATTAAACCTTCCAGAAAGGAACTATAGATGTATGTATATCTCCTAATATGTGTGTGTCTGTGTATAGGTATATATGTGTGTGTATATATAAAACCTAGCCATGTTTAATTTTTTACCTACAGTTACTTGAAAATTATACATACACCTGCTTCTATTAGATATTTGTGAAATGCATTTTCCAAACATTCCCAGAACTCTCTGGGGAACCTGCTTCTCTCCGTGTCCATCCCCTCTCTCCCCACCAAAAAATTGCCAGCCATTTTTATTTTCCATATAACTTTTTTTAAAAAATTCAAATAAATTTTTCCTCTATAAATACCTGGAACATGTTGATGCCATTTGGGAAAGTTCAAAGTTGAGCATGCAGAATATTTCTTTATTGTTGGGTTGTTGTTTGTTGTTGTTGTCTAGGAAACTGGTTTGGTTGTGATGACTGATTTAGTCAGTCTAAACCACAGACAGAATGGCGGCATGTACACGGATGAGGCCGTGCCAGCCTTTCAGCCTCACACGGGGACACTGGTGGCTACCATGCATTCTAAGATTGTACCCAGGTAACAGTCTGTAAGGTTTTGTGTGTGTTTGTAGTTTGCACTGAGTATAATATTTCTCACAGCTCTGTTTTATCAGGAAACGTCTCAGGTTAGTCAAGGGGAGAGAAAATTGTGAGTCTCCAGAAAGAACTAACAGAACTAGGTAATTGAACAACACAGTGGTACATGGATTTCAGCATAGACCAGTACAAAATAGTGCACCTTGAAAAGACCAGTTAAACTCCTTGCACACACTGACTGGCTCTGCATTAATTGTCGCTTCTTAGGAAAGACAGCTCAGCATCATTCTGGACAGTGTGGACAGATACCAGCTCGTTATGCAGTGGGTAATTAAAGCCAGCGAGATGCCAGACTGTATGAAGAAGGGATAAGGGAGTAATACAGAAAGTATGATAATGCTGTAAATCGACAGTATGTCCTCTTGGATGCTGCACTAAGTGCTGATCCCCCTCATCAAAATAGCTTCAGGAGACTCAGAAAACATCCAGAGGATGATAATGGAAACAGTCAGAGGCATCAGGGGAAGGAAGAAAGAAAGGAGGAGACTGTACAATGCGAGGATACAGAGACAAGGAGTAGTCAGTATGGCAAGGGAATGGCTAGAGGAGATACGGGAGAGGAATATAAAATAGTAACTACTACACGGATTGGCAACCTTTGGCATGTGGCCCACCAGGGTAGACCCCTAGCAGGCCAGGCCAGTTTGTTTACCTGCCACGTCCGAAGGTTCAGCTGATTGCAGCTCCCACTGGCTGCGGTTTGCCACTCCAGCCCAATGGGGGCTGCAGAAAACTGTGGCCAGCACATCCCTTGGCCCTTGCCGCTTCCCGCAGCCCCCATTGGCCTGGAGGGGTGAACTGTGACCAGTGGGAGCTGCAATCGGCCGAACCTGTGGATGCGGCAGGAAACAAAATAGCCCAGTCCACCAGGGGGCTTACCCTGGTGGGCCGCAGGTCAAAGATTGCTGATCCCTGTACTACAAAATAGGCCAGTTTGGGGAAGCCTGTCTGCCCCCTTTCCATAACCTAAGAAAAAGAGGATGATCACTGACATTAAAAGATGCATGTTATTTCTCTTTCCTCAGCCTTTTTGCCTGGGGATTGGGATAACTGTACAAAAGAACTCACAATGTATTCTGAGCTAATGGTTTTACCTGTATGTATTTTATTCTTATACCCAGAATGTTTTGATAGGTACATTGTTATATTTTAAAATAAATAAATAGGTGTGTGAGAGAGAGAGTGTGTGTGTGTACATAAATAATATATGTATTTCCAAATATAACAATGCACCTATATTATATATATATATGGGCGATCCAGATTCAGTTCCCTGCTTCTCCACAGACTTCATGTGTAGCCTCAGGTATGTCATTTAGCCTCTCTGTTCCTCAGTTACTATCTGTGAAATGACAATTCACAGGGGAATTGTGGGGATGAATACATTACAGGTTGTGATGCATTTCGAGATCTACTGATGAAAAAGTGCTGTATAAAGAGAGAACTATTATTTATTATTACTTATTATTTTAAATAATATCCTACTAGTGGACCCTAGGTGTGTCTAATTCTGGTGATTACCATGGTTCTGGGTCAAGATATGAGCTGTATTCAAGTGATATCATTAATTTCTTTATCCTTTTCTTGTAACCCTCTGTCTCATTAAAATAGTTTATTGCTGAAGATTTGTTTTTTGTCTTAGAGCAGAGAAGAAAAAAAGAACATTCTTCCCTGAGACATGGATCTGGCACTGTCTCAATGTCAGGTATCTATGGGGAACTTTTCTGCTGGTATCCAGTGGTTTGTACAGAATCCTGCGAAGATTTTAGTTCACCTGGAGAATAATATCCCTATATGACAGTCTCTGCCTCACATAACCCTTTAAAACCAACTAGGTGCTGCATTCGTATCCTCTGACTTCAGTGCCAGGGGCCAGACTGAGTTGCAGATACACCTGGGTTTTTATCTCTAGTGAAATCTAGTAGTTAAACACATAACACTATTTGTTGGTTAATAACATCTCTGTGGATCATGCATGTAGGTTGTTCGCTATAAAGTTGTGCTGCACTTGTCAAAATTCTGTCGGTGAGCCACTGGTGGCTTGCAGAACACTTTGCTGGTGATCTGGAGAAAGCTACCCGATCACATGATAGTAGGTCTTTGTTTCCATTTGTTAACCTGTCTGTGTTAAAATAAAGCTAAAAACACAGTAAGTTCTCCCCTAGTATTAATTCCTCATGTGAGCAATTGCTGCAGTTGCCACAGGAATGTTATGCAAATGTGAATGCTAGGAGAGATGGTCTGCATTATCGTTAATGGTGTAAGAGGTTTTCATGACACAAGCTCTCCACTAGGATGTGGTCCATCCTATCAGGATGCTGGAGTAGAGTGAGACATCCTTCAAAATGTGTGGGCAGCATTGAGCATCTCTCAGGAGGAAATAAGTATTGTCTATGAAGCCTAATTCAAGAAAATTCCTCTGCCCGTTCACCAGGATGTGCAGGGTCACAGAAGGTCATTTTCAAGGCTTTAATGGATTACCATGACAAGGAGCCCAAACTGATGTGTTTTTTATTTTTGCTACTTTCTGTGTGTGATGTGTTGAGATATGGCCTAGACAGCTATGTCTCTGAAGTCCTTGTTCAATATGCTAAGCACTAGTGACCGCTCTGCATTGATTTGACATGTCAAATTAACACTGCACAAAGCCCCTCCTTTCACTTTCCATTTTGTGTAGGGGTATCCCCAAAATAATCCAAACTCATTGCCCAGTAAATTATAGCCTTTTTCTGGCACAACCAGTGCCACAAAAATTAATAAATAGATGACTAATCCCTCCCAAAGGCAGCAAAGCTTGGGATAGGAAATGTGAGGCAGATTTTCAAGAGCTTCTCCAAGTTTGCAAGTAAACTTCACTCCCAGTAAATGTTTATAAATTAAATTTGACAGGAATTTGCAGCAAGTGTATTCAAATGTGTTCAACTGAGCATGAAATATGCTTTGTAAAAATACACAAAGAATTCCAGAAGTGCCTGTTTGCCCCAGCCTGCTGAAGCACAGTTAACTGTAAGTGGGAGATTGTGGAATAAAAGGTTGCAGATTGCATTTCACCCCTCATTTCACTATAAATAACCGAGTCAAACATTGTCTGATTTCAACTGCCTTGAATATTAAGAATTTTTTCTTCTATCATTTATAATTAAAATATACACTTCTTAAAAAAGAAACAATGTCTAATGTCAACTTCCCAAACCAATTCTAAAAATTCCTAGAGCCTAGTTGAAGTGTCTAATGGCTGGAAATATGTGTATACCTTGGCCCCTCGCCCAGAAGAGTAAGTGCCCTCATGTGTGAAAATAATATGTTAATGCTGGTTATGAGCTGAAATCCCAGTGGAAAGAACATCAGCTGCAACAAATTGTCTGGTTAAAGACACTGGAATGCTGCCAGCTCTGAAGCTGGGATGCACTTCTGCTGATTCTCCAGGGCTCTGTTTTATGTTGCAGGTACCAACTTTCGAGCTCTTATTATGGTTGCAAACTTTTTATTAGATGTTAAGAAAATAATGTGCTTGAAAGAGGTTAAAATAATATGGAGCTGCTGGGAAAGTGAATTTCCCAGGCGCTGAATAATAGGAAGGTCCCTGTGCTATTCTCTGTAACTTGATCTGGAGGGCTTTCTTCACAGGACAGGCACTAGAGACTGGCTGACCATAGCACACGGGATTACCAAGAACACATGGAGTCTAGGTTTTCTTGGTACATTTGTTTTATGTTAATGTTTCCCTGTTGGGATTTCCAAAAAGACTCTATGTCTGCAAAGTACTGAGGAGATCTGAGCAGCAGGTTAAGCTTCCTTCACTTCATCCGTCTGCAATTTTTCATTGACTGTTCAGTTCAAGGTAGCTCTTGTTTCTTTGGGTATCTAATTCTACTGTGAAATGTGGCAAATATGATCATCTTATTTAACTCAGTTAACAGGCCAATATTTAACTGGGACCATCCGTTAGGTTACCAGTTAAATATTTCTGATAACTAATGGATAGAAACAATAATTTATACAAATATTATTATATTAAAGAACAAAACTATCCAATCAGCAGCTTCAATCAAGAGATACTCTCTCATTCCATTTTACAATATCTTTTTGGATTTAACTTTTTAGGATCTGCGTGGTCAGTGCAACTGGTTCAAATGTCTGCTTACGAACTCAAAGAACTCTTCTGATTTAGGGCTTTTATTGGCCCTTTGTTTTTCTCTCTCTCTTTCTTTAATGGCAACTGCATGAGTGCAACAAATAGAAAAGTAACTTGAAATCTGTTTGTAGCCTCGGTCACTTGTGTAACACTCTTTAGCTAATCCAGTTTCAGGCACTTTCCAATCCCATTAATTGCTGGTTCTTTTCTGAAACACAGTGTTTCTTTCTTTTGAAATAAAGGTAATTTTAAACACCCAAGTTAGTGCAAAGCCCAATATAACTTGGAGTCATACAAACCAATACTTTTTTTTCACTAGTTGTTGGATAAACCAGTTTGCTCCTTCTCTTTCTTACTTAGTACAGACCTTTGCCTCTAAGGAAAGTGATTCTATTGCCAGGGAACAAATGCCTGTAAAGCTTTTAATCCAGGAAGGATTTACAAGTTAGAAGCCATGTTACCAACTGTACTGCATGTTAGCTAGTAACTGCTCACCTGCTCCATACACATACAGCTCTTGGTTACAGCAGAGTTTCCCAAAACAGCTGACCACTAGCAAGAGGAGAATCTAGCTTTGCAACCTTTGATCTTCTGGTGTGCAAAGTGTAGCTGAAAGCCCTGAGACTCCTGAGTCATATATTATAATACATTATGAGCTTGGATTGGGAGCGAATTCCCCAAAGTGTTTAGTTCTGTGAGCTTGAGCTATGTTCAAATGCATCTCATTGAGCTGGATAGCCCAAGTTATTCCTTTATTCTTTTTGGCAGTGATGTATCAGGAGAAGCACAGCTGCATGTGGAAGTGCCTGACTCAATCACTACATGGATAACGGAGGCTGTGGGGCTGTCTGAGAAGAAAGGGCTGGGACTTGCCAAACAAACAGAACTGAAGACATTCAAACCCTTCTTCACTGATTTCACTCTGCCCTATCATGTCATCCGTGGGGAGCAGACCAAAATCCCGCTGACTGTCTACAATTACTTAGCTGTCTGTATAGAGGTAACAGCATCTTTTTTTTTACTCTTTACCAAGACACTGAATTCGGTTGTATCATCAAGGATCTAGGCATGATGATTGCAGATTCGTGGTCAATAAGGCATTTGGATGCCATGAAGATGAGTGCAATATATGTACTGAGAGAGAAGAATGTATTAGTTTGTACTGTTAGTGAAAGTAGCTGCTTTATTTTATTTACTTTTGACAAGTGCAACATCCTGAATGGTCCTTGCAACATAGTGAAAAAGTCTTCAGGAGACTATCAGAAAATTCCTGCTGAAGCATGGGGAAGAGCTTGATTCTTAGTTAAAACAATTTTCTAAGTAGTTTATCAGAGATTTGATACCTGCTATGAATGGACATCTGCGAAGCTCTCTTTCCTAAATCTAGACCTTTTTCAAATCCATGCTTTTTCTGGCTCCAGTGCTCTTCTACAATCGTAAGCCAGATATAGGTGGATAGATTTAGAATGAACATACACAAGGAAAGTCAACATACATCCCTTTACAATTTATAGAGTCACTACACTGACGCTAAATCTGCCATTTAAATCTCCTCTAAAAATACGTTTGATTAATGTGACACGTATGTTATGTGTTGAACATGCTGTGATCTTTGGATTTTGTGTCAGTTTCTGTCATTATTACTAGTCTGATTTGCATCAAATGCAATTAAATAATTGTTTTCACAGGTTCATGTGAAGATTTCAGTTCCAAAAGGCATAAAGTTTGTGGGACATCCTGGGAAACACCATCTGACAAGAAAGAAGTGTGTGGCCCCTGGAAAGGCCAAACCCACCTCCATAGTCTTGTCCTTCAGTGAGCTTGGACTGAGCAACATCACAGGTACTGTAGAGTTATAAACCCTTCTCCTCACTGCAGAAGATCTCTCAGATTCAGAGCTGGCTGAATCATTCACTGTGAATGCAGATTTAGCCCTTTTTTCCTCTTTGTGAGCTGATCCTAATTTTCTATAAATGGATCCTACATAAGGATTCACTGAGGAGTTTGTGTGAACAAACTTCAGGCTATTCCCTTTGACTTCACTGTTTGTTAATTGTGACGTGTGGCCACCTGTTGTGTTGCATAGTTACTGATTGAATGACTGAAAATTTAAAATAGGAGACTAATGAATAATCCACAATTCTGTACACCCATTCAGGCAAATAATCATTGGTGCAAAAATTTATGAATCTTTTAGGATTAATAAAGACTTTCCCCAATACCCAGAGGTTGTTCAAATATTTATGGACTGAGAATAATATGACCCCGCAACTAATAGTGACTTTTATTTATAGAACACTTGATGTGACTTCTACTCAGTGTAGAGCAATCCTGAAGTGAGAAGTGTTTTAACTGTTGAAGATCCTACTACATTTAAATCTCTGCTTCCTCTTTTCTTTCTTCTGTTTAGCAAAAGCATTTGCTTATGGTGGAACAAACTGCTGCCAGGATGGGATGCAGATCCTGAAGAATGGCAAGCACTCAGAGGACAACTACTTGGACAAAAAGACCCCAGTTGGGATAGACTATGTTCGTAGTAGTGTTGTTATTGAGGTAAGAGGACATGATTCCACAACAATTCAGGAAAAATCAGAAGAAAAAACAGTTCAGTGACATTTTTAGTTTAGTCAAAACTAAATGGATTATAAGGGACTTCAGGGCAAGGTAATTTAGCAAAGCCAGGGATGACCGAGCCACCCAATGACAGATGAGATTAATTGAAGGACAGTTTTTGAGTACAAATTGATCCAATGGTTCCTTCTGATGTGGATTATCTTGTATTTTTCTACTACTACTACTACCGCTACTATTATTATTATTATTATTTATTATTATTGCAGTGCTGAAACCTTACAACTGAAATTGAGACCCCATTGTGCTGGGTGTAAGAGACAGACTCTGCCTCAAACATTTGACAACAGATAGAATATGGAAGAAAGGAAAGATTATTATCCACATTTTTTAGAAGCAATTAAGTGATCTGCTCAGTATCACACAGGGAGTTTATGGCAGATTTGGGACTTGAGCCAAAGCTTCCTGAGTTCCAATCCTGTGCTTTAACCACAAGGCTGTCCATTCTCTCCAGTCTGCACTGAATTTAACCTGCAACCTAGTCTTGTTAGGTCATAGAATCATAGAACTAGAAGGGATCTTGAGAGGTCATCTAGTTCAATGGTCTTCAAACTGGGGTGCGTGCACCCATAGGGGTGCGTGAGACCACTCCTGGAGGTGCACGGCCCCGGCAGCTGGAGGAGCCGGGTGGCTTCTCCGCAAGCGCCGTGGCAGTCCTGGCGGCAGGCGGAGCAGGGCGGCTCCTCCTGCCACCGGGGGCCGCCTCAGCGCTTGCAGAGGAGCTGCTGGGGCAGTCTGGCTCCTCCTGTCTTATGGGAAAACCGGGAGGTTTCCCATAAGGCAGGAGGAGCCAGGCTGCCCCAGCCGCTCCTCTGCAAGAGCCACGGCAGCCCCGGCCGGAGGAGCCGCGTGCCGCGGCTGCAGCCCCAGGAGCAGGGAGCTGCGGCCACGGCTGCAGCTGAGGCCCGGCCCCGGGCCTCACGCACCGCAGCTGACACCCGGCCCCGGAAGCCGGGCCCCGCGGCTGAGGCCCAGCCCCAGGAGCTGAGCGCCGCAGCAGAGATGGGCTTTAGGAGCCGGGCACCGCAGCGGGGACTGGCCCCAGGGAGGCAGTTTTAGAGAGGAGAAGTGGGAGGGAGTAGATGGATGGGGGCGGGGCTAGGGCGGGGCTTCCCCCAAAAGGGGTGCCTCAAAAAAAATTTTCTAGGGGGTGCATGGCCAAAAAAGTTTGGAGACCCTGATCTAGTTCAGTCTCCTGCATTCAAGGCAGGACTAAGTATTATTTAGACCATCTTTGTCCAACCTGTTCTTAAAAATCTCCAAGTATGGAGATTTCACCATCTCCCTAGGCAATTTATTCCAGGGCTTAACCGCTCTGACAGGAAGTTTTTCCTAATGTCCAATTTAAACTGCTCTTGCTGCAATTTAAACCCATTTCTTCTTGTCCTATCCTAAGAGGTTAAGAAGAACAATTTTTCTCACTCTTCCTTGTAACAACCTTTTATATACTTGAAAACTGTTATTATGTCCCCTCGCAGTCTTCTCTTCTCCAGACTAAACAAACCCAATTTTTTCAATCTGCCCTCATAGGTCATGTTTTCTAGACCTTTAATAATTTTTATTGCTCTTCTCTGGACTTTCTCCAAATTGTCCACATCTTTCCTGAAATGTGGTGCCCAGAACTGGACACAGTACTTCAGTTGAGGTCTAACGCACGGAGTAGAGCAGAAGAATTATTTCTCGTGTCTTGCTCATAATACTCCTGCTAATACCTCCCAAAATGATGTTTGCTTTTTTTGAAACAGCGTTACCCTGTTGACTCGTATTTAGCTTGTGATCCACTATGACCCCCCTAGATCCCTTTCCGCAGTACTCCTTCCTAGGCAGTCATTTCCCATTCTGTATGTGTGCAACTGATTGTTCCTTCCTAAGTGGAGTACTTTGCATTTGTCCTTATTGAATTTCATCCTATTTACTTCAGACTATTTCTCCAGTTTGTCCAGATCATTTTGAATTTTAATCCTATCTTCCAAAGCACTTGCAACTGCTCCCAGCTTGATATCATCCACAAACTTTATAAATGTACTCTCTATGCCATTATCTAAATCATGGATGAAAATATTGGACCCAGAACCGATCCCTGCAGGACCCCACTCGTTATGCCCTTCCAGCATGGCTATGAATCACTGATAACTACTCTCTGAAAACAATGTTCCAAATAGTTATGCACCCATCTTATAGTAGCTCCATCGAGGTTGTATTTCCCTAGTTTGTTTAAGTGAAGGTCATGCGAGACAGTATCAAAAGCCTTATTAAAGTTGAGATATACCACATCTACTGCTTCCCCCCCATACACAAGGCTTGTTACCCTGTCAAAGAAAGCTATCAGGTTGGTTTGATATGATTTGTTCTTGACAAATCCATGCTGATTGTTATTTTTCACCTTATTATCTTCTAGGTATTTGCAAATTGATTGCTTAATTAATTACTCCATTATCTTTCCAGGCACAGAAGTTAAGCTGACTGGTCTGTAATTCCCTGGATTGTCCTTATTTCTCTTTTTATAGATTGGTACTGTATTTGCCCTTTTCCAGTCTTCTGGAATGTCTCCCATCTTCCATAACTTTTCAAAGATAATTGCTAAAGGCTCAGATATTGCCTCAGTCAGCTCCTTGAGTGTTCTAGGATGTATTTCATCAGGCCCTGGTGATTTGCAGATATCTAACTTGTCTAAATAATTTTTGACTTGTTCTTTCCCTATTTTAGACTCTGATCCTACCTCATTTTCTCTGGCATTCACTATTTTAGATGTCCCATCACCAACAACCTTCTTGGTGAAAACCGAAACAAAGAAGTCATTAAGCACCTATGCCATTTCCACATTTTCTGTTTTTGTCTTTCCCTCTTCATCAAGTAATGGGCCTACGCTGTCCTTGGTCGTCTTCTTGCTTCTAATGTATTTGTAGAATGTTTTATTGTTTCCTTTTATGTCCCTAGCTAGTCTGATCTCCTTTTGTGCCTTGGCTTTTCTAATTTTGTCTCTATATACTTGTGTTGTTTGTCTATATTCATCCTTTGTAGCTGGACTGCGTTTCTACTTTTTGTAGGACTCTTTTTTGAATTTTAGATCATTGCAGATCTCCTAGTTTGAAGATCTCTCTTTGTGGTTTCTCACAATCCTCTTTAATCTTTACTAATTTAAGTAATTGTGTGTCATCTGCAAAATTTTGCCAGCTGGTTATTCACCTACTTTTCCAGATCATTAATGAATATGTAAAATAACACTAGTCCTAGTACAAATATGGGAGGCATCCCCCAATAACCTCATTCCAAGCTGGAAATACCATGTATTTCTTTATTTTCTAGCTCTTTAAACATTTTATAATTTATAATAGAACTTTGCCTCTCACACCTGATTTACTTAGTTTCCTTAATAGCCCCTTGTGGGGAATTCATCAAAAGAAATCTGTATCTACTGATTTTTCTTTGTCTGTTATTCTGCTGAGTATATAAAATATTTATAACAGGCTGGATGAGGTGTGATTTTTTCCTTTACAGAAGCTGTGCTGGTTTGTTCCTCTTACATCATATTATCTAGGTATCTTATAAATCTCTTTAATTACTGTTTCAGCTACCTTACATGGACATGAAGTAAAGCACACTGGTCTGCCAATCCCAGGGTCACCCTCAGCAGCTTTTTAACAACAGATAAAACATTCACTATCCTTCAATATAGTAGATGACTTTAATGATTGAAAACATATTTTTTGTTTGCAGCTCAGCCACTAAGTGTAAAATTCTGAAGCTTTAATGCCTGAAGTTAAGTGCCTAAATCCATATTTAGGCACATTTGAAATCAATGACAATCCATAGTATGTCTTCCTGATAACAATGCTAGTGAAATGTCATACTCTATAATGTATAATGGGCCTTTAATGCATATGGCACCAGAACTTTATTTTGTGTATTTATAATTAAAACTATATGGTGGTTGCTGTTACTCCAAATGCCTATTTTCCTAATGATTTTCTGCCTTTGTGTAGCCGGAGGGATTATCCAGAGACTATACCTACAGTGTGTTCTTCTGCCCTAATGGTAAGTTTGTGGATTGAATACAATATGACAAGGTTTGTTTTTTTCCACAATTTAAGTTATAAATAGAAACATGTTGCTTTACCCCTGGAAAAACTTCATTTGTTTCCCTCTTTTCAGTAGGAAAATCAGTAAAATTTGTATCCGATCTATGCCTGATGGGTTTATGTAGCATGTACAACATCAAACTATTGATATAAAGGGTCTTTCATGCCTGGCTGGCTAACTATGGAAATATTAATTGGCCAAATGCTATATGTAAATAAAAAATGAACGTCCCTTTCTTTATAAAACTGGCTAAGTGTTTTGCACAGTGGACCAGAACTGTGGCTAAATAAGGCTATAGTGACAGAGAGTCCTGTGGCACCTTAAAGACTAACTAAAGTTTTAGAGCATAACCTTTTGTGGGCTAATACCCACTTCGTCGGGTGCATGCATCCGACGAAATGGGTATTAGCCCACGAAAGCTTATGCTCTAAAACTTTAGTTAGTCTTTAAGGTGTCACAGGACTCTTTGTCACTTCTGCAATTCCAGACTAACACAGCTACCCCTCTGATTCTTGAGGCTATAGTATATTTTTAGTTGGTTTTTTAATTCAGATGCAAAGTCAGTGTATCCCTTCTGCTTGATTTAGATAAATTGGATTTGGCTACAGTAGCTAATTATGATTTGGCTTCTGTTAAACAGAGAATCTTCTTGACCATTTAAATTGGGAATTGAGAAATCATGTATAGACTTCACAAGAAATATACCTGGATTGTTTGAACTAAAAAGTCCTAATTCTATATAGGAAGGAATGCAAGAAAGTGGAAGTTAAGAAGAGACACCCCTATCCACTCTGCTAGTTTGATTTGTGAGGCACTGGAGTGACAAATGCGTACTGATAGATTATGCAGCACAAAGCCTCGTGTTTGAAGTTCAGTCTTGGACTATGTGGGTTTTTATTAACAATTTTGTGACTTCCTAAGTTAACATCAAGATCTAATTCTGACAATATTCCATTATTTTTTTGACTAGAGAAAATTCACATTTCTACACCTAACAAATATGAGTACCAGTATATGCAGAAGCCTGCCCGGATGACTCATTTCGACACTGCAGTGAAAGCGCACAACGATGCTCATTTTGCCTTGTCCTCTGGCCCACATGACATGGCAGAGATGACTGAGATTGTCATTGGGGGGTATCAAAATGCTAAAACGTGGATTTCTACTAGTAAAATGGGTGAGCCAGTTGTCAGCACAGACACAGCTGGCATCCTCTCTTGGGATGAATTCCGGAGCTTCTGGATCAGCTGGAAAAATGGAATTATTCAGGTAGTGAATTTGTCTGTATAATAACAGCCCTATGGTCTCTTTCTTCCTTAAACCGAGAGGACTCTGAGTGCATATATGGCACATTTCCATTTGCCATGTTATAGAAAGAAAGAATCTAATTTCTGTTCCTTTTCTGTGTTAAATTTTTATTGGGCAGTTTATATTAGAGCACGTTATTGTATTTCAAAATGTTTTTCTTTGTCATGCAGTGACCTCGGCACCTCAGCTTTAAAAATTATTGTTATTAAGTGTATTAAAAGTATGTGCTCCTTGGGAACACAGATCCAGCTGATCAGTACTGATGAGAGACCAGTGGGAAATAACTTGCTCATATCTCCTTAATTTCTAATTAAATCCAGTGGAGTTTGGCTGGTTTATGTAATGTTCTCATGATGCAACTACAGGCTAAAGCCACTAAGTCCAACGGCACATACAATAAATTTCCAAATTTAGCAAGAGAGACAGGTTTGACTTGCATGTTCCTCCTGGAATTGGATGGTTTGCTTTTTCCTTTCAGGTTGGCTATGGTACTCAGATGCTAGATGAATCCATTATTGTGGAGTGGGCCATCCCCAAACAGCCTGAGGTGAAGTACATTGGCTTTTCCACAGGCTGGGGGTCAATGGGAGAGTTTAAAATCTGGAGAAAAGAAGAGACTGATGAAAATCACAATGAAGCGTTTACTCTTGGAGTTCCCCACAATGTGATCCCTGGATCAGAAAGAGCTACTGCCTCAATAATAGGTACCAGTTAAAAGGGACTGGGAGTTAATAAAGATAGATGCTACAAACTAATATTTAAAAGTAATATGAACCAGGTAGAATAGTCATAACCACTTATAATGAAAAGAATAGTACTTTCTGGGATGTGGAATGGGTTGCCTTTCAGTTGCTGGTTTGAACCCAGTGCAGGTTGGCAGTGAGTGAAAGTTGATATCATTTGAGGGTTCTTCAGTACCCTCTATGGAAAGAGATGACAGTACCCAGTGGAAGTGTATACACAAAATCATCACAATCACAAGTAGCACTAACTGGCTCTCTTGTTGAGTCTTAACTGATTAGCCAGGGAGTTAATGAACCCTGAAGACTGAAATTTTCTCTCTACTCCAAGGGAAATCCTGCATGGCTAAGACTGAGGATCTTAGGGGGTTCCAATTTTATATTAAGGTTTAGTGTTCCTGCAAGTGTGCATCTGATGGAAACCAGTGAGCTTAATTGGATTTGTGCCATTATAGTTGTGAGTAGAACCTTCATCAGCCATAACATAAAATTAAACAATGAGACAACTGGGAGAGAGAAGTTAAATATAATGTAGCAGTACTGAATGTGTGTCTCATTGTTTTAATTAGGAGATGTGATGGGCCCTACGCTTAACAACTTGGACAATCTTCTACGATTACCATTTGGATGTGGGGAACAGAACATGATCCATTTTGCTCCCAATGTCTTTGTCCTAAAATATCTGCAGAAGACCAAACAACTCAGTCCTGAGGTGGAGAGCGAAGCCACGGATTACCTGGTGCAAGGTACTTCCTCAGACTCATATACTGTAGAGACAGAAAAGACCTATTAGTAGTCTAAGCCAACAGAGCATATTACTAGTTTAACATTGTCTTGTCTGGCCTGAAATATCCTGAGTGATGGGGCTCACACCATTTCCCCATGGAGATTACCATATAGCCTCATAGATATCAGTGTCAGGAAGTTTTCCTTGGTACACAGCCTATATTTTCCCTTCTTATTTCCCTCCTAGTTATACATTCTTTTACTCTCCTAAATATTTTCTTTCTCTCCTACTTGTTTACAACCTTCAGATACTTATGGAAGATTATTGTGTTTCCATTAATTATTGCTTAGTCAAGCTGCATGTATTTAGTTTTTTTAATCTTTTATTCTAAATCAATCTTCCCAGCCCTCCAACCATTTCTGTTCTCTGAACTCCCTCCAATTTGTCAATATCTTCTTAGTTACAATTTGTCCAGAACCAAATTAGTATCCCAGGAGCAGTCATTCCAGAGCCATATGGAGAGGGTCTGTCCCCACCCTGTTCAATGTCATGTCATTTTTGTGTGTGTAGCCTAAAGCAATCTGCTTTTTCAAGTGTTTTCTCTCTCTGCATTCAAATAGGAAGGGTGGTTTGTACAGAATGGTTTGTAGCTACACAAAGCAAGGCTCCCAGGAACAGGGAAGAATTACGAGAACATTATTAAAAACAAGAATGACCCACAAGGGGATGGACATGGGCTGCCTTGTGCATGACTCAGACAATAGCCATGTCATGGAATTGTAGGTGTCAGGGTTAACTGAGATTCCTCAGAAAATGTAATCCATTCCCTGAACCCATCAGCAAGAGCCTAGTGTTGTTTGCCTTTAGAGACTGGGCCAGAATTATTTCACTTGGTAGTTTGTTGTGCTCTCTGCTTGCCCTCAAAGTTAGAGCATTTTTTAATAGCCGAGCTCAGTTTCTCATTTTTAGTAATATACAGTTTTAATTTATAACTTTTCAGGTGTTTGGGCTTCAAACTCGGCATGTTAATTTACCTCCACAGAGGAAATTCCACAAGGCTTTAAACCTTCCTGTACTCACTGGACCCCTGCCAAGTAGCAGGTTCTGATGGAGAAAGCCCTTGTCCTGCTTTAAGAAGGCCTTTGCGCCTTACTGAGCAAGAAAACTTCCTTTTGCCACTAAAATCCATCCATCAAAGAGCAAAATCATAGAACCTTTTATCACTTGCAGTTCTCAGCCCCATTTCTCAATCCACAGTGCTGTGCTGGGCTTCTTGGTAAAATTTCTAGCTTACCACATCAAAGTTCTTAAAAACACAGATGAACTCTAGAGAGAGAGTGTCTCTCATTTTTGTACCTCTCCAGACTGTAAAAAGGGATACATAGAAAATGTAAGAACAAGCAATCATAAGAACAAGCAAGATGTGAGAAGGTTTGGGAGAGAGGTCTAACAAGCAAAGAAAAATTAATATAAGAGTAACAGCCAAGAAAAGTGTAAGAAGAGTGAAATACAGAAACTTACCAGTGGCTACCAGCAAAATGAATCTGAACTGATTGTTTCCAACATTAACACAATCTGGTGATGAAGAGATATTGAAAGATTTAGATCCAGTAGGCATTTAAAATCCTTGCCAAAATTGCTGGAGCATAGTTAATTTCTAGGAATTCATTTGTTTTCGATTTTACAAACTCATACAGCTCCATTCTTTCTAAAAGGGAAACTTTTGGAGGTTGAGGAGAAGTAGGGGGAGATGGACAGGCACTGATAGAAGACCATACTGCCACCTGTGTCTGCGAGGTCAGCAAAGTTACTCAGTCCCTGGAAATGAAAAATTAATCCATTCTCATAAAGATGTCATTCAGCATGGAATAAAAAGTCTATTTATGGGTCAGAGGATTAGCCAGGCTCCAAATGTCTCTCTTGTCATGTAGCCTCTTGACACGTTTGACACATCTCCATATCAGAAATGGCCATTCTGAAATATTTAGATCCAGTGGACATTTAAAATCCTTGCCAAAATTATTGTGTATTGGGGTTTCCACATTATAGAGACTTGACCCAATTTTATTAATACTGACAGTTCATGATTACAAGGGGAGTAGGTTTAGTGAAAGGCAAATTCCATTCATTATAGCTAAAATGCTAATTCCATCTTTATCTTTGGCATTTGAAGGACATTCATGTAGGGAGCACTTGTACATTAAGGTGACCGCTCTAAACAGATGCTTCCTAAAACGGTGTCCTGGTGTATTCTCTTGACCTTCAGTATTTAACTTCACAATAACTTTTCTAAATTGCTGGATTTCACAGTTCTTTTGTGATTTTCAGGTTACCAGCGCCAGTTGACTTACAAGAGACAAGATGGTTCATACAGTGCTTTTGGCGAGAGGGACTCCTCAGGGAGTATGTGGTAAATAAGTCACTGTTTAAAACTGAGTTAAAAATTCAGTATTTGCCAAATTGAAAAGGACATATTTGGCAAAATGGACAATAACTTTCCAGCTTGTGTCAGGATGTCACACATAGCAGAGAGTAAAAATAATATTTAATGGCTAGAAGCCTGCTAATGCTCTACTGCTGAGTGTTTTGTGATCCCACATTAGATGGGTTTTGAGGATCAGGGACCATTAAGATGTTAGTTAATGTATTTCCCTTTAAGGTTCAAAAGCTGTAGTTTAGAGTCAGATCCTATGCCATAGAACTACATAGGCAGTGCATGACCTCAATAAGCACCTGCTTACTTGAGAACAGAACCCTACCCAGGCTGTGTTGGGGAGATGGCAGGGCACTTCCAGCACATCTTTCAGTGGACTCCAGCTCCACCTGGATGAAACAGAACAAGATGGATGGATGGATTCCCCGGGAAACTGAACTGCAGGGCCTTTCAAGGTACCAGTTGCATTGGGGTAGTAGATGGGGGGGGGGGTGTCTCCTAGTATCCTCTAGAACACCCCCTCTTTCCGAAGACTCTGCTTTACCTCAATGTTAGCATTTGCTTGACTAAATGCAGCACCTTAAACTAAAAGGTTTTCCATTTTGTTCATTTGCCTGCACTGTCACTCAGTTTCTTCAGCTGCTCTGTAATTTCCTTTAGATTGACTTGCTCCATGAACTCATCTGAAGGGGAAGTAGAATTTCTATGATGATGATGCTTAACTTTTTGAAAGATAATAAACTCTACTTTCATCTCAGAGCTGGCATCTCTTAGTCCCTAGATGTAAAATATTGTAACACACAATTACTTAACACTCGAAAAATCCCCTACCAGGAAGCCTGCCTCCTACCCTCCCATTCCTGAGGGGCTTGTAAAATGAGTGATTCAGTCTCCCAAAACCGGCTGGAGTTCACACTTTTTGCATGTCAGAGGTTTAGAATTCTAAAAGCACTTTTTCTGTCTCTGCTTGGATTTTAACGCTCTACAGAAACAGACTTTATCAGGGATTTGAATTTCCTGTTGTTTTATTATCAGTATGTAATTAAAACTGAGGAAATTACAGTATTTTCCCTCTTGTTCGTCTAGTATTATAGCTGAATTGGTAATTGTACGATCTTATTTTAAAAGCTTGAGTCAGGGAGCAGCTAAACACCTGTACAAGAGAAATTAATTCAGCCAGTGACAATGATGAGTCAAATTTTGGCTTTCTTTCTATTTATGATATTCTATGGCAGTGAGTTCCACAGATTTAACTGTCTTTTTTTGTTGGCTTTTTGTTGTTGTTTTTAAATCCTTCTCAGTTTAAAACGTGCTCCCTTTGAATTTCACGCAGCATCCCCTGGTTTTGTATATTACCCAGAAGGGTAAATAGTGCTCAATTTGTCTTCTCTACATCATTCTTATTTTGTATATTTTCAATAGAAAAATCTTCTAGATTTTGGAAACATATATTTCCCAGAAGCACTATTTCCCAGACAGTGCTCTGTGTTCTTACTCTCAAGTACCTGCTGAATTTGTGTTTTCAGGCTAACAGCCTTTGTTCTCAAGTCCTTTGCGCAGTCTCGTGGGTTTATTTTCATTGATCCCAAGGAATTAACAGCTGCAAAGGACTGGATCATCCAGCACCAGAAGGAAGATGGCTCGTTCCCTGCTATGGGTAGAATATTAAATAAGGATATCCAGGTAAAAACTATAGAGACTTAGAATCATGCAGCAAATGCATTTTTAGAATGTTACCAGGGTTGGAGGTAGTGTAATCTTATGATTAATATGATTTTTGTGTTAAAGGGCTATAATCCTACAGGAAAAAAACTAAAGAAGTGTTTCAATAAAGCAGTCTGCTAGGGCTTAGCTGTGTGCCACCCTTTGAGAATTCCACCATGGCACTTTGAAACTGCATCTCAACTATGAAGCTCCATGTCTCAGATGTGCTACCGGGCCATGAACCTGGCAGAAAGTTGCAAAGGGGAAGTTGCAAAGGGAAAAGTTTCAGAACTATAGGCTCACCGAGTACAAAAATGAAGGGGTCCTATGGCCTTAGTCTTTCTCATGGTTCCAACTTATTCCCTGATTGGCTTCCAAAGTCCTTTCATGCAGCATGCTGCTGTTCAATTTTCACCCAGTTGTTTTATGTTTATCACACTCCAGGGTGGAATCCATGGCAAGATCTCACTGACAGCATATGTGGTTGCAGCTCTGTTGGAGACGGGCATCACCTTTGAGGTAAAGGACTGAACAGCAGCCATGAAAATAACTAAGAGTTTATTTCTTGTGATGGGTTTTGAAAATTTCCTTTTTGTTGCTTGGCTTTGCCTTTCTTTGACGTGCAGAGACTTTGTCAGCTGGTTTTGGAGGTGACAGTCAGACACCAGAGGCTGTGGTGGAGTCTTCCTGACTTATCTAGAGTGGAATGTCTCAAAAGAATAATTTCTAAAGTTAGCAATGGAGATTCCTGTAACCTCAGGTTGTCAGCTTGGGGCTTGTTCCAGAGGAGCAGAGCTGCTCTCTCTAAATTCCCTCCAGCAGCAGACATTTGTCTCCACATGAGTTGCTGAGTAGTTCAAAAAGGCAGAGAACACAATAAATATGGGTCTGTCTCTCTGCTCCTCTTTGTCCTGATCCTAATAGTTGGGATTGCTGGCAACCCCTGCCAGGTAACCACATTCATGAATTCCACAACCTGTGATTCTTCAATTAGGCTATTTAAAATTATCAAATGTTTTAGAGAAGAGTCACTTTCCTGTGATGTAGTGGAATGTAAACTCTGCAGCAAAATGTTCACCTTTGCTGTAATAAAATTTCCTGGTGCTTAATCCAAGGCATATGTATGGAGAGCCACTGCTTTCTATCACTCCAAAAGAGTAGGAGGCAGCTAAATCTCAGTGAATAGAAGATCTCTTGGATTTTCTTGGATTTTCTTCAGAAAATCTTTGTGACTGATCTGCTCAGCGTGCTGTAGGCCTGTGCCTTGCAAAACTCTCAGAATAAGGGCCCCAGCTTGCAATGTGCTGAGCACCCTTAATTCTTGTTAGACTCAGTGGGAGGTGAGGGCACTTAGCAGTGTGCAAGATCTGATCCTGAAAGTGCTAAGCTGAAGCAGTTCTCAAACTTTTATATTGGTGACCTTTCACACAGCAAGCCTCTGAGTGCGACCCCTACACCCTTATAAATTAAAAACACTGTTTTGTATTTAACACTATTTATAAATGCTGGAGTCGAAGCAGTGCTTGGGGTGGAGACTGACAGCTTTTGACCCCACATATAATAACCTCACGACCCCCAGTTTGAGAACCCCTGTGGTAAAGGAGTAAGTCACCTCTCCCCCATCCCACCCCGCTGCAGCTCCCATTTAGGGGAAAGATAGGACAGGTTCAGATGTTCTCTCTAGGCCATTCCTAAGTCAGATAGCCCCAGAAGTCCCAGTTCATGACAATCTGGTGGTTTCCCCAGGGAAGATCTGCAAGTGTTACTAATGATGTGAGCTAGGAAATGAGGAAGAAAGAAGGTAAGTGTCACAGGACAATCAAAGGAAACCCAATTACATCAAATCTATTTACATTATTTCTGTTAATTGTTAGAGCCTTGTTCCTGCACAGTGAGGTCATTGGGGGAGTTAATAAAACATGTCTGCTGATTGTGGTGAATCTGGGAATCTTGGGCTTTATTACCATGGTATCTGCTAGATGCTCTGGAGTGTCAGGGACCCAATCAAATGTAAAGCAGAGACTTCACTGCTACTAAATATCTCTGCTGTCCATGCTGAATTCTACAGGGGAATGAAGCCTCTTCAGCATTAGGGGAAGAAATATCTCTCAGCAACATTAATATCTGGATCTTTCTTATTGTGGTGTTAATCCCCATTTTTTTAACCCTGGAGTTACGGCCCTACTTAGGGAAAGGAAGGGATCGGTTGTTTCTGTACCACACAGAGCAAAGTGCATGTTCATACTGCTTCCCTAATGGGCTCAAATTCATGAGAAATGTAGCAATCTCAGCTCTGGAGATATAGCTGGTCTCTTTCCCACTTCCCCCAATTTAGGAAGAAAAAGCAGCAGTTGCCAAAGCAAAACACTTCTTGGAATCCAACTTGTATTCTGCAGAAGATCCCTACACCACAGCCCTGAGTGCATATGCCCTGACTCTTCTGCACAGTCCCTCTTCTGCAGTGATGTTGCGGAAAATGAATAGCATGGCTATTATGCAAGGTACTGTGCACTTGAGGGCCAAGCTGCCACGTCCCTCAAATAACTTCTATTGCTCTGAGGCTTCCCAGACAATGTACTCAGTAAAGGCCTCCCTGGGGCACTTGTGGAAACAAGCTAACAGCACTTGCCAGCTAGAACAAGTGATCTCGGTTATCAGCCTGGGAAGGATATATCCTCTGAGCTGCAGGGTTCCTCATAACGCAAATTGACCTTTTTAACATAGTTCTCCTGATTCTCAGGATACAGGGCAGAGTCCTTCAGCTGCAGGCATTGGTTTGACTCCACATTCCGTAGCTTCCATAGACGCCAACTCCATGAGGTGCTCCAGCGCTGGAGCACACGTGAGGAAAAATTAGTGGGTGCTCTGCACCCACCAGCAGGCAAGCTCCCCTCCCTGCCCTTTCTGTCCCAACTCACCTCCGCCTCTTCCCCTGAGCATGCCACATTCCTGCTCCTCTGCCTGCCTCCCAGCGCTTGCTGCCACCAAACAGCTGTAGCAAGCTCCGGGAGGGAGTGGGGAAGAGGCAGGGCTGGGGGTGGGGATTTGGGGAAAGAGTCGGAATAGGGGCAGAGTTGGGGCAGGGACTTTGGGGAAGAGGTTGGAATGGGGATGGGAGGGAGCAGGGCAGGGTGAAGTCGAGGTTGGGCTAGAGGTAGAGGGGGGTCGAGCACCCAGCAGCGCCATTAGAATCAGTGCCTATGCTACCTTCTAGCAGTATTGGTATGAGTGGCCTCTGCTGTGAGCAGTGTAAATGCACCAGAGACTTTGTAGTGCCACTGTGTGACATTTGGTATCCTTCTCTGATGCCATAAAACTTGATCAGTGACACAAGATCTGATTCCGCAGATGGCTCCTCGGAATTCAAAATTCAGCAGCCTATCAGCAGTAATCCTCTCTTTCCTTCTGCCCCCAGCCAACATAAATCCCTCTTTACAAATTGTTAAGCACCAACTATGTAGTTAGCACTGTACGTAACCCAAAGGAATTTACAGTCCCTGCCCCAAGAAGCTTACTCTGTAAATGGAGTGACAAGTGGTGGTTCAGTTTTAGACCAAATATGTGACACCAGAGTTTGATTCTCCCCATGTCTAGGGACTAGCTTTAACTTCTTACTGCTTTACCTTCTAGATGGCTTTACACACTGGAGCTTAATGGGGACTCTGGTCTCTGATGAAGATACATTCATGGGATTTAACGATGGGCTTTCTCAATCAGGTACCCCTGTTTGTGGTTATTTATGATACCCCTGTTAGGGGAAAGACTGGGATTATTCTCTTTTGTTTTATATAATGCCTGCAGTGTGCTAACTGCTTTTCAGGTAGGTAAGACAGGAAGGTCGCTGCCCTGAGGAGTTCACATTGTGAAGGCAAAGGAAAGGGAATGGGATGCAACAAAAGTCCAGTGGTTGAGTGAGGAAATATGCACACCCCTTGTTAGTTGCATGTTTTTTATAATGCACTCTAATGTCCCTTTCACCCTCTTTATGTCTGTGTTGTTAACAACTCAAGAAAGGAGCAGGAGTCAAGAGCAGCCGGAGGCGGGTGGCCAGACATTCAGAGAACTAGGAGGTACAGAGCTGGGTGTGGTCCATGCATTGTTGTCATTTCAGCCCATGTTGTCTCACCAGCTCTCCATAAAGCTTCACAGGAGATGGTGAATAAAATGGAGCAGAGTGTTGAGCCTTATGGGACTCCGCAGGGAAGGAGCCATTTGCCATGGGAAATTAGAAGTCAAATATACTTAATTTTCCAGTAACAGCTATTTCGCCTGGGATTTTCAGAGGAGCCTGAGAGTGAACTGCCCAGTTTCCATTGACAGTCAGTGAGAGTTGGCCTTCTAACTCCCTTAGTCTCCTCTGAATATGCCAGCACTAATAATTAACTATTTAAAACCCCAGGCTCCACTATAAAGATGAAAAGTTGTAAAAATTTATAGAGTAATAATTGGGCCATGTCAAAAAAGACCATGACTCTGCATGAAAAGTCTCATGACAGATATGGAGAGTCAACCATGCAGCTTGGGTGGCATGTAAGGGAAAAGGGAGCCAGAGTAAATTTGTGCAGGAGCTAAAAGTCAAGCAGAAAGAGCTGTGATCTGATGTGCCAGAGGAAAGATTAGATTGGAAGCTGACATGTGAAGCCCATTTTGGAAAATGCCCGATGTAATTTGGGTACAGACATTTTTCACTGCTTCATTTGTCTCTTTCTGTCTTGGACTCTGTGGACTCTAAAGATTTTTTTTTAGCTTGTGAATCTACAGAGATGGTACCTAGCTCAGCCCAGATTCCCTACTCCAGCTGTGCTTTTGACTGTTTTCTCTTTCAGTTGTATCTGCAGAGGTGGAAATGACAGCCTATGCACTGCTGACATACACGCTCCTGGGAGACGTGGCCTCTGCACTTCCAGTGGTTAAATGGCTGTCGCAGCAGAGAAATGCACTTGGAGGATTCTCATCCACTCAGGTGAATTCCTGTCAGCTTGTTTATTTCAGCCCAGAAATAAATGCCAATACAAACTGACTGACTAGGGACTAATCTGGGTTAGGTTTCACTCTGGAATCTAGGAGTCATGCTAAATCCTGGGGCAGAGAATACCTCCCAGTGCTCTTTATTGTGTGTGTGATAAAAGTGAACTCTCTCACTTTCTCTCTCACTTTCTATGAGACTTCTGAGGGAGGAAAAGGTTCAGGAAGAGGGGAAAGAAGTGATTCCATTTACTGTCTAACCAAGTGCAGAGGAAACCCGAGCAGTCAGATGCTAATGAGTGTACAGCATGTTGCTAGTTCATAAGGTTGATGCTCCTTGGTTCTTCACTAACTGTCTTTCTCCCCAATCCTGTAGGATACATGTGTAGCTCTGCAGGCTCTGGCTGAATATGCCATTCTTTCTTATGTTGGCGGAGTCAACCTTACCATTTCCCTGGCTTCCACTAATTTAGACTATCAAGAGACTTTTGAGCTTAACAAGATGAATAAAAAGGTTCTCCAGACTGCAGTGGTAAGTTGGTGCCTGAACAAATACAACTTCCTCTGCTGTAATGTTAGTAGTTTCCCAAAGTGACCTGAATTTGGGTTCTGTGTTGTAACTCAGATCATTTCAGTGTGGCGACATGGGGGGCAAATGGGCTGGATATTATGAAATCTCAAGGTTTTCTGCCCAACCTCTGATGGGAGAGGCAGCAAATACTCGGTTATGAGAACATCCTTCATCATAACAGATGCCTAGTGTTTGATTTGGGACCATTACCACTGGCTGCTTGCATTACATGTAGGGACTGAGGATGCCATTTTTGTTCTGCTTTTATATGGTTGCATGGAATGCTCTATCACACAGAGAGTAAAACCAAGGCTGACATGTCTTAACTGTGGATTCTCCTATGTTTGTCCCTAGATCCCCAGCATTCCCACTGGGCTGTTCGTAAGTGCCAAGGGTGAAGGCTGCTGTCTGATGCAGGTAAGGGTGCTGCTGGGCTATGTAAAGGAGCTGAGAAAGTTACATTTAAACAGACATGACAGTCTAATAAACATTCATTTCTTTCCAACCTCTTCTCCCCGTGATGAATTAGCATGGAGAGCCAACAAATAATCCTCTCTAAGCCTTTGCTTTGTCTGTTTCTAATGTGTCAAGGAGGGTGGTCCATGGGGTGTGACTAGAAGTGACTGGGGTAACATTTGAAAGCAAATATTTAGGCTGAATGTCAGGGAATGCTTCCTGATAGGGAGATGTCAAGCTGTGGGATAGTTTTATAAGAACATAAGAACGGCCACACTAGCCAGATCCATCTATCCAGATCCATCTAGCCAGTATCCTGTCTTCTGACAGCTGCCAATACCAGGTTCCCCAGAGGGAATGAACAGAACAGGGAATCATCAAGTGATCCATCCTGTTGCCTATTCCCAGCGTCTCGCAAACAGAAGCTAGGGACACCATCCCTGCCCGCCCTGGCTAATAGCAATTGATGGACCTATCCTCCATGAATTTATCTAGTTCTTATTTGAGCCCTGTTATAGTCTTGGCCTGCACAACATCCTCTGGCAAAGAGTTCCACAGACTGACTGTGTTGTGTGAAAAAATACTTCCTTTTGTTTTCTTTAACCTGCTGCGTATTAAAATTTCATTTGGTGACCCCTAGTTCTTGTGTTATGAGAAGAGTAAATAACACTTCCTTATGTACTTTCTCCATACCAGTTATGATTTTATAGACTTCTATCATATTCCTCCTTAACTGTCTCTTTTCCAAGCTGAAAAGTCCAGGTTTTATTAATCTCTACTCATTCCCTACCCCATAATCATTTGTTGCCATTTTCTGAACCTTTTCCAATTCTACTATAAGAGATTATAAGAGATTCTCATTGGTAAAATTTCCAAGCTGTACACATTGGCTTTGGTTTGGCAGTTGGAATGTCATAGGGAGCAGGGGTGTTACTGATGCAGAATGTTACTAGTAAATTGCTCAAGGTCCCCCACAAATGTATGAGAGTCTGGTCTCTGCTCTTGTCTCTCTGGAAGTGTCTGGTGATGCTGCAGGGTCTAAACAATGCTTTTATTGCTTCATAGTCAATAGCACTAAAATCTGATCTGATTTTTCCCCCTTTTTGCTGCAGATTGATGTCAGTTACAATGTGCCTGACCCTGTTGCTAAACCAGCTTTCCAGCTTCTGGTGAACCTGAAAGAGCCCAAGTCAGAGAGTCATCGGCAAACTCCGCACCCGCTACGGCCCCTCTCTGCAGATGAGAATCGCTCAGAAGCCTTCCACAGAGAACGGGCACAGGTGGATGATGATGACCCAGCTTCTGATCAAGATCACCAGGAATACAAAGTGATCCTGGAGACATGCACGAGGTAGTGAAATCCCTTTAGTTCCTTCAACGCGGCTCCCTGTACAGGTTGGCTAGACTTGTTATCGGCAGATCCTTCCACTAGTGACTAGTCCTCCCATTGCAAACCACTCCCCGATGTTCTTCCATTGAGAATTGCATTCCGTCCCTACCTCTGAGGGGGATTATAATGTGTTTTTATGGGATACCCACTGTTACACTGTTCTTGCTGTGTTGTCCTTGTCTCAGATCAAGTAAGACAGAACAACTGATGTTTTACTGGTCCTAGTAGTCTCCCTTGATTTGCTCAGGTGTTGAAGCCAGAATAACAGATAAGATAGTTTGTGTCTGAGGCACTCATTAATAAATACCAAGTGTTAAGAGTTGCAAATAAAGATAGGCAGGAAGGGTTTATTATTGGAATGGTTCCATCCATAATTTAAACTGATTGAATAGGACACATGAGTAAGACATTTTTAATCTGATTTTTTTTTTTTCCTTTTCTTTCACTCTACCCGTTTGAAATGGGTGAGTTTTCTTACTTAAACTACTTTATCTTCCTAGAGTGTGCACATTGGTTTATTCTTTTAGTATGTCCATGAGAGCTGGGCTGTGCATACCTCCTTGTTGTTGTATGGTTATCTGTGAGTGTTTGGTTGTTGGCTTTGATATTTTTAGTTTTTAAGCACTTTTTTAAAAGGAGGAAAAACATGCACAAAAAGAAATTACCAATGGTTGTAAAGAAAGGAGGTGACATTTGGAGCCTACCGGCTCTGATTAATTCTTTGTATATTTATTATTGTCTCTTACAAAACCTGAAGAAAACAGACTAAACCATCTCATTACATCAGGTGCAAAAGAAAAAGTTCCAGAACATTTTCCAAGGCTATATTAATGAAAGATCCCTTAGAAACCTAAAGGAGTTAGGTAAATGCAGTTAGGTAATTCTACATGAAACGTGGCCATGGTTCTATAAATATTATTGACTTCACTCTAATTTAATGTTTATTTGAGTTGCTCAGGCTAGTCTGTTCAGTTTTGGATACAGAAACTCTAACAAAGGATGCTGGTTGCCATGGCATCAGTTTGGAATCCGATTGCTGGTATGGCTCAGTGATCACTATGGTAACAGTGCAGTCTGTGAGATTATTTGGTTGACATGGTTCCCCAGAGCTGACTATTTATCTGCTTGTTTCTTATTAAAGAATGTTAGACATTAGTTAGAAAAAATTTATGGAGTGACACCAACACACACTGATTTTCATTCCTAGACCTCAAAATGCTTTGTAAAGGCTGTCAGCAGCCTTATCCCTGTTTACCAATGGGGAAACTGAGGCATAGGGAAGCGGAAGAGGCTTACCTGTAATGTTACAATGAGTGAGTTGCAGGGAGAGGAAATAGAACCTCGCTCTCCTGACTCTTTCCACCAGATTTTCACCCCAAGCATGAAATCCTGCCCCTATTGGCAACAGATTGCTTTGGTTTGAAGGAGATTGTGGTAGGGCAGGCTGAAGGGAAGGGAAGCCCAGAGCGAGAGCGAGGAAGTATAGCCCCATAGCACAAGCCCAAGTCAGTTATGTCAGCTCTGGAACTCGCTGCTTGCAGGGTTGTTGTGTTTTTTTTTTGTTTTTTGTTTTGCTGTGTAGATGTGTCCTTAGGCACTTTTTGTGTATATCACATTGAGCCCAGTGTGTCTCAGCAGTTCCTTTAAGATATGGCCATGCCTTTTTATTTACAGAGCCACAGATAAAGCCCAAAGCCTTGCAGTTTAAGTTTGTGATGGTCAGTAAGGGCTTTGCTTTGTATCACTGCAAGCGGTGACCCTCAGGCTGAGTTATTCCATGTAGAGGTGGCTGAATTCCCATCTCGTCCAGGTTGACAATACATTGCAAGTTCCATGAACATTATCTGAAGCGAGTCTGTGTGTTTTTAATTACCCATCGCTGTGATATCTAGTGCAGAGCTTATGCCTTAACCCATTCCCAGCAAGTCACTTGAGGGAGAAACAGAAGCATTTCCTCCCACAAGGGGCCACTTCCCTCTGTCAGCAGCGCACTTGCCCAGTGATGTCCAATAATTAATAATTAGTCTATCAGCCTCATGAAAGACTGTATCCTTCTCCTTCTCGTCCTCTTCTGCTTGTCTTACCACATCTCTGTGCTCTGTGGGCTGCACTTAATTTTTGGCTAGCAAAAGCAGAGAGACGTGAGTTCTTACACTCCATATTTTTATGGAAATATGCTTATAATGTGGATATGACATAACTGAGATATAGTTTATGCAAGATGGGCCTTGTAAGGTATCTGTGGAAAGGCTATGATATATACTGGATGTGATTATCCAATTTGTATGTAACAATTACAGCTGGGGATATATTGGGAAGACATTTGAATTGGGGATATATTGGGAAGACAAAACTTGATGAGCCATCAAAACCATGAAGATACTAAGTTTCAGAGTGGTAGCTGTGTTAGCTTGTATCAGCAAAAAGAACAAGGAGTACTTGTGGCACCTTAGAGACTAACACATTTATTTGGGCATAAGCTTTCGTGGGCTAAAACTCACTTAATCAGATGCATAAAATCAACTGTTTGAAATGGGTCTTCCTGATTATCACTATAAAAGTTTTTCTTTTCCTGCTGATAACAGCCCATCTTAGTTGATTAATTTCTTAGAATTGGTATGGCAATCCCTGTCTTTTCATGTTCTGTGTGTGTGTGTGTGTATTTATATACATATATATATACACACACATATATACACATATATATATATATTCCTACTGTATCTTCCACTCCATGCATCTGATAAAATGGGTTTTAGCCCAAGAAAGCTTATGCCCGAATAAATTTGTTAGTCTCTAATTTGTTAAATTTGTTAGTCTCAAATTTGTTAAATTTAAATTTGTTAAATTTGTTATATTTGTTAAATTTAAATTTGTTAAATTTGTTAAATTTAAATTTGTTAGTCTCAAATTTGTTGTTACTCCTCGTTCTTTTTTATGAAGGTACTAATTTCTCTCCCTCCTGGGAGGTGTACGGAAACTTAACTGTGACAGTATTAGGTCAGGTGGTCTTGTCACCTGATACTAAACGTTATCTAGGTCTTCTTGTAACTTTCCACTGGAAGGGAAGAGGGATCAAGTTTGGGAAACAAATGATTCCGCCTTATGTAAATCCTATTTAAGGGTGGGAAGGAAGGCAAACAGTACTTCTCTCCATGGCCTGTTTGCCCAAGAAGAAAGATTGCTAAAACCACCTGAAGGGAAGGTGGCAGGGTGAGGTCAGGTCTGAAAAGAAATATAACTGGAATTCTGAACCACAGAAACTTTGCCACCTGCCTAAAATAATATTTAGGG
Source organism: Dermatemys mawii (assembly GCA_007922305.1). Classification (NCBI taxonomy): domain Eukaryota; kingdom Metazoa; phylum Chordata; order Testudines; family Dermatemydidae; genus Dermatemys; species Dermatemys mawii. The sequence goes on along the minus strand of ML677376.1, from coordinate 502,304 downwards.
TACGAAATTACATTTTGTAACCTATTTCTTAAGTACATTGAGCTTAGCTTGCATACTTCGTTTTATTTGCTCAGTAATCTACTTTGTTCTGTCTCTTATAGTCACTTAAAATTCACCTTTTGTAGTTAATAAAATTTGTTTTGTTTATTATTAAACCCAGTTTCTGTCATTTCTAATTAGGGGCTCGGGGAGAAGAGGTCGTGCACATCTCTCTTCACATTGAGAAACAGGGTGAATTTTGTAAGCTTGCACTGTACAAATATTTCTATACAATGCAAGACAGTAGTATTTTGGTTTTGTCTCCCCAAAGGGGTGTGCACATGAGTGCTGGGGGAGCCCTCTCACACAGAGCTGACTTCAGTCTGTGTCTGCAATGGGGTGTGGCCCTACCTGTATGTGTGTGTGTGTGTGCTGCAAGAGGCCAGAGAGTCTAACTCAGCAAAGCAAGGAGAGGGAACCCAGGCTGATTGAGCAGCAGAGGCTCAGTTAAACCCCGGTGCATCAGGTGGCATCCCAGAAGTGGGCTCCAACCTGTCAAAAGGAGCATTTATACAACTGAAGAGAATGTGGCTTTTAGCAAGCCCTTCATTTGGGATTAGGTATCCTCTTCTCCTAGACCCTGTATGTAACTTTCCTCTGAAAGCTTCTGTCTCAAGTCTGCTTCATCCCCAACTGCTCCAGCTATGATTTAACTCAGGTCCTGACTTTATTCTCTCTCATTTTATCCCCCCGGGAAGGTGGCTGCATTCAGGATCATCAAACATGGCTGTCTTGGAGGTGCCCTTGTTCTCAGGTTTCCGAGCAGATATTGAGAGCCTGGAGCAGGTAAGATGTTGTGATCAGAGTGCAGAGCGTTTGCTTAGGGGTTGGCCTTGGCTCTTTCATTAGCAGGGATTCCCTCTGAGGTACTTGGGGAGGTAAATGCCATATTATGTGAGAAGAGATGTAATTAAAATCAGAGGATAGGAGATTTCACTTGTCAGAAAATATTTATCTGAAGTGGGAAAACAGATGTTCTGAGTAAGATTAACAAATTTACCTAACTCAGCCAAATAAGCCCTTATTACTGTGCATGGCTCATGGTAATTAAATGAGACTCATTTGGAAAAGCCGAAGTGAAAATGTGCTCCAACAGGAGCTGTTTATGGCTTCTTAGGGGCTGTATTATCTCCAACATCTGGATTCGATTTCATTGGAGGCTCTGTGTCTTGAATTTTTTTTTTCTGGGAGAACATCATGTTTATTGCAAGCCAAACTGAGGTGGACAGAATGTGCCTCTTGCCCAGCCAGCCCTCTAGGAAGAAGGAACTACAGTCTTCAGATTCGCTTTAGGTTTTGTTGCAGCATTACGCTGTTTTCATTGCTTTTTGATGTTATAAATAAAATTGTTAGTGACACTCTAGCTGAAGAGAGAAAAGAAACTAACATGCTATCTCTGAGAAACAGCAAATGAGTTAATCAGGAATTTCTCTACACAACAGATCTCTTCTTTTGACAGCCTTGTCTTTTCTGGGCGGGGGATGGGGGGAGCTGTGTTCATAACTCAAATTAACTAGCAAGGTACAATTCTAGTGAAAACAAAGCAGTTTAATTTGACTTACTAACTCACATGAAGACTACAAACTGCCTTGTCTTCACTAGGATTGTACTTTAAATTAGTTAACTCGAGTTGAGAATGCACCTTTTTTCCCCCCAGTGAAGATGAAGCCATTATGTGCATCTTCAGAGTTGTAGTTTGAGTCAAAACCTGCCCTCAGATGTTACTGTCACTGAAGCCAGTGAGATTGTTTGTTAGTATCTGAGAATAGACTTTGACCTTTTATATATTAGGGGAGCATGTATACCGTTTTTGTGCAGATATACATGCCTGTAATGCATGAAGCCTTTACTTTCAAAGAAAATGGAAAAAGTTTTGTAAATATGGGTAGCAGGACACAGTGTGTGTGCACCCTCGGAATCTCCGATCTTCTGTGTTTTAAATACATACATTTGAAAATGAAGTCTTCTTTCGCTTACCGGCTAATTCCTCGGTCTGGGATTCTCTCTTTCTCCTGCAACAAGTGGTACAGCCATAAATGCCAAAAGCAGATTAGAAAGAGCAGGAAAACCTAGGTAAAATTATGGGGAACCCTAGAGTCCTTGCTATAGAGATAGTAATGTTGAACCTCTCCTTCTGCTTATTCACAGACTACAGAGGACGTGTGGGTAGAACATATGTTGCTTATACGTAATGGGAGGTTGAATATCAGTATAAGGAACTATCACCAATAGGAGTCTCCCATATTGCTGTGTGAAAGATAGGGAGGAAATAACTGAGAGGCCTCTGCTGGTCTTGGTTTACGTTTGCATTACTTCCTGTGTAAATGTTATAAGTAAAGGCAAAAGGATATGGGTGGAAAACTGGCTTACGAACAAGAGATGCAAGGCATCTTTAGAGCAGATAGAAACATTCCCAGTGGGAATCGCTGTCAGGCCCTCTTCTCTGTTAGCCAGAGGGATGGCTGAGGAACAGAATAGGTGAGCTGATACTGTTCTGAAAGAAGGAGGGTATTACTTTGGAGGGGCCACATACAGATCAGTGGAGAGAATACCAGCTATGAAGGAACAAGAGAGCTACTGGGCTTATTCTCTTTGCAGAAGAGGAGGCTCTGAGGTTTCAAAAATAATGGAAGGGAGAGACTGATTGTTGCTAATGATAAATTGTTCACACTGGAGAGGGATCAAACACTAGGAGTGAAGTGCGAGCTGGACAGAATTGCATTACACAAATGGCACTAAATCTTTTCAATATGTTACTGAAAAGAACAATCGAAGCAAATAGTATAAAAGAGTCTGAGAGAGGTCCAGTTTTGTTTCTGGAAAAGCAAGGAGTGAAACACTAGAAAGCACTGGCATATTGAGCTGAGAAGCCATCCCCAGGGGCTTCTTATATTCCTGGTAGGGTCTGATGCAGCTGAAGAAGCAGTTGGAGCTCTCAGGACTCAGGACAGGCTGTGTTGATCTAACCTGTGTCTTCCCACAACACAGGAACATTGGAATGAGCTGTTGGGGTGGATTTTCATCTTGGGGTGATGACACTTTTTAGGGGCTGCAAGGTTTATATGTCAGTTAATCCTAGAATGGTTTTGGTCAAGAGAATTGTGTTCTGGTATAAGACTGATTTTCTGGCTGTGCCAGCCAGGTGTTTCTCTAATACATGGAGGGAATGAATTATTGGGGTTTGTTCTGTACACATCTATAGGTTGAGAGTTTTAAAGTAGGAGCAATTCCACTCCTGAACAGAGGGCCAGCACAGGGCCTGTTCAGAACTCACACCATCAAGACTTTATTGGCTTATGTTGGCACTCTGCTCAGGGTTAGCTTCACTCATTCTGAGTAAAGCCAGCTTTACTAGTAATTTGATATGTGGTTAACACCAGAGTGGAGGTACCATAATCTAGGTCAGGGGCTCTCAATCTTTTGCTTTCTGAAGTCCCCCCAACAAGTTATAAAAACTCCATTGCCTGCCTGTGCCACAACAACTTTTTACTGCATATAAAAGCCACAGCTGGCATTAGGGAGTTGCAAGCAAGGCTGTTGCCCAGGGCCCCACACCACAGGGGGCCCCGCAAAACTAAATTGCGCAGGCTTCAACTTCAGCCCGTAGTGGCAGAGTTCAGTGCTCTGTATAGTGGCAGAGTTCACTGCTCTGTATAGTGGGGCTTCGGCTTTCTACCCTGGGCGCCAGAGAGTCTAACACTGGCCCTGCTTGGCAGACCCCCTGAAACCTGTTTGCAGCAAGCCAGGGGGCCTCAGACCCCTGGCTGAGAACCACTGATCTAGGAATCAGAAACTTCTGAGTTTTAATCCCAGTTCCTGCGTCCCCACACTCCTGCATTCACTGTGTGACCTTAGCCAGTCACTTCTTCTCTCTGTGCCCCTATATCCTTCATCTGTAAAATAAGGATAATACTTACCTTCCTCACAGGAATGACTATTCTGGCAATTAGTTAATAATTGCTCAGTGCATGGCACATGAAAAGTGGCCTGTACATGCTAACTGTTCTATTCAGCACCCAGGCATTTTAATGATGGATGGGTCAGAAAGGTCTTAGCCTTCCAGTGGGTGGTCATAAAAAGCTTTGGGTTCTGCACCACAAATCTGCCACAGACTATTTGAGACACATGGCACCTCAGGGATTCAGGTGTCCCATTTAGCACCATCATGCCAATGTCGAGGCACTGTAGGTCTCCCTTCCAAATGCTGACGTGCATCCTGGGAGACAGAACAAAATAAAATAGGGAACATATCCAAGCCGCAATAGAGAAGGGATCAAAGACTCACCCACACTGGATGTATTGTTAAATACATTAATATCTGGGAAGCGTCATGTGCGAGTTTAATATCCCTCCTCTGTCACAGCTGAATGATCTCTCCAGCACATTAGACACAAACAGGCATTTCTCAAGCACTGGGCACAGTCTGTCTTTGCTTCCTCTCTATAAACAAATGTGTTTGTGGTGGCCTTTCCCATCTCCCTTTCCTAGATTTGATCTCCCCTGTTCCGAGTGCCCCCAGGATTTCTGTTAGGGAGGGGAGGCAGTAAATAGGGTGACCAGACAGCAAATGTGAAAAATTAGGATGTGGGTGTGTGTGTAATAGGACCCTATATAAGAAAAAGACCCCAAAATTGGGAATGTCCCTATAAAATCGGGACATCTGATCACCCTAGCAGTAAAGGATCTCAGTTCACCAATGGTCTATTGTTGCTTGGGGGTGGAGGGAGATGTGTGCCCTTTAAGTCTCTGGTTCCATAGAGTAACAGATCATTTTCTTTCCCTGTTGCAGGGAGGGAGAAGGGGCGGGGGGACTTGATTACACTTGCATCTTGATGTGAAGATTGAACCTGTGAAGCACCCAGAGCATGAATCATCTGTGCTGAGAGAGATTTAACTCCCTGCAGCTCCATCTTCTTACCTTTGGAAGCAGCATTGCAATTTGCATAGCTCTTACTGGCCAGGAGTTGATTCAAATTCAACCAGTCTGCAGGTTCTGTGAACCAAACACTCTGCAGACAGCACCCATGTCTGGGGAAAATGTTGTTTGCATAGGAGAAGGTGCTGAGCAGTCTATTTCCACAGCCCTCTGTGGGGCTGCAACTGAGTGATTCCCACTGGCGATAAAAGAAGTCGTGCAGCTAGAACATATAAACTCCGTCAGGGGGCAATTTGTAAAAGTCTGTGGCCCAGTCTCCCTTTCTGCAGGTGCAATTTTCATCCACAAAAATGAACTGTAGGTGGAGATCTCAATTCTCACACCTGTAGCACTTGGAGGCATTTCACAGATATGCGCTTGCCGTTCAGTTGTGACACAAAATGTGCATGCAAATTGTGCCTACAAAAGGAGGCTGCTCTTTTTAACACATAGCCCCAAATGTGCCTCTCGTTTGGACCACTTTGTTTGTCATTAGAGACCCAAGACATTCCTATTTCTGTATTTTCTTGCTGCTCCCACACTCTCCCCCACCCCATGCACTTACCACCATGTTCTAGGGGGGTTTATAAATCAGGTTTCCTCATTAGGTGTTTGCACTCACAAGGGAATAGTGTGCACAGAGCGGATTCCCATGCAGCTCTGGGCATGGTGATGGTTAATAAAGAGGCAGCCCCTCTTCTTGTGTAGCCACAAATCCTCCTAATAGTCCTGGGTGTCGACAAGGTCAGGGGTCACCACAGGCTGGCATATCAAACTTCACCAAAAAAATGCAACTTTAGCTGAGCAGAGCATTTCCCGGTGGCGCCAGTCTCACCGAGCCCTCATAAAAGGGTTGTCTGAAGCCGTCCATGGCTGAGTAATAACAGCCACCACCAGGCCCCTAAAATTATACGGACAAATTAAATTGGCCCTTTCCATATTGTGTGGGACTTAAACACATGTTCCTTTTCTTGTTACAGTAATAGCAGGAAGCTGTGCGCAGGGTTTTACAGCTCTGAGCAGCACAACTAAAGAAATTCACAGCTAAAAATATTAGTAGTAGGTTGGGTGAGTTACAGTGCATGTGCATTTAGCCCCACATTAACAAAAAATAATAATACCTTGCCCTCCTTTCCACTGGGCATTACTCCTGGGTTCTCAAAGCACTGTAGGAATAGTATTTAAAGAGTTATATGGAAAATATTGTTCTCATATCACAAATGGGTCAACTGGACATCACTCCAGTGGATTGAATAGGAATTTGTACAGAAATAGTTTTAAAAACCTATAGAATCGAATAGAGAGCAAGACCCTTTCTATGGACCATTGAGGCACCCTATATCATTCTGTAGTAAGGATATAATCATTCATTTCTGTGGAATGGCTCATTCATTCTATAGTCATGTTATTTTCTGATACATTCTCTTGAACTTTTCCATAAGGGTAGTAATCCTGCTGTATGCACAGCACAGGGAGAACAGCTCGGGCGACACTGTTGAACAATTCCAGATGAAGTGGATTTCAGGGAGCCAGCACTGTAGATGTGGGTCTTGCTCTGAAATCCCCAGCAAGTGCAGCTCATCACAGTACAGTAATTGATGAGCATGTGCAGAATAAGCATAGGTGCCTGGCTTGCACAACGTGTACTGCAATTCCCGGTGGCTCCAGAGGTAAAGAAGGCAAATAGTAGGGGCTTGGCCTGACCCCCTTATCTCCAAGGGAGGGTGCCAAGGACTCTTTCAGATGACTGCTCTTTTCAAATGTAAGGATTAATTTTCCTGGCAGAAGAATGTTTTGAGTTGTTTGAGCCAGCAGCAATGGTGGAAGGGGGTCCATCAGCATAATTCCCTGGCAGACTGAGGGGACTGTACTCTAGCAAGTTTTTTGGGATGTCTGAAGTCCTGCATGAGCCTTGGTACTGAAAATAATCCAAGAGCTACTCAGAGTGTGGATGAAATATTAGATGAGTTCCAGTGGGGATAAGCATGGCCCCCCAGTAGCTAGCAAGTGCTGCACCATAACACACTGCACCTCACAGGACATATCATACCATAGACAGATGGCATCAGAAAAACACAAACTGAATTTCCTCCTGGTTTGTCTGAAGGCACCTGTGACCCTTATTGCTCATTCTCTAAGGTAATTTTCCAACAGAGAGAAGTTGTATTTTCTTTAGGTTCTAATCAGATGTTTCCTAAGCACTTTGAAAGCTTTGTTCTTCTGTTGACTCCAAAATACTTTCCATAAAATGAGTTTATGATAAACCTCTTCATTTTTTTCCAGTTATTAATGAACAAGCAAATTGGATTAAAAAGATATGAAGTTGATGGAAGAAAAATCCTTTTTTATTTTGATGAGGTAATGACTTCGTGTATGATTTTGTTATTTTTCTATGTTAGGATAAGGAGAGAGGAATGATCAGTGGATCAGGCTTAAATAAAATAATAATGAATACTTTGCCTTTGATTGCTCCTTGCAGATGAGGATCTCAGGACAAACTTTATTTGGCAAGCCTCATGAACCCCTTATGAGGCAGGCAGCCATCATCCACATTTTTGGCAATAGACTGAGGCACAAAAGATGGAGGTGACTTGCCCCAGACCATACAGGAGGTCAAAATAGATCCCGGTTCCCTAGTTTCCAGTCCTGTTCTTTAACCACAAGATAATCTGACATTAAATGACCATTCAAGTCACCAAAGAGGCTATGTAAAAATGGTCCTTTACTAACGGGTCCATTTGCAATGAGTATTTGGAGTCGGACCTTCCAATCCGTGCACATCTGGGAGAGGGAGCTGGTGTCTTTCCTGCCATGCTCATCAGCAACAGAATCTTTAACTAAATGCCATTTGCATAACAGCTTATGACTGCTGATGCACAAGCCAGAGAACACAGCTTGGGCTTCAGCTGCTGCTCTGAGTTTGTGGCACTGACACACTGCCCCCAGTGCAGGATGTGCCTTATACAGGACTCAAATGAGCCTGTATCTATTGATCTCTCTATGCTTTTATGCCACACTTGTCTCAGCATAGTAAACAGTTTGGTATAGGAAGGTACCTCGGTTGGTGCAGCTATAGCACAGTGAGAGTTAAGTTACATGGTGCACACTGTGTAGCAGTCAGCAGTTGCCTTACTCAAATGACTTTTAGAACTACAGACTATGTTAAACTAAAACTCTTATGCCCTTTGTGCAGATTCCTAGCCAGTGCATGACCTGTGTAAAATTTCAAGCCTTCAGAGAGTATATAGTTGGGAAGACTGCCCCTGTGCCCATCAAAGTGTATGATTACTATGAGCCAGGTATGTGCTGTTTGTCTTTGGATCTTGCTAACACTAAAGCCTTAGCCACATAGCTTGTTTATAATTTGTCATTCTTGCTGCTCTGCAGCTTTTGAAGCGACTCGTTTCTACAACGTGAGTGAAAACAGCCCCCTGGCTCGGGAACTCTGTGATGGGCCAGCATGCAATGAGGTGGAAAGCTCAGCCAATCACTGGGTTGGTAAGTTGCAGCTAAGATGAGCTGGCAATCCCTGAAAGTGGAATCCAAAAGGTGTATAGCTTGGCAATTTAGAACTGAGAGTGAGGGCTTTAAAACGAGGTTTATTTCAGTGTCTACAGTGGGGTGGGTAGGTTTTAAATGTCTGTGATGAGCATAGAAATGACTACTACAAATCAGACCAATGATGCATTTAATTTGGTCTTCTGTCTCCATCAGTAGCAAGTACATGTTGCTTCAGAAGGATGAGTAATGTACAATTATGGAGTAATCTCCTAATGAGGGAAGTTTCCTTCCAATCTCTGTCAGTTATTGGTTGGGTTATGCACTGAAAATGAAGCCTTATGTCCCTTATAATTTTCTTAATATTTTATCTAACTTAATTGTGGATGCTGCTATTATTCATTCATATAAATGTTGCAATTTTTTATCTTGTTTAAATTCTTGACCTCTATAACAACTTGTGGCAGAGAGTTCCACAACTTAATTATGTAGGAAGACAGAGTAGTTTCATGTGTCTGCCATGACAATAACGTTTACCAAGAATTTCCAAGACAAATTCATGTGTCTACCAAGACAACCGACTTCTTTCTGTCCCACGTGATGCAAAATTGGTATATGTGTGTGTGCGGGGGGGAGCTGTACTGTATACAGAGATGAAGTATTATAGCCATTGCTGCTATTCCCTTGCGGCTGGTCTATTCCCAGAGCTTCCTGCTTCAGTACATTCATAAACTCCCATTGAGAAGTTGCAGGGAATTCTTATTTAAAAAAACATGTCTAGGAAGTAGAAGAAAAAAAACAATAAAAATATCCTCTCTCCTCTGCTTCTGATGTTCCTGCTTCCATTCTAGGTTTTGTTCACTCTGGGCCATGCAACAATGTTTTTGGCTGTTTAGAAGATGAGTATTTTGAGCAGTGCTTGTGCTCCCGGGACTGTGGCTATGATGGGGAGCCAGTGTGTGGATCAGATGGAATGATTTATCAGAACCATTGCCAGATGGAGGTAGCATCCTGCAGAAATAACACAAGGATAGAGCAGATACCTATGTCTCATTGTTCTGCCTGTAAGTTCCATTCAGTTTCCTGTTCTGTTGTTATGGATTAGCCAAAGCAGTCCACAACCTCTCCTGAACAAGGTCTTCTGATTAAATTGTGTCTGATACGGACAAGTGGAGGATTTGAACTCCATCTCCAAAAGTGAAAAGGAAGCTTCCTGTCCTGCTACACATGAGCTGGGCCTTGCATTTGGTAGAGTTGGCAGTTTCCTGGCTGTGTTGAAATGGTCACATTTGGGTTTGCATATCTCAAGGACAAAAGGATCAGTCAAAATGACCTTTGAGGAATTTCAGTGGCTCCATTTATAGTCATCCAGAGCAGTGGTTCCCAAACTGGGGTCCGTGAACCCCTGGAGGTTTGCAAAATGTTACAGGAGGTTCTCGGGAAAAAATTCCCTAATGGCCAACAAAGCTGTCCCTAGGACCCCCGGGCAGCACAGGGCCAGCAGCCGGGAGCCCCTCCACTTCCAAGAGCTAAGCACATCAAAGCAAGCATCTCTATCCCACCGAGGAGATTTAAACCTCAAGACTCCTTATAAGAAATGGAAAGGGAGGTGGATATTTTTTGCTATTTTAAAATTAATCAGGCAGCTAGTATTGTTTTTAAATTTATTATGAAGAACAAAGTTGGGCTTTGTTGTAACGTGCATTGTTTGCCTGGACTGCTCAAGACGTGAATGCTTCTGTAGGAGGAACAATTTGAGTTGGTTTCTTAAATACCTTTGTGCTGTTTCACATCTGATATTCCTTGATGAAACATAGGAGCCTTGTCTTATAACAGGCTTATTCAAAGTGATACAAGCTACAAAAATGAGGTCTTGGAAGAGTTGCCGTTTTCATAATGTAATACAAATACTATAATGATAAATAATAAATAATGTGTAATAAGCTTGTCATAAAAACAAATTTTATATTTCCGAGATCACTGCTTTTATAATTTATATTCAGATAAAGAAGAAAATCCCTGGAAATATTTATTTTTAGGAGGGGGTTCACGAGACTTGACATTTTAGTGAAAGGGATTCACAGGTTGTTAAAGTTTGGGAACCACTGATCCAGAGTTATGTCTCCAGATATAAATGAGCCCTGTGAGAAATCTCTGAGAGATTTCCCATGTGCTTTCATCAGGTGCAGTGTGGCAATTTGATGAACTATGCTGGATCATGAGTAGGGCACTGTGATAACTGTAGTTTCATAGACTGCACAGAAATCCACAGATTAGCCCAATACTGTGATTTGTTCTCCAGCAGTGAGGAAGCAGAGATGGATACCCATGCTTCTACCTCCCCATTGAGGCTACAGCTGGCTGATCATGGGGCATTAGTGGGCCAGTCCCATGCCAGAGGTGGGCAGGGAAGTGGTGGGTGTGATGGGCAGGTGGGTGTTCTCAACAGTGGACAGGGTGATGAATGCCACCTGGATGAGTAGCAAAAGCCAACTGTGTATAGATTCAACCATATGGTGCCAGCTTGTCCGGCCCAATCCTGCCTGGGCAAGGGATCAGGGCTTGGCTCGCTTCACACTCAGCTCCAGCTGCCAACCACTGCTTCCTGTATGGCCAGTGGGGAGAGGGGGTCAGCACTGACAACATGGCAATTAGGAGTCCTGGCCTGGGCCACTTCACCTTGGCCCTGTGGGCCTGGAGGAAAGACATAGGGTTACTAACCTTCAGGATTGTCCTGGAGTCTCCAGGAATTAAAGATTTAATCTTTAATTAAAGATTATGTATTGAGAGGAATAAATCCAATCAGAGTTGGCAACCCTAGGAAGACACTACTGTGCCAGCTGGCTAGGAGTGAAGTGGATCCATCCCACCACCCCTATCCCCCTGGTGGGACAGGGACCCCTCACACCATGCCCCCCGAAATGCACACACACAGACCTGCTTGTGTTCTAAGGGGTGACAGTGCTGAATACTGTGCTGGTTACCGTGCAGGGATTGATTCTAGTCTCAGCTTCTTTCCAGATGGCACTGAGGTATCTACCCCAGGGGTATGAGGGCCATAGTAGGGTAGGGCAGATGGGAAGCATTGGGGCGACTTAGGCCGGAATGAGCAAGGTCCCAATCCCTCCCCCAGGCTGGGCTGGGCTGGTACCGTATGATTCATCTGGATGTGTTGATCTGGCTCTCACTCCACACCCAGGTAGTGTTCTTCACCTGGGTTGTTGGTGAGACATCCTGTTGTCCCCTCTACCCTCCATAGGGTAGGGCTGGCCCTAACTGCCCACAAGCAGCCATGGCCTCAGGGAGGAAGCAGAAATGGAAATTCCCACTGCCAACTCCCCTCAGTTGGAAAAATCGCAGCACTTCAGGGTGGGGGTGGGGACTTGGCAGCCATGCATAGTCTGTGAAATTTGAACATTTACCTACGATACTGCCATCAACTTAAAAAAAATCCAGAACTTTCTCCGCCCTTAATCATGGGGAACTGAAACATTTTCTAGTGATTCTGTGACCAACTTTGTGGCAATTGTATCATTTTCTTCTATAGCCAAGAATTTGCCAGAAGAAAGAGAAACACGTTTCCATGGAATTGAGCAGCCTAGCGTTCAACAAACTCCTGCAGGTATTATCTTTAGATTGATCTAAGGTCCTTTTTCTCTGATTAAGTTAAAGCTGATCACTAGGAATAAGTGACTCAAGTAATTTTTTTGCATTTTGGGAGGGGAAAAAAAGCAAAAACTATGTAGAAAATCTGAAAGTTTGAAAAAGCAGGAAGGCAGGAGAATTTAACCCAAATGAATACACAAATGCGAGCCTACCTCTTCTTTTCTCCTGTTTTGAAAAACTGAACATACGTTGTGTGCTGTCTCCCATGCACGTGGGAGTCTGAGATTTAGTGAAAGCGACAGAATCCTGTGGTACCTTATAGACTAACAAACGTATTGGACCATAAGCTTTTATGGGCTAATACCCACTTCGTCAGATGCATGCAGTGGAAATGTCCAGAGGTAAAATCTGTAGGCAAGAATCAGGCTGGAGATAACAAGGTTAGTTCAGTGAGGGAGGATGAGGCCCTCTTCTAGCAGATGATCTGGAGGTGTGAGCTTTTGTAGTTGGCTATCCATTCATAGCATTTAGTATTGAGTTTTAGTGGCAGCTAGTTTTGTATGGAGAGGGGCAAGGGAACACCAAACCTTGGGATATGGGGAGCTTGTATTCAGCAGCTGTCATAGCATCTCATTAGCAGTATTAAACTGTGAAAACTTCCCATTTAAGATCAGACTGGTGTAGTTTGTCCTAGCAAATGAGTCAGGGAGACTTGGTGCCAGCTGGACCATTTGCAAGAACCCTGGAGATTGCAGCTGAATCAAATTTACCCTTAACTATTCTTTTAAACTTTTGATATGGCTGCTCTGACCCTGTTATTAAATCCGCTATCTGTGGTAAATGGCCTTAATAAGTACAAGGTGAAGGGAAGGAGCTGCCACTTTACTGGGGTTGAATGAATTGAGGAAGCTGGCTGCTCATTTCAGTTGGTGCTTTTATTTATGGGAAGTTTTTTCCCCAAGATTCATATGTCAAACTTGCTCATGAGTTACAATAAATCTTGCGAGGAAGCATTGGAGGTGGGTCAATAGAGTAGTTGTTTCACACCGTTTCTAGTAAATAAACTGGACTGGATTTTTCCTGGCTGCTTTCCACTCAACAATTCTTCCCTGGGCTCAAACTCTCCCAACAAATCAGCAAAACAAATAGTTTCTCCAGAGTGAGAAGTAAATGGACAGAAGTTGTGCTCCTCTTCCTTCTCCTGGCACTGATGCTCAAACCAGCATATATCCATCCCCCTCATGTTCCCTGCCCTTCCTCAGCTCAGCAAAAGCCACTTGGCAGCTTTTCAAGATATATAAACATGGTGGATATTTTGTTTTGAGTGTTCTCACAGGTGACCTCACCTGGGGAGTTGCAAACTGATCTAGTCAGTGTGTGTCATGCTCACACTCACTCTCTCTGGATTTTGATAGTACATAAATCAATTGATTCTCCAGAAGAGTAAGTGAGATGGATGCTTGTTTTTTTCTAAGCTGTGTAAATCTGCTCTGCTCTGTATCACTTTCATCCAATTGCATCTGAATCCTTTAAAACATTCACACAAGGAAAAACCACTGAAACATATTTTATTTAATGGCAAAAAACCCTATGTTAATACAGAGTTAAGGTTGCTTAGTCGTATGTTATTGCCTTGCAGAATACTGAGTTGAGCAAAATTCAGACTTCTGAAAACCAAGAAATGCACAGGTAAGGTCGACGGACCATGCAACCTTAACTCTGCCCTCTTTCAGCAAAGCCCCAATATGCCCCATTAACACACAGGGGTCTTTTTAAACAGGAAAATGTCATTGATAGGAGTTAGTTATTATTTAGGTAGTTCTACCATCATGCCAAGCCAGCCAGTCATCCCACATACATACACATAAGCAGGGCCCCATCTTCTCTACTTTGGCCCACCTCCCCAGCCCTGCCACTAACCTATTCCCCTCCAACCCACCCCCCTCCCCACTACTGTACCCAGGCCTCCCAGTGTAAGCAGGGAACACATCTTCTTGAAGTCCTGACTCCTGGTATGCAAACATTTCTATTGCTGTTATTTCCCTCCTCCAATAACCCAACTTGCATGCATTGCCTGGAATGAAGGACAATTACAGTTACTGTAGAATGGCGTCCCTGGTCATGTGTCAACATGGATGTGAGTTGGGATGGAGTTTGTGACGAGGCAAGACTCCCCATATCGTCTGGGGGGGAAGGGCCTCAGAAACAGGGGCACCTGTGAACCCCACATTCTTGCCCCACCAGGGATCTATTTCCCCCCAGTTTCCCTGCCACTCACCCCCACATCTCCCTTCAGACCCCCTCACTCTCATGTCTCACTCATCTGAGCCACCAACCTCTCTCCTCTGCCTTGCCACCCATCTGCATTTATTTCCCCTCCCCTCACTGCAGCCCCAAGCCCGTATCCCACTATTCCCCTACTCCTCTGTCCCCTAATACTCCTCCTCTCCCAGGAAGCATTCACATGTCTGATTTTTTTCTCCTGAATACTTTGATTACATTCATCCCAAAATAAAACTGCCATCCATGACTCACACATCACAGCGACTTCTGGACACTCAGTCCAAAATTCCTTTTCTCTTGGGGAGGGGAGGGGGCACTTATGATTCATGTATCCTAAGTTGTGTTACCAGAAGGGTTAGTGCAGAGCCATCAGTCTCAAGGAGGTCTGCGACTCATCAAGTCAATAGTACCTCTGGATTTAACAGTGTAAGGCAGCAGAAGGAAACCATTTGGGAAGCGGAGGGGCGTGCGCCTGTAACTCTGGAGCCCCTTGGTCAAATGACCCCATATTTGGATCACTGATGTTATCCCATGCCACAGTGAGACAAAGCATATTTCAAAGCAGTCCAGATGTCTTATTTATTTGAATGTCTAAAATGTGCACCCCTTTGCTCACGATAGGCATGGGTACATTTAAACACAAACAATTTTACCTGACTGGGTCACAGGATCTCCAGGTGCCTTGGTCCTTCCGGTAAGAAGCAGGAAGCTCTTGGAAAGCAGATGCTTCTCTGCACTGAGCTGTCATGACAGAGTGAACGTTTTAAAATAGAACAAGATACATCCTGCTTCAGGAAAAGCGAACAACATGTGACTCTAAATAATCCTCTGGGCTCGTCTTAGGTCAACCAACCAACCACGTATTAAATGAATCAAAGTTCAACAAGTGAATGAATCCCTCCTTATCCCCCACATCCCGTTTGGACTCATTGGTTTGTTAGTGATGAAGCGTGTGATTGGTTTAAGTCGGCTCAGGTGCTGTGGGGCTCTAGTGCAAGTTTAGATGATCCGTGTCTAAATCTGTGATTTCCTAAAGGAAAATGTAAAACTCCAGGAGGCAAATCAAGTTTCAGGTGGGTGGATAAGAATGGACTCAGTACATACTTAATCACCAGGCAGTGCCTTTTTATTGCAGAAATAAATGGCATTTATATTGTCTGCAGCAGTCTTTGTGCATTTGCTGTATCACTTGTACAAGCTCCGTTTGGCCCTGAGTGATAATTTCACTGTTAGCATTTGACTGTGTTACCCCAGCAATGGGAACAATGTGACCCAGTTCCCTGTCAGCTCATTTGCTGGGGAGCTTGGAAAAGTACTTGGGCTCATTCTGGCAAAGTTACTCACAAGAGTACAGTCTCATTCACATTAGTGGAATTCCTGATGTGGGTAACAGCTACTTACCTGAGTAGGATCATCCCCTCAATAAACCTATCAGCTGCAGTACCCCAGAAAATATGTGATCTTGAGAAGCCAGAGAATGAGTTCCTGTGCATCACGAGATCTTGTCTTCTGTAGTAACTGTCTCAAACCTGGAGCTGATGCTAGTGACACCATAGGACCAGGGGCTGTGATTTGCTATGTTTTAGAAAAGAAATGTGTTTGCAGACTGGCACGTATGAATAGATGGATCATACCTGCCCCACAGATATTTTCTCTTGTGTTGGAGAGAATTGCAGGAATTGTCTGGGATAGGCATTAGGGATCAGCATTCACACTTGAATCACCTTACTTTACTCAGGGAACTGCTGACAATTTGGACAGTGAAAGAAAATCTAAATGAACAGCCTGGATCCAACAAGACCCCCACAACCTACCGTGCTCCATTAGTGTGTCCTGTCCGTTAGCTCCCTGCATATGCTATTTTATTTAAAATGTAATCTCTTTAGGGCAGGGTCCTTGTTGCAAACCTGGCTGTAAGTACCTAGCATCCATTTCTGGCTGACTGGATTTTCTACGCTGCTTGTCACATTGATGTAAAGTAAGTAACAAGGGGAGTCCCGTGAGTTCCAGGGATCCCTGCCTCTGCAGCTCTGACCCTCCTTCTGCTGGAGCTGGGCTGTCTGGGGCTGATTCCAAAGCCCACTAATGCCACTATAAAACCTTCCAGGCCCAGGTGCTGAAGACACTGCCTCCCAGCCATGGAGTTCTCTACTCCCCGTGAAGCCACACCATGACACCAGCTGGCTGGAACGTTCTTTGCAGGAGCACTAGCTGCTTAAGATTGATTGAGTTGGCCGGAGCCATTTTTTACTTTCATCCCATCAGTGTGCAGCAAACATTGGCTGAATTACAAACATTTGGAGATGGGGGAGCAGTTTGTGTGTAACAGGAAACATTGGCCTTTCATCTTTGCTTTGAATTGAATGTTGCATTCCTAGGAGGAGTGAGTACTGTGATCTTAATTCCATCCCTGGTGGACAGCCCTCATCTATTCATAGAACGATCTCATGTTCTGGCAGGTTCTCCTATGGAGGAGGCCAAGAAAGAGTGAGCACAGAGACTGACTCTCCTTTCAGGGAAGTGGTCCCTTGCTTTAGGGCTGAGCATGCTGCTGAAAGGGGGTAGGAAAAGGCCTTCAGGATTGTTATTTCTGGAGTACAAAGCCTTGGAGAGGTTCCTGTTAAATAAAACAAAATATTGTGTTGGGACTTTCCCTCCCTGCAGCAAGTGGAATAAAGTGAGCAGTTTGCTTGGGCTTGGATTGGAGTAGTCACATGAGTGGAACCAATAAGGAGGCTAAGCAACTCGGTTCAGACTGCATCAGAAAGGAGCAGCTCTGAAAAGGACATGTTATATCCTGGGATGTTTTCAGCTGTCTGCGTCAGCAGTGCTCTTACCCTCTGGACACCTTGCAGCTCACCCAAATTAGAAAACGATAGCCTGCTCTGTGTGGGAAACATGCCGAGTGAGTGATCTTTCCCACACAAGAGTCTGATCTCTAGGATAGGGTAGAGGGAACATTCCAATCCCACTCCTGAAGGCTCCGTTCCTTTGGTAGCTCTTCTGTGGCTTGTCAGGCAGCTGAAATGGAGAGTCTTGCCCCACTCCAGCTAGTTACTAGGTCAGTGGGACAGCCCTGAGGGAGGGAGGGGCTCCAGCAGCACCACCTGCTACGATCAAATCAAAATCTGTGATCTGATTGGCTGACAAGCAATCCAGATCCATAAACTAATTTCCCTTGGAACTTGAACAAAGTGAATTATTCTAACTCTGACTATAAGCTGACTTAGTACTTGTTTTTATTAGTAATGATACTTAAAACTGTAACTTTCATCTGATGATCTCAGACACCTTACTCAGCTGGGTCAGTATTCTTCTCCACATTTTACCAGTGCAGAAACTGAGGCACAGAGAGGGGAAGTGACTTGCTCAGAATCACATGGATAGTCGGTAGGAGAGTTGGCTGCCAACCATGGGATCCTGAGTCCCATTCCTTGGTCCTGACCAATAGACCAGGCTGTATCTCTACTTAATTTGTAATAGTTTTCAGAAGATAAAACTCCCTGATTCACCCATTGGAGGTTCTACCTCCGCCCCATACATGTGGGAAGGTGCTGTGTAGGGATTGTGTCTTCCTCCTCCCCTTTTTCCTGTCTGTGATGGAGCAATATCCTCAGCCCAGAGATGTACCTGAAATAGGAACTTTCAACTTTAAAAAAATGTGTAATAAAGTCATTTGAAATGAACTTCTTTAAACAAACAACTGCTTCTTTCTACAGGATCTCTCACAGAATGAGTGCCCCACACACCATGTGTTTGTGCCAAGTCATCCTCACCCCATCCCAGCCTACACGCAGCCAACAATACACACAAATAGTCTTAGTGGTTTTTTTAATTAAAAAGCTCTTTTTCCAAGCTTTCTTTCTTATTTTCCTCAATACCCAAATCTCAGAGGAGGAAATGTAGAAAATCCTGAAGCAGTGCAGCTCTGCTGTCTGTAGTCTGGGACTGAACCATTTAATGGCCTGTGTGCCGTAACACAGTCCCCGATCTAGCATACACTTACCCCTCTGCTGTTGAGAGGTATGAGGTCTTCGGCTCCCCTGAAGGACCAACATGCCTCTTGTGTCTTAGCCCACTCCCCCCAATACCCATCATACCCTGCTGAGAAACAGAAGAGCTGTCTGTGGCAGGCTCCCTTTGGCTAAGGCATATCCTGCATGAGTGTCAGTTTGAGGCTCTTTTTATTTCCTTTCAACCAGAGGAAGGCCCTGCGCTCCAGTCAGACCTGTCCTACTACTCTTATGAGTACGACCCTTATGCTTCTGAAGCTGACATCTTTGAGGTTGCAGCAGAGCTGACAACAGCAAGCAGCACTTTGAGAGAAGTGGACAAAATTCAGGAAGTGGTGACTACAATAGAATGGTGAGAGAGGTTCTGTTTTTTTAAATCAAGTCCTGATATCATATAACATGACACTGGAGCTAGAGTGAGTGTAAATAATGCAGAAGGGGCATACTGATAATCACTCTGCTAATTGCCTTGGCTGAGGACCAGCTGCAGGTTAGGCTAGCGTTGGGATGGCAGCTGGGACCTGCATGTCTGGAAGTGTCAATTCCTAACATAAACTGTAAGTTCAAAAGGACTTTTTAAGCTTGTCCCTGCCTGGCCCCACCACTGCTGCAGAGACATGAGGTGGAAATGACTTCTCTTCATTGTATTCTCTCTTCAACAGAAATAAATAATTTAAAATAAAAAGAAGAGGCTCAGAATCAGCTCCTGTATGAGTTTGTTCCTAAGATGACCTGCTGCAGAACAGAAACCAAATGACGACTACTTCCTGATACCTTCAGAATTGTAGGCTTTTCCTCCTCATGCGGGGGCAGGAACTTCAACGGGGTGCTCAGCATTATTTTTCTATCAATTTTCCCTGCCTTTTGTGCATCCTCTTAGGAGTTATTTCAACGATGGGCGATCAATGTGCTGCCCCACTGTAGGCGAGGAGAACAGGGGCTGGAATTCAAACCTTTAGACCACTTCAAAGTATGTTACAAGGATCCTGCAACACCATATCCTAGCTACACTGAGTCCAGACCTCTGTGCTGTTTGAGGAGAGATGGCTGAGGAGTTTTCTTTAAGAATAATAAAAGCCGTGTATTTTTGCTCAGTATGCCACAGCAAAGGTTTAACACCCCCAGCCCACCACCCCCCTACTGCCCACTCCACTAGCAGCATGTTGCCTTGCAGAAAGGAGAGTTCATTGTTCATCCGACTTGACAGGGGGAGCATTCTCCCAAAGGAGTGAAATCATCTGTGAACTCCACAGGAGTTAAAAGCCTGACAGGACATGGCTGCAGACTCCGCCTGGGAAGAATGCCCACAATAGGGGTGATTAGGGTCAAGTGGCTAAACTCCATTCATGCTGGAATAAGTACTGCCAAATGCAGCCTGCAGCTTCCTAGCCTTTGCCCTCCGGTTACTCTCTCCTTATAACTTCAGCATGAGAATAAAAGAGACCTGTGGCCATGGTGTTCTCAGTGCTTGCCTGATTTCACCAGCCATTTCTACTCTTCTCCCACCAGGATCCCAGTGCAATGGGTGTTCTTGATGTAGATTTCTGTGCACAGTCTGTATGGCCCTTGGGCAGGTGCAGACCCCTCTTTGTCACAGAGTTTTGGCTCCTGTCTTCTAAACTGCCTTAAGCAAT
This sequence comes from Dermatemys mawii, assembly GCA_007922305.1. Taxonomy (NCBI): domain Eukaryota; kingdom Metazoa; phylum Chordata; order Testudines; family Dermatemydidae; genus Dermatemys; species Dermatemys mawii. The sequence continues at coordinate 482,316 of ML677376.1, read as the reverse complement.
CACAGCTGGGGTCTAAGCAATGCATTTCACAGTGAAGTGAAGAGCAAAAGCTTCTGTTTCGGAATGCAGGAGTATAGACATTTTCGGTCTCTTCCTGCTTTGGAGGCATTTCCTGCATCTGCCTGTTGCAGAATAGTCGTAGTGTTTCCTCTTCCCACTTCCATCCTTCCTGCAGCATAAAGTGGGGTGTCAGTCCACATGGAGAGTGTTTGTTCATGAAAGGAAACAAGAAAAGGCCCAATTCAGTTCATTTTTAGGGCTTGTCTACAGAGGGAAATTGGCCAGAGTGGCTACTGTGAAATAGCTCCCTTTGTAGACACACTGTTCCAGAATAATTTGAGCACTTTGTGATTTTATTCTGGAATATGTCCATGCAGGGAGCTATTCCATAAAAGTTATTCTGGACAATTTCCCCATGTAGCCAAGCCCTGAGTTCCATTTTTCAAATATTGGTTCCAGCCAGAGTGCTGAGCAAGAGAAAGATTGCTTAGTTGTGGTGGCTCTTAAGTTTCCAGTGTCAGCCTCTTAGGCTGAGGATGAATAGTTGCTTCAAACTTTCTAAACATATGTGATGTGGTGGAAGACCTGAGCTCACAGCTCAGTTCCTGTAATGCTCATAAATTCCAGATTATCTCTGCTGGGTAGTTTTCAAATCACTCCTTCCCCTGCTGATCTGAACTCTTCTTTCAGGATCCTAATGTGGCCTGCCTATGTGCATGTCCTGCTTCTTAGTGGAGATTTTGCTGTGTCTTTTTAATCTGCCCCACAGCACAGCGGAAGTGCCAGCTGCTCTCTTCCCGCCTAGCAGGTAAACAAATGCCTTTAAACTAAATTCCATCTCTGTGCTGGTGCTGCCTCCAGCAAGCAATTGGCTTGGCAAGCACTAGCTATTGTGTACACATGGCAGCATAAGTCAATATTTATCCCCTGGGTAAATAACAGGCCTAGTGCAAGCTACAGTGAGAGGCATTTTCTTCTTTTTAAAAACATTGGGACTTCACAATACAACCCTGCTGTTTGCTGGCACCAACCTTAGCACGCTGTAAGGCCTGAAAGCTGGAGGAGTGAGACGTGAACTGTCACCTTAATAACATGGCTGTGATCTGGCTTCTTGGCCCTCACTCCTTGTGCTTGGCAAGGCTCCATGTGACTGGGGCCAGGCTCCTTGGCCTCCTGTAGCTGGGAGCTCTGATCCTCATGCCTGGCTCCAAGGTCCCTGCCCTCCCTCTCTCTCCTTTTGCTTCCTGACTTGTTGGTGTCATTGTTGCATTATTTTAACAGTGTTTTATAGGGTTTTCTGTTTTAGTTGATTAATTATGAATTATATGCTGATTAATCCCACCCACATGGGTACCTTCCTTGACCCCAGCACACAAGAGGGTAGAGATGGATGAATTCCCCCTAGCTTTGGCCAAGTACAGAGTCAGCTCCCATCACTTTCCTCACTCTCTGTTAACTGAAAAATACCAGTTTAGTATTCAAAAAAGCCTTTCCGCTATTACCCACAGTAGGAGAGTGGGGTCTGCTGGCACTGCCCTTACCCACTGCCCATTACTACTCTGCCCATCACTAGAGGGGCTCTGGTTGTGACGAACACCCTGATCCTCATCCGGCAGGAAAGTGAACATTATCTCAGTTTTATCACTGGAGGAACAAGCACAAAGAGGTTGGGACTCCCTGAAAGTCTGTGGCAGAACTGGGTTAAAATTCAGATCTCTTGCTTGCAGGTTTCTGCTCTAACTACCAGCCAATGCTGCTTTCTGCATTCCAATTACTGTGCGAGGGTTCACCATTCCCTGGTAGCCTTAAGGCTAGAGAGCTCTTCTAGGTTAGTAGAGACCCTGGCCATTGTCTCCTGGCCAGAACACTTCTTGTGACCTTGTCACAAGAGGGTAGTCAGTGTCATCAATTTCCTTTTCCACCAAAGGGTAGAATTTCTTTTGTTCCTAAGGTCATGCTGGCAACGCTGTAGTCTGTCTCCCGACACAGCCAACTTCTTGCTGCAGTTAAACAAGCTGTTTATTTAAGGAACCAAGGAAAGAAACCAACAAATACAGAAGAGCAGCTGCTACTTTCCCCCCCTCACAGCAATTATGAGGCAGGAAGGCTTTACACCCACCGGTAGGTGCTGCTAGGAGTAACTTTATGCATTGGAGTCTGTGTTTGCCCCATTTAAAGGCCCAGCCATTGTGCACACTTGCATTCTCCCTTTCCCAGACTCACTCTCCCCATTTTCTGTTATGATAATTCTCTTACCAAGGCTAATTAAATTCTTGTCCTTCCCTCCCTCATCAAAGAGCTTGTTCCAGTACAGGTTCCATTGGGGAATATGTCCCCTGTAAGCCACTGGGCCCAGGGTGAAGGCTTCACACTCTAGGTCATTCAAAGGCGCATACTCATTGTTTACTCTGTGGCTTCTCAGTCACACACCTGTCTCTGAGAGGCTAAGAGGACACAGCACTGGGGGCCCAGACCATCTGCATTGTCAAGATCAGCTCCTCAATGCTATTGGAGGGAAAAGAGAGAGATTTTTAGCCTGGCAAAAAAACAGGGTGTGGTGGCTGAGAATGAAAGAGGGCAGACAAGCAGTGGGGTTTCCTTTGGGCTTTGGGATTTTTGCCAGTTTGGAACCATTTCTCTCACATGCTTAGAGACAGTCTTCTCCTTTCCTCTGACAATGATTCAACATGAAGGGGAGAGAAACTCCAGTGAGTCTATGAGATACAGAAGTGCCTGTTTATACCAAGGTACTTTGCTAATTAGACTTGATGGCTCTCTCTAGTTATCAGTGATTTTTCTTGCAATCCCTCCAATAAAATTAGTATTTATATCTGTAACTGTACATGAATATTATCAGGCACAATCATTACCATGGTATTTATTTTAAATCGAAAGTTCTTTTGTTCTTTCTTGTCCACACATTCCTCCTTTCCTCCTTCTTGATCAGCCTCAAAAGACAACAAATAGAAAAAGATTCAACCAACTTAAAAATTGAGTTGAAAACCGCAGCACTTGCTTTGCTGACATTGATTCTTTAATGCGCAGTAATCTGGATTTCATTATTGTGAGTAGATTGTCGATTTTGCAATACATCTCTATCAATTTAATGTAAAAAATCCCCTTCTGCTCAGTTTTTGTTTTCTCCTGTGTGCTATTTCTGGTGGAGTGATGGTAGCCCTGGTTCTTGGCCTAACTCCATCATATCTCTCCTGCATTCAGCAGCTGGTATTTTCTCAGCATTCAGCGTATTGCACCTATAGGAAATAGGCTCTAGTTTTTCACCAATAATATTTAAAAAAAACCCACAAAACCCAGCTTTGTGATCATTTTTCTTTTCTTCACACAAATGTTAGTATGAGTCCAGAAAAGGGGTTGTTTTAGACACTGATGAATGTTTTATTAAAAACTGATTTCTAAAACAATTCTGTCTTCCTCTCCTCTCTACTAACATCTGCCTCGTAATGCTACAGGGGAAGCATACTGCAGGGCTGTGGCTGTAAGCTTTCTCTAACCTACCAGCTATACTGTGCACAGCACTTAGAGGACAACAGTAATACATGTATCAGCAGAATCAAAGTATTCAACAGTTCTAAAGAGTTTCTGGTGTCCCATCCATTTCTGCTTCATTGTTTGCCAGGAGGTGCCTTCAATTTTGTTTTGAGGGATACGGTGGCTGTAACTTGTCACATTTGCAACATGTTCCTCAATCCTGCTGCAAGCCTGGTCAGCTCTTTTGGTGGGGTGGTTGGGTCTCAGCAGAGGTTACGCAAAAGAAGTGTGGGATTCCAGTGTGGGAGTTTTCAATGCTTCATTAATATCCTGTCTTGAAGAGACATGAAAGTCCTTTTTCCTGGGCACAAGCCTGACTCCCTTCATAACATACTAAAGAGGCAGTTTGCTTCAAAGAAATAACACATGCTGAACAGCAGAGCATTTTGTGTAAAGGGACTGGGTGGATATTGTTTGTACATTTCTTACCAGCAATGGGCTGAGGATTTGCAAAGTGAGAAGCAGCTTATTAGAGAAGCTGACATTTCACCTCATTCACATAGAATAATGAGTATGAAATAGTGCATCTCATGTGAGGATCTCACCACGTTTTACAAACATTCATGAATTTAGCCTTAGACGTATCCTCTCCATTTTACAGCTAGGGATACTGAGGTGCAAGGAGAGTAACTTACTTATTTGAGGGCACAAGAGAATATCTGTGGAAGAGAAAGAGGTTGGAATAGAATCCAGGAGTCCTGACTTCCACTTTCTCTTACTCCATAAACTCTTAATTCTGGCAAACTTCTTTCTCTACTTCCCCCTAAATGGTCTTATTTTTGCTGAAATAGGGATAAAATTGACCTTGCTAAGAACAGGAGACTCTGGCATTTCCATGAATGAGGGTTTACCAAGTCAGGTAAGAAGATTCTAACTTTGCCTGCATATAGACACATGCTGTGTGCAGAGCAACTACCTGACACGCCAGGCAAATGGCTCCATGCACGAGATGTGTGGGCGGTTGTAAGTTGCCCCCAGCTCCCCTTGGTCAGTTTGCTCAGGCAGGTTTTAATACTGAGCAAATGCATTCCAAAGCTTCCACTTTTCCCCCAAATGCTCTAGGTTCCTTCCCACAACAATCTCTGCTTTTATATGTAGAGTAGACTTTTACAGCCTGCCTATAGCACCCAGTGAGCATAGTAAGGGGGAAGAACAGCCGTTTGGGAAGTCATATGTGCTGTCCCTGTTACAGGTTAGTATGCATACAGCAGTCACCATCTACATTTGGGCTCCAAACCTCTTAGACATTCGTAAGACCCTAATGAATTCAGTCTTAAGAATCTGTCTCTTCACCTCCCTGCCTGGATTAGCTTCCTACCTAGGCTGCACCTCAGAGCTCTAATCTGTGTCCGAACCTTAGCCCTGGAGCAAGAAGATGCCATGGGTATGAGGGGTGCCAGCACCTCACACCAGGGACTGTGAGTGGGAGCTCTTCTGAGGGAGAGTCTCTTTCGAGGTTTTCAGAGATGTAATGGTTTGCTTACTGCGGCTGAAAATTCTCCGCCTCACCTTGTCTCTGAAGTCCTCAGAAACATAGTAGTAGACAAAGGGGTCAACACAGCTGTTGAAGCTACTGAGGGCCAGGCTCACCATGTAGTTGACGTACAAGTCCCCATAGAGCTTGGAGCAGTTGCTGGAATAGTGGACAAGGAGAAGGATGTTGCTGGGTGTGAAGAACACCACGACTGTGAGCAGCACGAGGACAGTGAGCTTCATGGCGTAGGCATACCTCTCTCCACTGCCCAGCAGGGCCCACAGCACTGAGCCGTGGCTAAACAGCATCACCACTAAGGGGACAAGGAAGCCGCAGATGATCAAGCACATGAAGTAGTAGTAGTAGTACTCAGCATCCTCATGCCTGGGGAGGGCGTCATGGCACAGAGTGATGTTGGCCTTATCCAGGGGGTAGGACTGCTGCAAGAGTGTCAAGGGCAAGGTGAAGATGGCAGTGATGAGCCAGATGCTGATGCAGGTGCAGGCAGCAAAGCCTGGGCTGCGAAAGGAGCGGGAGAAGAAAGGATGCACTGCAGCCAGGTACCGGTCAACACTGATGCACATGAGCAGTAGCACGGAACAGTACATGTTCCCATAGAAGAAGGCAGTGGTGAGCCGGCACAGGCCCTCTCCAAAGGGCCAATGGTTCCCCAGGAAGTAATAGGAAATCTTAAAAGGTAGCACTAGCACCAGAAGCAGGTCAGCTGCAGCCAAGTTCATCAGGAAGATGGTGGAGGTCAGCTTCTCAATCTTAGTTGCTAGGACCCAAAGGGCCAGACCGTTGGCTGGCAGCCCCACCAGGAAGACAGCAGTATAGAGGCAGGGGATGAGCCATACTGTGACTGCACTGCTCAGCTGGGAACGGGAGTCCTCGTGGATGGACAGGTAGGTGATGTTGCCACGAGTCACCTTCTCTCCTGGGATGGCCCGGGGACACAGTGTGCTTGCCGATGTAATCACCTGCTCGTTGGTGCTGTTCTGGGAGTAATCTAGTGGTGCAAACATAGTCTGTTACTATTCATGCAAGGCCCAGTGTGCTTGCACTTTGCAGGCAGGGCTGGTGACAAGATTCCTGCCCCAATGCCCCTAGGGGTTTGCATTCTAAGGAGGCAGTGTGCCCTCCACAGGGTGCAGGGGCTGGGAAGCAGCATGGATATTATTCATAGCCTCCATTGGCTGGTTCTGTAATTAGCTAGAACCCCTTAGTAAAACAAAACAAACCCCAACTGGCAAGTCTTCCTATTTCAGGGCTGAGCATGCAGATCTAAGGCTGAAAGGAGATTCTGGTGAAGTTTGCCCAGCTACTTTTTTGCAGGACAACCATGCTAATGCTAAGGTGAGCTCTGGGGACTGCGGGGAGGGAGTTTACCATAATGAGTTCTAATCAGAAGAATTTAAGATCTCTGGCTGTCATGGGACCGACCATAAGCAGAAAATGTAATTGGTGCACAAATTAACTAAATAGCAGAAACAAATGTGCAAAGGACAACCTGAAAAAGCAAATCAAATTATCTCATTCTGAGAAAGTCCTAGTTCCTTCCAGCAGCTCCTGTGCCTTCTCTCTAGGGCCCAGTTACTTTGATTAGCCATTGTCACAAGTCCAAGGACCCACACAATTCCTTGGGGTCATGCTGTTTCTCACAGCTCATGATACCCCTGCACTGCCACTAGTACTGTATGTAGTTGTTGGTACCTGGGCATTGAACGCCACAGAGCACTGGGATCTGCCACTCAGGGGGTACAGGTGACACAGATTGAGTTAGCCAGAAGTAACTCCGTGGATGGCAAGTTCCAGCAGTCCATATTTGGCTCTTAGCAAAGGTAGAGATGTATCTCTCCCCGTTGCTGATCTTTGATTTGTGCTCAGAATCCTGACCTCACCTCTGTGAAATCAAATCCGCTTCTAGTGGCAGATGAAGGTACTTTGTGCCACTGATCAGCCCTGGCTGGGGTCCACACCAGGTTGTGAGCTCCTTGCCCAGAGGCTGATGTCCATGCAGCACAGTCAGCACATGGCCTCTACAGAGCTATTCCTGAACCTATAGCACGAGCAGTACTGCTCCACATTAAACAGGGGGGTCCGAACAAGAACAAGGGGCAGGAGCTGCTCTTCAGGCAAGGCTCAAGCTCCACAACTGCTTTTGGGTTTCTCCAGTTTCTCTTTTGTCCTCCTCTGACTATGATTCCTCCTCACTTTTCCCTCCCTCAACAAATACCTTCAGTGTCTTCTCCTTCATTAGATTAGCACCTTTGCCCATCACTGCTGCCTGTGTCCTTTACCTTCACAGCAAGTGCTTGCTTGGGAGCCATAGACAGATGCCAGAGAACAAAGACAGTCCCCTTAATGAGCAGTAAGATTTTCACCCTGAGATGCCCACTCACTCACCATCATAGTCCAGACTTGCCAAGCTGAGTCCCCAGAGGCTACACCATAGTTCAAGCCTGTAGGATAGGAATGCACACCAGGAGATCTCCATGCTGTGAAGGGAGCCTGTGATGTGCTGCTCTGTTCAGTGTTGCTTGGGGAAGGTGGTATTAATAGCCCTGACTATTAATTTCCTGTTCCCAGCCCTTAACTCATGGAAACACTAGGCTGGAGCTCCACTGACTTTTCCTACAGAAAAAAGAACAAAGGATATTGAGAGCTGCCAAAACAATCCATCTGGGTCAGGCCATGTGACAGTTCTTGGGTTCCTAGGATGGAGAGTCACCTTGTTACTCACTGCCACCAGCCTGTGCTTAGCTGCGTATCAGCTTCTTAGTATCACCTACCTATCAGCCACTCAAGCCCACTCCCCTGGGCTATACCAGCCCTTATTTTGTCTCACAGGTTAGCAATAGGTCTACCCTTTGTCCAGCCCCTTATCCGCTGCTGTTTCTAAAGGAACACACCAACTTGTAGAACTCAGCTCTGTACCAGCACTTTGCTTAACACTGCAACGTGGAGCTATATTTACTGTGAAAATAAGAATGTTTATTGTCAAAGTCTAGAGATTCAGGCTATAGAGACTAAGGATATTGGAAACAAATGGTTACATTTAAAATAAAATCATAACACTTTCTAGAGACTAAACCTAAGAAACAGGTTAATCTCTTGTCTAAAGAAGTTTTATCTCACACAAAGTTTTCTTCTAGGTAGGCTGAGATCCCGTTTCCATTAATGTAAATGTGCTATCCGTTTACATCTTCTTCACCTTCTACATACCACCCCCCACCCCCCACAAAGTTCATTGTCTTTTGCACACAGCCAGGATAACTACACTTGGCTTGTCTTTTCTTGTGTGCTGCCTCCCTGTTGACTTCACATCTCTTTATTGACTTGATACATAAATAGGCATTTATTGTGTTAGTTTACAATGCTTAACTTACATCCTGACAAAGACACTGGTGCATAAACATCTCTTGACAGAAACATGTTTTATACTTCTGCTGGCGACTGATACCTTGATGCATATTTTCAGTGTATATACATAACTTCTTACATTGTATCTGTACATATATTTTACAGTGAAATTAATAACCAATGAGACCTCAGATGACATTCTTTGGTAAACTAGAATATACACACCAGCCTTGTGAGATTCCTGTAACTGCCTTGCCAGATGGCATTAAGGGGTTTTGGGTCACAGGCCATGTCTGTGTCCAATGGTTTGTCTCATTGTGCTATGCAGTCTGAGCATAGAGCCATTTCTCGTGGCTGGAGATTTCCAGCTCTTGGTACTGCAGGGCCTTCTCTCATTGTCAAGGCTAAATCCTGGTTCAAATTACTCTAATTTGGGCCTGCTCCAGCATACTCCTGGAAGTGACAAGTATGGCCCCCTCCGAGTCAGTTCGGAACATAAACCCGTACAAACAGGATCAGATCTCTCACCAGCCCCTGGCACCCGCCTGCACCGCCCACCTTCCTCCCAGGCCTGAAGAAAGAAGTTGACATTCATGGCACACTAGCCACAGGGCCTCATCTCCTCTGGATTCATGCTATTTCCTCGTGGCTCGGTGACATCCAGCACACACAGGGCCCTGCTTCAGCTGCAGGCAATGTTTCGAAATGCGCCAGGGCTGCAGAGCAGCAGGTTGTCCCAAGAGGCAGGGCCTTGCCCTGCTCACAAACCAGCCCAGGCTGAGTGGCCAGCTGGAGTTTTATCCAGGCTGCAGCCCCGTTTCAAGGCAGTTGATAGTTTTCAGCATGTTCCATGTGAGACCAGCTCCCAGGCCAGAGTCGTGAGTTCACTGAAGTAATTTATTGAAAAACTGTGTGTGAACCCAAGGAACTATTTTCGTTTGAGTACATCAGCTCCAGCCCCAAGTGCTGTAAAATATAAGCAGCCGCAGCATGATCTTGGAGTTTGATGCAGGCTTTGTGCTTCCGCTGATAATTGTCAGGAATGCTGAGCACAGCCCGACCCAAGAGGAAATGGAGTCTGTCTGACAAGGATTCACAGGATGGCTCTGTAGCTGGGGAGATAAAGCTGAATGTCAGTGACTCTCCCCGTGGAAAGAACTGTTTCCAGAGCCCACTTACTCAATAAACCTGCAGGGAGGCCGGAGAGCTAATGAATGGTCTGGACCAGGGGTAGGCAACCTGCAGCACACATGCCAAAGGCGGTAAGCGAGCTGATTGTCAGTGGCACTCACACTGCCCAGGTCCTGGCCACCGGTCGGGTAGCTCTGCATTTTAATTGAATTTTAAATTAAGCTTCTTAAACATTTTAAAAACCTTATTTACTTTACATCCAACCATAGTTTAGTTCTATATTATAGACTTGTAGAAAGAGACCTTGTAAAAACACTAAAATGTATTACCGGCACGCGAAACCTAAAATCAGAGTGAATAAATGAAGACTCGGCACATCACTTCTGAAAGGTTGCTGACCCCGGGTCTGAAGGAACAGAAGGCTTTTACTGTCTATATGGTGACAGTACCGTGAGGGTGACCCATTTTACAACCATTTACAGCTGCATAAGGGCCCTTTGGGGATCTGCCAGAGCGTGATCCTGTCATTTCCCACCAGATGTTCCCCAAGCTCTGACCCTCCTCTGCTACTTAGGCCTTGAGCCCTTTCACAGCTCAATACTTTAAGCCCCCTCTGTGCTCTGCCAAGTCCTTACTCTGCAGCCATGGGGGAGTCCCCAACCCATCCCACATCTCTCAGATAAATGCAGACCACATCTTGATTGCTGCAAAAAATGGCAAAGGCCCCACCCAGATTGCTTTACCCTCCAATGAGACATGGACGGCAGTGAAGCAGGAAGACAGCCCAAAGTTAGGTGACATTGGGGCAGCAGTGGATGTTTGGAGGCTTTTGCCCCACCACGACGCGATTGCCCTCCTGTCTCAGTGAGGACCTAAGCACTGAGCAGCAGTCCTGGCAGCAGGAACTGTAAATTTGGTTTGGCAATATGACTGATCGCTCATTTCTTTCTGGTTCGTTTATGAATGGCCTCTTCTGTGAAGGTTGCAAATCCAAGCCTGGCTGCTGTTTGATGAGATTCCTCTGTTTCAAGGAGAAAATTATCCTATTTCCTTTGCTTTTGCCATATTCCCACATCCTTGGGGCGAGCATGTCCAGAGGTGGTGTTCCACTAGGCAGGGAAGATGCAATGTTAGATGTTTTGCTTTTGTGATTCTCCCAGGATTTATGAACCATTACAGAATGACTTGTGACCACATATTTTCCATGCCTCAACCAGGATCCTTTTCACGCTCTGTATGCAAAAAATTAGACACAATCAGTTCAGATAGTGTGCAAATCACAGCCCTGCTTTCTATGTCCAGGTCTCTGGGGTGGAGCAGGGAGAGGTTACTTATTGCTCTATCCTTTACTTTGCAGATGCTGTGGGATTGTTACTGATTGCTTTAGATGCAGAACAGATTGTCTGAACATTTTAGTGACAGAGGTTTCGAACAGATGCTAATGAGCAGTGACAGTCATGTGATTCCTGCCTGTGGAGGGACAAAGCTGATTTTAAGGCAATTCATTGTGCAATTGATTATCTCCAGGTACAAAGAATACGCTTGCCCCAGAGCTCCCAGCCTGTGGGGATACATGGGGAGAGCAGGCCAGGGATTGTAGAGCTATTGAAGAAAATTACAAAAGAGCTACCCCAGACTCAGATTTTCAAGGGCTTGCCAGTTCTAATACAGGAAAGAGACACCAAAAGGTTATTTTTCATCCCAAGACCCCCATTTCATGTTGGGAGTGTCAGTTTGAAACCACTAGGTATCAAGGTAGAAACCTCAGCTGAGCTGGGCTCCTGCCCTAACTTAAGATGAGGGTTGTAGTCTACATACCAGGGGCAGCTCCATGGCTTTGCAGACAAATGTGTGGATTATTTCCACTACCATTAGCATATCCGGCTCTGGCCCTGTCTTCCCCAGCCACTGAACATCAGTCACATCCAACTTGGAACCACAAGGCACAGAAAGCTGCTGCTGACTGTTATAAAGAGAAATTATGGATCTTTTAACCATGAGCCTCCCATGGTGCCTCAACCCAGCTAGAGAGATGAATTGCAGCCTCTTCCTGACACTCCCCTCTGACCATCTGACCAATCTCTGCTGTGGGCTTGGTCACCACCTTCACTGCCCCTTTAACCTCCCTCCCACAGTTCCCGGTCACTTCACACATCAGATTCCATCTTTTCTTTCTCACCTTTAGGGCCCTCCATGACCTTCCTGCCCCCTCTTGTCCCCTTCTGTTACCCCAGCTACTCTTTGGGATCTCACTCCATACCCTTTCCTTATAAGCCACCATGCCTCTCCTGGTCTTTCCTCCCCTCACCACCTGCAAGACTGAAACTCTCTACCCCTTTTCTACCCCCATGGCACATCTCTTCTGGCTAACTCTAAGTCCCTGCTCCAATTTCACTTTTGCAAGGAGCCTTATGGAGAAGGTGGTCCCTGTGTATTACTTTGTATCAGCCTCCCTGACTGTTTAGGCCAGTGATTTACAACCTGTGATCTGCGGAACCACCACAGCCCGCAGACTAGGTCTGAGATTTCCAGAGGGGTCTGCATCTCCATTCGAAGTAGTTAGGGGATCTGCAAACAAAAATAGGTTGCAAACCCCTGGCTTAGGCTATGACTCTGTGGTCTTTCACCAGATACCCTCCCCCATCCCACAACCGCGTAGGTGCCAACTTCCCCTCTGCCCAGTGGGTGCTTGACCCCTGCACCACCAGTGCCATGGCCCCATTCCACCCCTTCCCCAAAGTCCCCACCCCACCCTGCTTCTTCCCACCCCAGCTCTGCTCCCTTTCACTCCCATTCCACCCCTTTCCCCCAAGTCCCTGCCCCTGCCTCTTCTGCACCTCCTCCCCGAGTGTGCTGCATCACCACTCCTCTCCCTCCCTCTCGGAAAGTCCTAAGCACCGCCAAACAGCTGTTAGGCAGCAGAGGGGGCTGGAAGCAGTGGGAAGGAGGTGGAGGAGCGGGGACGCAGTGTGCTTTGGGGGAGCTTGGCTGCCACTGGAAGTCGAGCACCTGCTAATTTTTCCCCAGGGGTGCTCCAGCCCCGGAGCACCCACAGAATCAGCGCCTATACACACCCAATCCCCAAGTTGTGGTGTTGGCTCCTTCTGCATGCAGCTGCCTATTGATTGTAAGTGCCTCGGGACTAGGATTCAGTCATTCTCTGCAGGGTAAAGTGCCCTGCACAGCACTAGCACAGGGTAACTAACAGCTGATTCTAAAACATGCATCACCCTAGGGTCATGGTCCCTGTTCTGACCCAAACCCGCCAGCCAGGCAGCCAGCCATTTGTCTTCACTTTTAAATAGCTGTGGTTTGGTGAATTTTTTCCCCCAGTATTCAATAGCTTCCAAGGCCAGAAGGGACAATTGTGATCTAGTCTGAGTGCCTGTATAACACAGGCAGTAGATCCCCAAAATAATTCCTAGAGCCAATTGTTCAGAAAAACATACAATCTTGATTTTTTTGACAATGTCAGTGCTGTAAAATCCATCACAACCCTTGGCAAGTTGTTCTGGTAGTTAATTACTCACAATTTAAAAATGTATGCATTATGTCCAGTCTGAATTTATCTAGTTTCTACTTCCAGGCCTTAGATTATGTTATGCCTTTCTCTGCTAGATTGAAGAGACAATTATGAAATTGTTGTTCCCCAGATAGGTACTTAGAGACTGTAATCAAGTCATCCCTTAATCTTCTCTTTGAAGATAAATAGATTGAGCATCTTTGTTGTAAATCACTTTATAAGGCATGTTCTTTAATTATTCTCATGGCTCCTCTCCGAACCCTCTCTAATGAAATGGGAAGGATAGCTCAGTGGTTTGAGCCTTAGCATACTTAAACTGAGGGTTGTGAGTTTAATCCTTCAGGGGGTCACTTAGGGATATGGGGCAAAAAAAACTCTGAATCAACATCCTTCTTGAACTGGGGGCACCAGAACTGTGCACAATATTCCAGCAGCAGTTGCAGCACCAAATACAGAAGCAAAATAACCTCTCTACTCTGACTCAAGACTCCCCTGTCTATGCATCCAAGGTTTGCATTAGCCCTTTACAGTGTTGCTGTAAACTTATGTTCAGCTGATTATCTACCATGACCACCAAATCTTTTTCAAAGTCTCTGCTTCCCAGGTAGAGTCCAGGATCTTGTAAGTATGGTTTGTTTAAGAAAGAGAAACCATAGAATGACACTCCCAACATAACCTTCCCCAGGAAGCAACCACAGGATGCAGGCCACTGCTGGGTTGTTGCTGTTCAATTGGCATTTCCTTTATAGAATTTGTTTCTTGTAGATGTTGATCTGGTAACAGGATTAGACATGTAAACTGACCATTCATGATCTCACTCAGTTTGAACTAAGGACCCCTTTCAGGTGCCTGGCAGGTAGGGTGTTCAGATGGATGTATTTAAAGGAGGTGGGAAGAGGAACGTGGTAAATATAGAGGCCATAGACCCCCCAGTAATTTGTGTGACCTTCACCTAATGAAAACTGCAGCAACCTCAGTAATCATTGCTCCTTGCTTGTGCACATCCTGTTATGTTACCCCAGAGCTAACACTCGAGAAGCTGAGGCACAATAGGTATAACACCCAACAGGCTCTGGCTTTTTGTGGTAGCTCTTTGGGGCAGAGGCTGACATTTACCACATTTATTCAGCTTTCAGGACCTTGACCTCTACCCACTTCCCTAATACAAATGTTTAACAAGAGGAAAGCCCTTGTTCATTGCTAGAGTCCTTTACCTTGGCTGGGAGCTCAGAAACTTTGGGCTTGTCTACGTGGGGAAATAATTTTGGAATAATTTCTGGTCAGACTCTGTTCTAAAGTAAAAGTGACTTTATTGTAGAATAATTACTCTGGTTGCAAAGCAGAGTAATTATTCCAACACAGTGTCCAGCTAAAGGAAGTGAGTTATTCCAGAATAGTCATGCAGGTCAGTTTCTGTAGACACAAGGTCTTTGGGATGGGGCATTCCCTCCCTGACAGACACATACAGACAATGTGGGTTTCTTGGCAGCATTGACTGTGCAAAGGAGCTGCCATTTGGGGTTCAATCGAACATTAGAATTTGTACAGGTTGTGATTGCTAGACCAAGCTGTAACTTACATGATAAGTGCAAGGTGAAATGGCTGCCTGATATGATTAAGACGAAGTCACCTAGCATTGCACTGGAGTTGGCTACTGTGTGTGAAGGAATAACCCCATTTTATAGTTCGGGGGCGGGAGGAAGGAGTTCCTAGGTCATTCCTGCTTGCTCACAGACTCATGCTCTCTGCTTGGAGTTTGCAGCATATAGTACAGGAACATGTAAAATAAAAGCCAAGTATTAAACAGAGTCCAGCTACTCCCTGTAGTGTTTCCCATTTGTTTGAATTAGAAAATAATTCATGCCTATTTCATCCAACGAGAAGAAAAATATTTTTAATCAGTTTTTGTTCTTTGCCATTAAAGTTGCTCACTTGATGAGATTTCTGTCTGAACTCAGACTGCACAGGATGATGTCAGGCTCTGGCTGTCCCTTCAGAGTGCCTATTCCTTCCCTTGTAGCCTGGGGGACATTTTCTTTGTAAGATGGCCAAGATTTCTGAGAGGAGGCCTTTGTATAAAGTGTATTGTGTCCTCACAGGCACTAACCCTGTATTTTTTTTTGTGTCAAATTATCCCATGCAGTTTATGCATCAGAGGATTATCTATAGGAGAAACAGAAAAACAGCTTGTTTCCTTGTGAACAAATCATACATTGAACAAAAGAGGACAGTTCCATTTTGTTATGGCAACTGAAATATTGAGAATGATGTAAAGGAAACTCCTATCAACTCTGGGTCACGTTACTGCAGTGTCCTTTACAAAAATATACATTAATTCTTTTGTTAGCTAGAGCTCACTGGGAAGATAGTTACCTCTGTTATTATGCAGGAATTTGGGAAGGCCAGAGGTGACAGGCTATTTTTCATGATTGCAGTTTATTGAAATAAATTTAAGCACATGTTCTAAAGACTTGTGAACTGAAGTAACTATTGCCTGGCACTTTTATTCAGAGGTTAATTTAGCATGTAAGCTCTTAGGGTGCCAGAATTGGATCTTTTTTGTGCAGCACCTAGCACCATGGAAATAGTAGAGCGTGGAGTCCTTGTGGCACCTTAGAGACTAACAAATATTTGGGCATAAGCGTTTGTGGGCTAGAACCCACCTCATCAGATGCATAGAGTAGAACATACAGTAGGAAGACAGAGACCTATACAGAGAACATGAAAAGGTGGAGGTTGCTATACCAACTCTAAGAGGCTAATTAATTAAGGTGAGCTAGTATAATCAGGAGAAAAAAAACCTTTTGTAGTGATAATCAGGATGGCCTATTTCAAACAGTTGGCAAGAAGGTGTGAGTAACAGTAGGGAATACGTAGCATGGGGAAATAGATTTCAGTTTGTGTAATGATCCAGCAACTCCCAGTCTTTATTCAAGCCTAATTTAATGGTATTCAGTTTGCAAATTAATTGTAGTTCAGCAGCTTCTCCTTGGAGTCTGTTTTTGAATATTTTTTGTTGTTGAAAAATTGCCACTTTTAAGTCTGTTACTGAGTGACCAGAGAGGTTGAAGTGTTCTCCTACTGGTTTCTGAACATTATGTTTCCGGATAGTCAGATTTGTGTCCATTTGTTCTATTGCATAGAGCGTGTCCAGTTTGGACAATTTACATGGCAGAGGGGCATTGCTAGCACATGATGGCATATATCACATTGGCAGATGTGCAGGTGAATGAGCCCCAGGTGGCGTGGCTGATGTGATTAAGTCCTATGATGGTGTCACTTGAATAAATATGTGGACAGAATTGGCACTGGGCTTTGTTGCAAGGATGGGTTCCTGGGTTAGAGTTTTTGTTGTGTGGTTGCTGGTGAGTATTTGTTTCAGATTGGTGGACTGTCCATAAGTGAGGACTGGTCTGTCTCCCAAGATCTATGAGAGTGAGGTATCGTCCTTCAGGATAGGTTGTTGCGCTAGAGAGATTTTAGTTGGGGGCTGAAGGTGACAGCTAGTGGCGTTCTGTTACTTTCTTTGTTGGGCCTGTCCTGTAGCAGGTGACTTCTGGGTCTTCTTCTGGAGTTTGTGCAGTGAGTTCTGCAGACCTTAAAAAAACAAAAACAAAAACACAACTTTCCTTTAAAAGCTGCCTTTTCATAGAGCAATTGTGCCACCTCATGGGCTCTTTGCTTTCTCTGTCTCAGGCCATCTTTGCTTAGCTCTAATAGAGCCTTGGCAGCCTACACTAGAAAACAAAATGGCTAGCAGGAAGGCTCACCACGTCTCAGTTTACAGAGCAGGAGCTGCAGAAGAGTATGATTAAAGCTCCTAGATACTGGACTAGAGAGATGTGCTCCAAGCAGACTAGACCTGAACCAGAAAATACTTCAATTGCATTTAGCACTTACATTATATACTGTGTTTTGTTTCTCTTTTAGGGTCTGAGAGATACTAGAGGATCCAGCTTATAGCAGCGCTGCAACCAAGTGACATTCATACTTGTAGTATTTTAGTCTAACAGGCAAGTGCTCAGAGGAGGAAATAAAAAATATAACTCTTATAATACCCAGAGATATAGCTCAGTGGTTTGAGCATTCGTCTGCTAAACCCAGGGTTGTGAGCTCAATCCTTGAGGGGGCTACTTAGGGATATGGGGCAAAAATCTGTTGGATTTATTTAGTTTGGGATTGGTCCTGCTTTGAGCAGCGAGTTGGACTAGATGATCTCCTGAGGTCCCTGATATTCTATGATTCCATGAAAAGGGGGGACAATAGTTCATCTGTTCCTTCAATACCAGATCTGTGGTAATGGCCACATCTAACCAGGAAGAATGATCCAGTCATAGGGTACCACCCAAGGATTCAGTAGATCTGAGTTCAATTCCCTGCTCTGCCACAGACTCCCAGGGTGGCCCTGGTCAAGTCACTAATCTCTATACTTCAGTCCCTGTCTTTAAAATAAAGCCAATAGTACTTCTCTACCTTGTGATGGTGTTCCAAGGATAAAAACCATTATGAATGTGAGGCACAAGGTATTACAGATGGCCAAAGGACACTTATTTTGTGATTCATAGTCCCTTCTGGTCTTAAAAGATGAGTCTATCATGATCTAATCAGACCTTCTGCCACAGAACCTCACCAACCTACTCCTGTAATAGTAACCTCTGGCTGAGTTACTGAAGTCCTCAAATTTTAATGCAAAGACTTCAAGTTACAGAGACACCACCCTTGACTCTAGTTCAAACACGTAAATGATCTGTGCCCCACGCTGCAGAGGAAGGTAACTTCCCACGCAGGGTCTCTGCCACTCTAATCTGGGGAAATATTCCTTCTCCACCCTAGAGGTGGTGATCAGTTAGATCTTGAGACCCACCAGCCAGACATTTGGGAAAGAATTCTCTGTAATAACTCGGAGTGCCCTCCTCCCCATCCCCAGTGTCCCATCTCCTACCATTGGGGATATTTGCTAATTGCAGTCACAGATGGGCCACTGCCATTGTAGGCAACCTTATAATACCACCTTCTCCGTAAATGTATCAAGCTCAGTCTTGAAACAGGTTTGTTTTTTCGCCCCCACCACTGCCCTTAGAAGGCTGTTCCAGAACTTGACCCCTTAGAAACTTTTGTCTAATGTAAAGACTAAATTTTTTCATCATTTATATCCATTTGTTCGTCCCAATGTTGGCCCTTAACTGAAATAACTCCTCTCCCCCACTCTTGGTGTTTATCCCACTGATGTATTTATAGAGAGCAAGTGTATCTCCCCTCAGACTTTTCTTTTGTTAGGCTAAACAAGCTAGCGCCTTAAGTCTCTTATAAGGCAGGTTCGTCATTCCTCTGATCATCCTAGTAGCCCTTCTCTGCACCTGGCTCCAGTATGAATTGATCTTCCTTAAAGATGGGAGATCAGAATTGCACAGTATTCCAAATGAGGGGGGTCTCATTATACCATCTTATACAATGGTAATAACACTTCTATATCTTTACTGGAAATCCCTTGCCTGCTGCATCCTAGGATTGCATTAGCCTTTTTCACAGTGATGTTTCATTCATGCACACAGACAATGGCTAAGATTTTCAAGCTGGGTGATTTAAAGTGGCACCCAAATCATCTCTTACACTTAAAGAAATGGCCTGATTTTTAGATGAGTTGAATGCTCTCTGTGAAAGGAACATTTTGGCCAGAGTATTTAACGCCAAATAAATGTCTTCACTTTTCACTGGCACTTGAAAATGAAATCCAGAAACCAGAGTAGCATCTAAATCTTTGGGGTAGACCAAGGAAAGTCAAATACTCAAGACATCAGCCCCTACATACAGTAGCTAGTCAGATCCAGAAAAGCCGTGTGTTTGTAGATCAGATCAGTAGAACAGTTGGCACTGGTAATGGAGTAGCAGCGAGATCCTCGAGTCTGTCACTCAAGCCAGCCCAAGATGCTAATGGCCACAAGTTGTTTCCTTTTTGAGGACTGCCTTTTGGCCCATCTGAAGTGAACTGGAAGTCTCGGTGCAGGCGATAGCAAACAGCTGTCCAGATCACAAGGTGACCCTGGCTGTCCTGCATCTGCCTTTACAGACATCTGTACAGCCTGTTATCAGGCTTTTCTATGGTTAGAAATGAGTCTTCAGTCTCCAGGGCTGTCCCCAGCTCTACATTCACTTAAAACAGAGAACTCAGTGAGAGCTGCTGACTTTTAAAATCAATATTTTATTTTACTTGAATGTGCAAATAAATATAAAAAAAACTACATTCAAAGAGCTGGCAAAGCAATTACAAGCCCCAAAGCAAAGATGCTTAAAAAAATGGAAGAACAAACTTTCTTTAATCAATTTCATGCTAGAAGATAAACAGCGTTCAAATGCTGAAATCTCAAACGTTAGCAGGCCGTTCTCAAACACATTGGCACCGCCCGCTTGTTTCATTCACATCATTTGCTACCATCACATTTGAGATAATAGTGCTGTAAAGGATGAAATTCTCACTTAATCCATTCAGATTATAAATTAAGGTTTACAAAATAAGGATGCTTAAAAATACCTGAAGTACACTTAAAAATGTTGGGGAGACTGGCCAGGGTCCATGTGTGTATTAGCCTTACGCACCCTGGGAAACTTAGAATCAAATGCATTTTAAGCCACAAGTTGCAAGCTACTTTCTAGTAAACATTTGTCTGTATCACAAAACCATAACAAAATTTGGCACAGTTGGTCATCTCTGCTAGGGACAGCAGAGTGTTGAATAGGACTGAGGTGCATTTGTAGAGCTGGGTAGAGGCAAAAGGGATGTTGCAGGCAGATCTAGCCTAACCCCATACAGAGCTCCATTCCTTACTTAAAACAAGCCAAGGGCTTTGAAAAAACCTTCATATCATTTCTGCCACTGGCATCAGTGGAGCCCTGGACAATGAGAATCTGGGTTCATGGTACAAAGCGCACTGCTGGCAATGGATGAGAATGTGGCCACAAATGCCTTGCTGCCTCCCACTCACAGATTATCTTGCAAAAAAGAAACTGATACAGTTTTAGGTCAAATGTGCACAAATGGCCCATTTCTTCTGCTGTCAAGTGGGATAACTGGGAAACCAAATACAGTACAGTGGGGTAAACACAGCACGACTCCCATAGGCTGCTACTTGGGTCCAGCAGAAATCATAATCATAAAAACCAAACCACGGAAACACATACATTAGGGGGTCCAATTCCCCCGTCCCTCCCAAAGCCTGGAGACCTTGGAGTCAGGGCTGAAAAGAAGCTAGATTTGCCTCATGTTGTCATGTATTTTACACAGGATTATGTGCTATTCCCAGGCTCCTGCAATACATAAGTGAAGTCAGGATGAGGTTGCAGGGCTGCCTTGACTCTGAATTGGCTGCTCCTTTTGCTAGGTTTCAGTCAGAAGACGAATGGAGAGTTGTGTGTGGTTCAGAGCATGGTGGATGGGTGGTGGTGGTTTTTTTTGGCAGAGTTCAGGAGGAGGTACAGAAAGCGTCAATGGAATAGTTTGTCTAAACTACTTACGCCTGGACAGAATCCTCCCCTGAATACACTTCTGTGTATCACTGCAAAAGAGAACATCTGTACAGACATCAGCAAAGAAGCAGTATCTAGGAAACAACTCTGAGCCAATGCAAACATGCTTTAAGAGCTCCATCTACTGATCCACTTTGTAAGTGTTACTATCCCAGCAGTACTAAGATATGTGTTTGCAACACAGTTTCCAGAGGCTGTTGATCAGCATGCAAAACACAAACAAAAACCCAGACCTCCTCATGGATTTTATTCGAGCTTCAAGCAGTTCCTGAAATGAGAAGGCAGGATATTGCAGTGTGACAGTTTTATAAAGATTGACAGGGGATCCAATACAGAATTCTCTGTGGAGGCACAGAATTGCTTAGCACTGCAGCCCATGGAGACACTTCTGATTAGACCCTGCTCTGAAACCCTTAACCAATCTAGTGGTTTTAAAATTCGAGGGTCTCATTTGCCTCCCTTGATGTCTCAAGATTTGGCATTTCCCTGCCACAGCAGCAGTAACACACATGGCATTCATAGCTTCATTAGAATAAACAGATAATGCATTTGAGTACCTGCACCTATGGCAAAGCAGTGCTCTGGGCCACTGGCTCTGAGGGGTTATATTAAGACGCAGGTTCTGCAGACTGAGGCATGGCATGAAATGGAGAGGGACATTAAACACTTCAAAAAGAGGAAGCAGCTGCCAGGGTCAGCTCTAGCACCCATCATGCTCTACACTGGCTAGAGCATTCAGTCCCCTCAGCCACCCTGTAAGCAGCCAGGCCAGCTTGCTCTGTCCCTCCAACGCAGCAGCCATTGGCAGCTCTTCCGGATCCAAGCACTTGGCACCCCCAAGTAGCCAGCCCGCGCTGGCTGACTTGTGGTAGGCCTGGAGCTAGAAAGCTACTGTACAGAGTGGCAGTGCTAAAAGCCCTCTTCCAGGAATGGCTTTAGCTCTCTTCACGATGACATGGCCTGGAGGATTACACTGTGAGGAGACAATTCTATGCCATATGGAAAATACATCATAACCCAAAGTAAAATGCTGTTTGGATAAATATCATTAATACATACATTGCATTCCCACCACTATTCTCAGAGTAAAAGTGTTTTGCTGGCAAAGCTCCTGCTTAGCATGGTCACGTGGATGAGTCTCTGCTCATGGGGAGGCTGGATGGCGACTGTACTGGACTCTGTATCTATTCACAGGGACCCCATGGACATTTGCCGTCTCACAAGTTGTTTTGCATGGGACCATGTCCTCGTCCTCCTCGCCCATTAGCCAGTCTTGAACCAGTTCTGCTGCCTCCACAGGAACATTCTCTTCTAGCCACCTGCTGTGCCACTCTTCAAACTGTTGGTGGTGCTTGAGCAGAACCATGGGCTGCACCTGAGACAAGGACAGTAAAGGTCACTGAAAGGCTCGTAGGGGAGAAGGTTAAATCTTCAGTTCTCTGGACACTTGAGACATTCATGCTTTAAAACAACCAGAGGAGCACATATCCCCTGTACCCGCCTCTAGAGGCTTCTGCTTCTTACAAGGAACTATCCTTCAGTGCAGCTTTCCTGGTAAAGCTATGGCCAGTAAACTAAGGTATATAGCATTTACCAGTTCCTCTGCTATTTCAGCCAAAGTGGAGACGTAACTCCAGGGAGCAGTCGGTAGGAATTCAGCCCGCGAGACTCCTGTCACTGCAGGTCTCGCAGCTCAAGTTCCCCATCTCTGCCAGCGCCTGAGCTGTTGAGAGAATAACAAGACATGCACCTGCTTGGCTCGGGAGAGAGTCCCCCGCCTGTACATGTAATCCTCAGAGTTCATGATGAACATCATTTTGTGGGTGTTGAGCCTGAACCTGCAGTCCATGTTGCATGCACTCTCCACCCCGATCAGCCTCTTCCAAGAACTCTTCACTTCACTCCGCAAAGCTTTCACTTGCTTGCATTGCCACTTGCGGAATTTTTTAAGGTTCCTAGGACAAAACCAAGTATTATGAAATAATTTTAAATCCTTGGCTATTCAACTTCCGCCCTCCTAGTCACCAAAGATCAGAGCATGAAATTCACATTCCTATGCCTGGCTCATCCCAGGAACTTTGCTTCCAGACCATCCCCCTAGCCCCCAAGGCTGGCACACTTTTCAGATGAAGTGCAGAAGAGATTAGGCCTTAAATTTTCCCCCAAAAGAGGGACTGCTTAGAAGACAGTCCTACTCTCTTCTCCTTACTGTACACTCTGTACTCTGTGAAAACAGAAGTAGTGCCCAAAATACCCTTGTGCAGAGCGCCCCACATTGGCTACAAACTTGCACCCCAGGGTGCCTGTATTACCCTGGAACAGTGTGGACAGTACATTTGTTTTGAGGTGCTAGGGATGGAAAGTGCAAGAGAAATAAAATTTGAAAGGGCTTTTCCACACAGGAATAGAACCAAAATAATCTCAACACACAGGGCAGCAGCAGAACTGGCTGTTGTGGGCAAGACACCAGGGAAAGGGGAGAGCTCACCTTTGCAGAAAGACCGGTTTCAGTAAGAAGCCATCGTTCTGGTTGTTTGGAACGCCCTCCACCCCAACGTACTGTTCCATGTAGTTAGCCAAGTGCTACACAAGAAAGACCATTTCCAAGTCATACCTCCCCAATCAGAATAAACTCAGTTGCCCTAATAGTGTATTTCCAGGTTACTTTTAAAGCTGCCTGTACCTAACCCAACCACGCTGAGCCAATCTGTGTTTAAATCCACATCTGTATCAGCAGCCTCTATATCAAGGACACACAGTCCTCCACATGCTCTATCCCAAGTACACTCATTGTCCTGGGAAAGCTTGTCCCACAATCTGGAGTGAAATGGAAGGGAATATTCCTGGCAGCCTCCTTTGTCAGTGGCACAGAGATGGCTCCATAGTCCGTGCAGCTTAATTACCTGAACCTCTATAGGGTCTTCTGTTTGGGTTTCTTCTGTGTCTAGTAGCTCAATGGTCATTATCACCTGCCCTTTCCTCTGAAGAAACATTACCTGTAACGAAGTGAGACATAGGGGATGTCACCTGGGGCCTCCAGAGCTGGGCAGGAGTCCAGAGAAATATGCTGAATTTTCATGGAAATTCAGCTGAACACAACAGATTGGAGAAGAGGTGAATACACTACATGGCACCCTGATACTTGACAACACAAAAACCGAGGCTCAGTTCTTGCTACCACTTTCTCTGTTCCTCTGCATTGTGTCCTTGGGGATTTCAGTACCACCTTAATGCAGATGTTCCTTCAACCCCTCAAGCTCTGCCCTCCCCCACTCACCCTGGGTGTTCCCTCCTATGAAACCTGCTCCTCTGCCTGCCCCATCACCCTTGGCACAGTAACTCCTCAATACATCAAAACAAAGCTCCATCCTTCCTTCCAGTCCTCCTCCTGACCCTTCACCCTTCAATACTGCTAGTTGCTCCACTATCCTCCTCACCACCTTGATGTTATATTAGGCTTCTCTCACACTTGCTCATGCCTGTCCAAACTGTTGCCAAATGCTCCCTGTCCTCTTTCTACAAGACTTTCCTCTTAATTCGATCCTTATTGTTAGAACCACACTCCAAAGCTTTGGTTATTCCCTGTACTGGCTACTATAACCACCATCTCCTCCCTCTGACTCCCCACCAGTCCCCCTGGAACCAGCCTCCTGTGGATACCTTAAGACTCCATCCTTCCGTATTCAAATCCTTCCTTGAAACTCTCGGTCCACAAAGCCTCCAAACTCTAACCCTAGCACTGAAATGCACCACACACTTTTGGATTTGCCTAGGTCTGAGTGCAGCCAGCATTCATACTATGCCTAAAGGGCAAAAGCCCTCTACCTTCAGCTCTCCTTGCCCACTGCCCTGTCAGGAAAGAGCTTTGTCTTTTTATTTGCCTCCAAAGTGCCACATGCCCCTATGGATCTATCTGAAAAGTAATATATTCACTCAAAGGCTTCCTGCGTGTCTGAACAGGAGCAAACTCTCTGACGGGTGCCTGGTCACAGCCTCCTGGGCTAGGAGCTACAGAGACAGGATGACTCCCCAGCTGTCTGCTCCAAGAGATTAAACAAACTCCCCTGGTCCTAAGTAACAGGATTCGGCTCATGTCTTAGGAACTAGGCTATCAGGAGAGCATCAGACTGCTGCTGTCTGCACCACCCCAGTCTGGTTCCCCTCTGCTTCAGGTAATTCCCCGGAAGCAAGCTCTCACCTTGAAACAGTTCTCATCTGCCATGCAGCGCTCAGCCTTCCACTGATAGCTGGTCTCCTTGGCTGCCCGGACACACCTGGAAGATAGGTTGCCTCCAGCAGCACCTCGCT
The DNA here is from genome assembly GCA_007922305.1 of Dermatemys mawii. Lineage (NCBI taxonomy): Eukaryota > Metazoa > Chordata > Testudines > Dermatemydidae > Dermatemys > Dermatemys mawii. The sequence goes on along the minus strand of ML677376.1, from coordinate 457,447 downwards.
TTCTCTCACTTAAGTAGAGCTCTACAACCTTCAGGCAGATATCATCACTCACAAGATGGTGAAGCTATTATCAAGAGAAAAGGGGGTCAGCAAGTTTCTACCAAGAGTGTTACAAACACTGGTGCAACCACACCACTCCCTTACCTCTGCCTCCCACCCCATTTTGCAATGAATATAACAGAGGGAGCAAAAGGCAGTCAAGTCTTAAAGCATTTGTTTAAACATCTAATCGCTAAACTGGTAATGGATAATATAGTGAGTGTGAATTGTCTAACTCAGCTTCTAATCAGAGCTGCCCAATGGCTCTCGTGGGAACAGTCAAGTATCACCAGCAGAGAAATCAATGAGATGTGTAGTTGTAAGTTAACTGGCCACAGGAATTTCAGCTCACATATTGCATTTTCTCCTGTTTTTACAACAGTTGTTTCCTTTGACTATTTCCTCTGCCTTTTTTCCATCACCTACTAACGGTTGTGTAAACACCTCAGGAGAAATCTTGGCTTCTTATGTTTGCAGGATACTTTGGAACCCTAATGGTACTATATAAACCAAAGAGGGAATACTGAAGCTGCAAATCCACAGACCTAGATTTTCAAATGCCAATTCCTTTAAAATGCAATACACAGGGAGAGACGGGGAGGGAAAGGGAGAGCTGAATGACTCTCTTACCAAGAGATACACTCCAAGTGTCACTCTAAGGTGAAAGTTCCTCTTCACCTTTACTCTGACCTTTGCTAGCTCTCTCATACACACTGAGAGACCTGTTTATCAATAGGACAAGGAAGGGCTGTCCACCAACTGCACCACGGAAGCACTGAGAGATGATTTGAGAGACGATTACCTGGCGCACAATATTCTGCACCAGCTTGTCCATGGTGAAGCCGATGTAGGCATGGATAGTAAACATCTCCCTCAGAGTGTCCTCGTACTGTGTGGGGTCAATATTACCATCCAGCAAACTTCTCACCATATCTAAGAATGCTGGGTAGTATTCCTCCAACTCCACCTCACCTGGGCAGGAAAAAACAGCAGTCACTGCACACAAGAGGCAAAGGGTGGCCCCGAGGCAGGGGACAGAAAAGATAACTGTGCTCTAGATCTAGGATATTTGGCACCAAGAACATTTTTAGACACAAGCATGACACTTCAAGTTCAGCACCAACCACATTCTTCCAGATGTCAATGACAGCACATGGAAGACCCCATGAGAACAGTGTGACTATCTGGAGTTGTTCCTGGGGCAGTGCCTGATTCAACTCACACACATGTGTATGTATTTTAAATGTAAGCAACAAACTCCAAGACACTTCATAATAGTATTTTCCCACGTTCTAGGAATATCTATATAGAAGACATAAGGTATATATCGTACAACAGCCAATGGGTTTGTAGAGGCCTAAATGAACAAAGATGTGTCCCTTGGCTTGTAAGCTATTCCCTAACTATCCTGGTTAATACATGCAGGTAACATTAGTTATGAATCCATAATTCTCAGACACTGCAGAAGTCTCAGTATCTCTATTCCTCATATTCTTGCCAGCTGGTCCCAGTCACTACAAGTGGCCTCTGCATAAGGCACTCAGAATGCTAACAGCAAAATAATTCCCAGACTGCAGAATGCTCTTACTTGGTTGTTTCAATCTCAGTTCCATGGCGGGATCATTGGACTTTTCTTTCCTTCCCTCACAGAGGAGTTTCTCCCTCTCCTTTTCAGTCCGATACTCTAGAAGCTGCTTCTGAGCCTGACGATAAATCTTTAAGAGCCTTGAGCAGAGAGTCTGGTGAAGACGGAGGAAGAAATACCAATTATTATTGGCAAAGAACAGACTATAAACATCGTCCAGAGTTTTGTGAGGCTCAGCCCTAGCAGCATCACAGAAGCCAGTTTTCTCCTCCTGAGGGCAGCTTGGAGGCCCAGGCACATGTTTCTTTCGTAGCTCAGGAGCATCCAGATTCTGTCCCTGATGGTTTTCTCTGTCCTCCTCAGCTGACTCTTCAGAAATATTGTGGTCAGGGAGCTGAGAGAAAAACAGTTCCGGTACGAAGTGATGCACTATTTGCCGAATGGTGGCTTGATCTTCCTTCTGGATAGTGGGCTGTCGTTTCACATAGTAGCTAATGAGTGAAGCTGCATCTTCCAGAATCTGTTTATCCTCATAGATGAAGATGAGATGAGGCTCGTTCGTGGTGGCACTTCTCCCCTCTGAATGCTGCTCCTGATGCTGCAATCAAGAGACAAACATGTAAGATCCTTCCAATCCATTCTCAAGAGCCATTCTCGCCACAACACATGAGCAGAAAATCAGCCAAGTGTTGATGGCTAGGCTGGGGGCAGGTGAGGAAAGGATATTTATGGGGTTACATATGCTATTTCTCTCTCATTTTCATCTACAAGTTATATATATTTTCAAGCATTCTTCTCACCCACTCTTGTCATCTTAAATTATGAGCTCTTCAGGGTAGGCATGGTATCTTCCTCTATGTTTGTACAGCGCTTCCCACAACAGGGACTCAATTCTGATCTGAACTTCTGGGCATTACCGTAATACAGAACAATATAAACAGACAGGATTGATTGATAACATATACACCTCATCGTAGACGCTCTCAATCTCATTCAGCAAGCTCTTGGAGCGCAGGGCTTTGGTGTCGTTTTGTTTGAAGTTGACGGCCTGGTGGTCGAGGGACTTTAAGTATGCCTTCTCATACTGCTCCCGCCAGATCTTGTTGAAGCCCTGCTGGGCTTCCCGCCACTCCTCCTCTTTTGCTTTCAACCTGCGTAATGCAGAACAAACAGTCTGAAAGCCATACCACAGAAATTCACACACAATGTTTTCAAAGCAGCCTGCTGAGGCACAGCAAGACTTTCAGTATTCTTGGGGGAAAAGAAAAAAAAAGACTTTGGTAAATAGTTATGGCTGGAAATATACAATACTGTCATTTAAAAAACCTCTTAAGTGCCAGAAACTCAGGCAATCCACAGCAGAGATGCCAACATCTTAACTCTTCCCTCCTTCTTCTGGAACAATTTTCTCAGGTCCTAGGAGATCTCCACGTAGCCGTCTCTGTCTTGCATGCAAGGATTCATCTGACGAGCCAGAAATGGTGGGAAGTGGAAACGGCTCAGAAATGAAGGGCAGAGCTAAACTTTCCTCACAGGCACTAAAGAAGCTGTCACAGAGCACGGTGCAGGAATAGTGGTTGTTGTGTGAGATGCCATAGATGGCTGTTGTCCCAAGCTGCTGGCTGCCAGAAACCAGGATTCAGAACAGGAGATTTGGCAGTTGGGGTTGGGGGAAGTTAAGAGCTCACACACCAGGGAGAGAACAGTTGGAGTATGGGACTGATTTTCACTCTTTTTAAAATACATGCTGAATGGCTTAATTTTAATTGTGGGAAAAATCAACATGAGATGCCTCTGCCTAGCAATCAGCAGCTCTTTGGAGAAAAATGGCGAGAGAAACCTCCTGTTAAAAATACAAGTTGAGATTATATGGCATTAATTCTGTAACGGTCACTGGACCTGTAACAATGCTGCACCATATGCAGACATCACCTCGAAGACCACCACGCCCTTGGAATCCAACATGATTAATTCATGTGCTGGTTCTCAGTGACAGTTATTCCATAAAGAGGTTTTTCAGTTATGACTAGACCAAAAAAAAAAAATTCCAAGAAGGCATACCTCCCCGCCCCCACTATTCCAAAGTCTCATTCAAAATTACATGTCCAATTAACCTGATATTTTCAAAATAAAATCCTCCCTTCCTCTAACTGGAACTAAGTTTTAATGCAGAAAGGAACTTTTCTCAGCAAGCCAGGGATGAGCAAACCATAACAATGGAGCCACTCTCCTGATAGAGCAATACAGTGTGCAGATATGAAGAAATTCACAAAGTTGGGGTTGGGGGTGAAACAGCTGATTGTCATGCACTAGAAATGATGCATTATAGAAACTATATTCTAGACTGAATTTAAAAACAAATGTTAATACCAAAGGTGTCTGAAACCTTTTACCCAGTTACTTAGCTTTTCAATTCAACTATAGACATTTTTAATATAATGCCTCCTACAAAGAGAATTTGAAAAAAGTTTAATTTTAAAATGTATTTTTAGATGTCTACATTAATACAAAAAGCTATCTGAGCAGAAATTCTAGCTGAAACCAGTCAAAGTCCCACAAAACTGAAGGAATAACTTGGTTTACTTATAAAATGAATGAAAAATCAATTTAACAATTTTCATGGCAGGAGAAGCAGTGATCTTGTTACAGTTATCCCCATATTACACAACCACCACAAAGTTTGTGGTGGGCTATTTTCTACTGAAACATACACACTGTTACTGCAAGAGCAACAGTGCATTGTCATAATTTGTATTGTTTAAGCTGTTCTCAGATAAGATCTTTGTGACCTATTATACTGAAGTGATTTTTTAAAGATATTCCATTAATTGCTCTGCGCTAGAGTCCTAAGAGATGAAAATAGGTAATTAACTTCTGACAAAACAAGCTTTCAAAGACTATATTGGGCTAATTAGTTAGAAATGATAGGTGGACCCAAGAAAGAATTACCTTTTTAAAACTACAGGGACAGCAGTAATTGGATTTTTCTTAAGACTCTCAATGATTTCTGGCGCTTTATCGCCATAGATACGGTAGATGGCTCTGCGCTGGATCACTTCCGACGTTCCTCCCAAGCAATCATCCAATCGGAATTTCTCCTGATCCTCTTGAGACATCCGAGAGAGCTTTTTCTGAACACTCTCCAACACGCGTATTGTGGCTAGATTGGTTTCCAAGACAACATCCAACTGTTAAAGTTCACAAACGATACAACAACGTAAGAAAGGAGTCAGCAGCTAGTCTCTGCTCTCTTCTCCTATGCTCAGATCTGTACTTGTATTTCAGTGTCCACTGGCTGGGGGTCAGAGGCTCCATTGAGGATTCTCACTAGGTGGAGCACTCCAACAATCCTCCAATGGTAGAACTGGCCCCCAGATTTCCCTAAGGGCTATTTTGTGCTGCATTTCCCCCTGGCAAAGTAGCGTGCGATGACGCCGTTGACATTATATCTGGTTTAGAGAGACACTGCTTAGAAATAAAGTACACCAGAAGCAACATTTAAAGCTACAGCACATGCAAGAATACCAGCAATGGCACCGCCACGCCCGGCATGAAAAGGAGAGTACATAAAGCTCTTGAAACCTTTCCCTCTCCTGACACACACAGTAGCATTATGGTGTTTGTGCCTCCTCCCCCAAGTCTGGAGAAGTACAAAGCAATCACCACTACTGGGGAGAAGTGGTGAAAGGGTTAACTTTGGAGAAAAGCAGCCTTCGGAAAGCAAGCCCACACTAAAGTGAAAGCAGAAAGAAGGGAAGGGACTGACACAGCAAGAAGAGTTAATTAATAAATTGAGCCCTCCTCAGATACAAAATCTGTATCTGCATCTGAACCGTGATCCACAAAAATCATCTGTGGATATCCACATCCGCAGATATCAAGTGGATAGCAACAGATTTTCAGGGATCTAGATATAAAATCTGGATCTGGATCCATCCACAGAAATGGTCCATGGATATAAAACAGATATCCATGGATTTTCACAACTCTACTAATAAAGCATTTGGCTATTGACTATACATAAGGCTCAGATTTTGTCACAGATATTTTTAGTAAAAATCATGGACAGATCACAGGTGATAAACAAAAATTCACAGAAGCCCATGACTTGTCTGTGATTTTACTAAAAATGTCTATGAAAACGGGAAGGAGATGTTCCAGCAGCCAAAGGAGCTGAGGGCTCTGGAATACCGCCACTGCCCCTCATGGTGGGGCAGCAGTGGGGAGGTCCCCTTGCCGCCTGCCACAGCTAAGCCGCTACAGGGGGTCCCCTCACAGCCTGGGGGGCTGGGAGCTCTGGAGGCCCCTTCTGCTCACAAACTAGGAGCTGCTGTGGGGGCCTGCTGCCAGCAGTGGTAGAGAACTGCGGGGCTGCCTGCTGGCAGCTCCAGCCCCAGGTAAGAAAATGTCACGGAGGACTTGGGAAGTCACGGTTTCTGTGACTTCCATGACATAATCGTAGCCTTAACTCTAAATAATTTCAAGGCTCTTGGTCAGGTCACATGACCAGGAGACAAAGTTGCAAAGTTCTAAGTTGAACAGCAGAACCACCTCAAACCGCTCGTCCTCACAGCGATGCAGCTGTTCCTCATATGGTGTCTTCTTTGAGCTGACAAATGTAGAGTCTTCAGACCAGGATGGAAACGAAACCCAAGTGTCATTTAACACCTGCAACAGAGTCAAACACAGCAGTCTACAGTGTCCTACAAAAAAGAACCTGGTCCTGAGGACCTGACAGGACCTCTATGAGGGAAAATATAAAGCAGTAGATTAACAGTGTTTCTATCAGCAGGTACCTAGCCAGGTATTTTTGCCAATGATCTGTGCCAGAATTTTAAAATGTCAGTATTGACCATTTCTCAGCCATTGCACATGTGAACACAGTTGCACCTGGACACTGTTTGAAAGATTTCCAGGGTGTCCTTTGCTGCTGTTTTATAAAGGAGGAAGAGATGTTTGTCTGTAATTGTCAGCTACTGGTGATAATGGAGACAAAAATGTCAGTGCCAAGGAGGGTTCCTGTATTAAATCCAACTCCCACTTTCTGCCAGGATGCTCTGACTCAGAGTGCTCTTTTATAACAAAAAGCAGCAAGTGCTTCACAAACTGATAAGCTAAACCTACAGAGTTCACTTCCCCTATCACTACGGTCCTACCAAATTCACGGTCCATTTTGGTCAATTTTATGGTCATAGGATTTTAAAAGTTGTAAATTTCATGATTTCAGCTATTTAAATCTGAAATTTCACATTATTGTAATTGTAGGGGTCCTGACCCAAAATGGATTGCAAGGTTATTGTAGGTAGGGTTGCAGTACAACTACCCTTACTTCTGCACTGCTGCTGGCAGCGATGCTGCCTTCAGAGCTGGACTACTGGAAACCAGCAGCTGCTGGCTGGGAACCCAGCTCTGAAGGCAGAGCCACCGCCAGCAGCAGTGCAGAAGTAAGGGTGGCATGGTATGATATTGCCGCCTTCTGTGCTGCTGCCGGCGGGGTACTGCCTTCAAAACTGGACACCTGGCTAACAGCCACTGCTCTCTGGTCACCTAGCTCTGAAGACAGCACGGAAGTAAGGGTGGCAATACCATGACCCCCTTGCAACTTCCTTTTGTGTCAGGACCCCCAATTTGAGAAACACTGGTCTACCCCGTGAAATCTGTAGGGTAAAAGCACACCAAAAGACCAGATTTCAGTCTGTGACATGTTTCTCAGGGACATGAATTTGGTAGGGCCCTATTTATCACTGAACACAGCTAATTTTGAATGATCGCATACTAGAATTGTACCCTGCTTACACAGGATTTTTGTTTAAGGCTTTGACTCAGAATTTGCTTTTTGGTGACTGACTAGCCTACTATGCTACAAAGTCTGTGTTCATGCCTGGTGCTGAAAAACTCATTTTATACTGTGAAATAAAACTTCTCTCCCCCATTGCTGCTGCCCCTTTTACCTATCACCAAGGACAAGGTGTGGGTCCACACACAAAGTTGTACCAGTTTAATGAAAGGTGTGATTTTATACTGATTCAGTTAAACCAGAGCAACTTTATGTGTGGCACTCATATCTCTATATAAATTTATATCAGTTTATTTCAGATTAGCAAATTTAACTTAGACCACTTTGTTTAAACTGGGGCACCCTAAACAGACATAAGCAATTTTAAACCTGTATAAGAGTTGCACCAGTTAAAACAAAGTGATTTAAGTTAAATTGGTGCAATGTCCATGTTTCAGAGAAGCCCTAAATCATCATAAGAAAGCAGTATGTGGAGGGCCCTGACTCGCCTGCTTTGGGAAACGCGATCAGTGCAGACTGGGGATTCAATGGTATTAAGCCTGGAGTACCTCCTTGCAAATAGCTGTTCTTCCACTGCATTTTGGCTGCTGATAGGTTTTTGGAAGAGCCCGATAACTGGATCCTATGCGTTTGCAGGAAGCATAATCAATTTCCCGACTCATTCCATCCCCAGATCGGTCACTCAGCGGAGAAGCAAATGAAAGCTCTTTCACTCCAAGGAAGGATTTGAACTGTGCAAAAAGTTCTGGGAATTTCCTTAAAAAATGAGCAGACATACATGAGTAATTATATTTCACATCATCACATTCTGTCTGTTTTGTCCATTAAGTATTAATTACTTTACTTCTTCCCCATCTCTTATATTTCATACAGACCATGGTCAAAACTAAACTGAAAACTAGGACTTTCCTGACATAGCCTTAAGAACTTCCTCCACCATAATTATCTGCTTTAATCAATCATTTCACTTAAGGCTCTTTTCAACCATCCTCTTGGTGGAGGGCTAGAGAGAACTCTCTTCAGAATCCCATCAATACCACTTCTTAACCTGCTGAAGGAGTCTTTGTTCATTGCCTAAGACACTCTCCCTTCTCTTGGAGGGCTAACAGCTTGACTGGCCTCCATCAGATACTACTACCACTATTTGCCTGTTTTATAGCACTATTCTAAGACTTTATGGACTAAAAGTTGTCTCAGATTTTATTTCTCCTCTGTCTGAATGATTCCTAAAATGTTGGCATTGCTAACCCAGAAGAAACTTTTGGCTTCAAAAGGTTTTAATGTTGAAGCATGAGAGAAAAAGTGACACAGAAAATGTTTAAAAGCTACACTCTACATGTTACTGGAAAGAAAAAGTTCACTTACCCTAAAAATGGGGTGACTAGCTGGAGAAGCTCTGAGCCTGACACTAGCTCCTGATTGAAGAGCGCAATACATCGGAGGAAGTTCTCATACACTTCCTGACTCTTCAGTACCCTGCGCACCTGGCAGAGAGAGGGCAAATAAAAACTCATATCATTTGTATACTAGCTTTATTTATATGCTGATATCTTAAAAGGTTAAGCCTTTTTGCACAGAGCCAATAAATGCACACCCTCATCGGAACCTCAGAAGCAGCAGGCATACAGAAGTGCCCTGTTATAAACAGTAGTTTAGTAACAGGATTTACACTACTATGAAATTCACAATTGTTGAGAAGCAGAGAAATCAAATGCTTGAAAGAAAAACACACCCAAGATGATACTACTATGCATTTCCTGATTGAAAGCAAAACCATGCAACAGGATGGGGCCAGATCACTGACCTTATCAAAGAAAGAAAACTCCTGCAACGTTCCATATTTTCCCACTGTTGCAACTGACAGATCTTTGGTACCTCGCAGTTTCATTTTCTTCTGTTGAAAAGATTTGATATTTGAATCAAAACATTGAAGTAAAAATTCCGGCAATTTCCATTTTACTGAACTGTAACTACCCCTTGCTCTGAGCCTTTATTCCCAAAAATCACAAACTAGCTTTGCCATATCACACTCTCCATGGAGGTCTGTATTAATGACCCCGAGCAAAAACAAAACAGGTTTGCATGACAGGTAAATGATAAGATATAATCCTGCAGGAAACAGCAGTTTAGTCAAGGGGAGAGGCCCAATTCAATCCTTCTATTAAATCCTCATTTTCCTGATATTCAGCACTTATATATAACTTTATATTGGACAATGCACTTGTCCAAACAGTTTTCAGCTTCCCTTTGTTAAGTGTGTTCAACACTCCCCGCACCTTATTTATTTAAAAAATAAGGGTTCTTTTATTTTTCCTTCATGTTTGGCACTAGTCCTTTAAGAGGAAAGAGGAGAGTGCATCCGTGACTTGTCAACTGACTCCTAATGGGATTTTACGAGAGCACAAGGGCCATGTCAATGGGCGGGAATGCCTGAGAACAGAGAGAGAGAAAGAACTGCCAGGGAGTCAGGAGACTGGAGGTGGTATCTGGGCAGTTGCATAAAGCAAGATCATCTCTTCAGACCCTCCATATCAAGAGGGTGAAAGCGTTAGGAAGCTAGTGGAGAAACAAGCCTGATGATGTTCCTGCAACAGAGTGTGATGGGCACAGAAGGCTGGAGAGGCCTGCTCTCTGGGGTCAGGAGTTGAAGCCAGAGAAAGCGGAGGTCAAGGCATGGTGATATGCTGGAACTATACTGGTGAGGTGAGTGTGGTGAGAGATTCTAAGGATAAGAACATAAGAATGGCCATACTAGGTCAGACCAATGGTCCATCTAGCCCAGTATCCTGTCTTCCAACAGTAGTCAATGCCAGATGCTCAGAGGGAGCGAACAGGGCAATTATTGAGTGATCCATCCCCTTATGTTCAGTCACAGCATCTAGCAGCCAGAGGTTTGGGGGCATCCAAAGCATGGGGTTGTGTCCCTAATCATCTTGGCTAATAGCCATTGATGGACTTATCCTCCATGAACTGATCTAATTCTGTTTTGAACCCTGTTATATTTCTGTCTTTCACATCCCCTGGCAATGAATTCCACAGGTTGACTGTGAGTTGTATGAAGTACTTCCTTTTCTTTTAAGCCTACTACCTATTAATTTAATTATGTGACACCTAGTTTTTGTACTACATGAAGGGGTAAATAACACATAACACCAGTTATGATTTTATACACCTTTATCCCATCCCCCACTTAGTTATCTCTTTTCTAAATTGAACAGTCACAGACTTTTTACTCTAGTCTTATATGGAAGTTGTTCCACACCCTTTACAATTTTTGCTGCCCCTCTCTGTACCTTTTCCAATGTCAGTATATCTGAGATAGGGCAGCCAGAACTGCACTCAGTATTCAAAGTGTGGGTGCACCATAGATTTATAAAGTGGCATTATGGTATTTCATATCTTACTATCTAGCCCCTTGCTAATGGTTCCTAGCATTATATTAGCTTTTTGACCACCACTGCACACTGAGTGATGTTTTCAGAGAACTATCCACAAATGACTCCCAAGATTTCATTCTTGAGTGGTAAAGGTAATCTAGAACCCATCTTTTTGTATGTATAGTTATGATTATTTTTCCCCAGGTGCGCTACTTTACACTTATCAGCACTAAATTTCATCAGCCATTTTGTTGTCCAGTTACCCAGTTTTATAAGACCCCTCTCTAAGTCTCTGCAGTCAGCTTTGGACTTAACTATCTTGAGTAATTTTGAACCATCTGTAAACTTCGTCAGCTCACTGTTCACCTTTTTCTCCTGATCGTTTATGAGTATGTTCAACAGCACTGGTCACATTAAAGATCCTTTGGGAACCCCGCTATCTACCACTCTCCATTATGAAAACTCACTATTTATTCCAGTCCTTTGTTTCTTATTTTTTAACCAATTATTGATCCGCAAGAGGACCTTCCCTCTTATCCCATGACAACTTACTATGCTTTAGAGTCTTTGGAGAGGGACTTTGTCAAAGGCTTTCTGAAAGTCTAAGTACATTATATCAACTGAATTCCCCTTGTCCATATGCTTGTTAACACCCTCAAAGACTTATGACAGATTGGTGACGCATGATTTCCCTTTACAAAAGCCATATTGACTTTTCCTCACCATATTGTCTTTATCTGTGTGTAATAATTCTGTTCCTTACTATCGTTTCAACCAATCTTCCTGGTAACTGAAGTTAGGCTTACGAGGCTTTAATTACCTGGATTGTATCTGGAGTTTTGTTTTGTTTTTTTTAAATCAGTGTTACATGAGCTATCCTCCAATCATCTGGTACAGAGGCTGATTTAAGCAATAGGTTACATACCACAGTTAGTAGTTCTGCAATTTCATATTTGAGTTCCTTCAGAACTCTTGGGTAAATACCATCTGGTCCTGGTGACTTATTACTGTTTAATCTAGCAATTTGTTCCACAACCTCCTCTACTGACACCTCAGTCTGGGACAGTTCCTCAAGCTTTGTCACCTAAAAAGAAAGGCTTATGTGTGGGAATCTCCCTCACATCCTCTGCAGTGAACACTGGTACAAATAATTCATTTAGTTTCTCCGCAATGGCCTTGTCTTCCTTGAGTGCCCCTTTAGCACCTTAATTGTCCAGTGGTTCCACTGATTGGCAGGCTTCCTGCTTCTGATTTACTTAAAAAAAAATTGCTGTTAGTTTTTGTATCTTTTGCTAGTTGCTCCTCAAATTCTTTTTTGGTCTAATTATACTTTTACCTGACTTTCCAGAGTTTAACACCTTGCCATTTTCCTCACTAGGATATGACTTCCGTTTTTTAAAGAATGCCTTTTTGCCTCCAGCCGCTTCTTTTATTCAGCTGTTTACCCCTGGTAGCAGTTTTTGGTCTTTTTTTTTTTTTTTTTTTTTTTTTAAATGGGCCATGCTTTAGGTTTGAGCCTTTATTATGGTGTTTTAAAATAACTTCCATGCAGTTTGTAGGCATTTCACTCTCCTGGCTATTCCTTTTAATTTCCATTTAACTAGCTTCCTCATTTTTGTGTAGTTCCCTTATCTGAAGTTAAATGGTAAGTTTTTTTGGCATTTTATCCGAGGATATTAAATTTAATTACATTGTGATCACTATTACTGAGTGGCTCAGTTATATTCATCTCTTGAACCAGATCCTGCATTTCATGTAGAATTAACTCAAAAATTGCCTCACCTCTTGTGGGTTCCAGGACTGGCTTCTCCAGGAAGCAGTAATTTAATGTGTCTAGAAATTTTCTCTCTGTATCCCATTTCAAGGTAACATATACCCAGTCAATATGAGAACAGCTGAAATAGCCCATTATTATTGTATCTTCTGCCTTTGCAAACCTCTCTAATCCCCCTGGGCACTTCACAGTCACCATCACCGTCCGGGTCAGGTGGCCAGTAATATATTCCTACGCTTATAATGCAAGCACAGAATTTCTATCCAGAGAGATTCTATGAATCTACTTAATGTACTGTCCGGACTACGGCTGTGGGACTTTTGTTATGAGTTATCTGTACAGGACTATTGTAATTCACCCTGAAAGGGCTAAATATACTTAAGGACTGTTTCTGGGGACTCTGACAGGAAAACAGGCATCCATGCCTATCATACCATGGCCTCGTACTGGAGAGCCCCCAGGTGAGGCTGCCCTATGACATGCACTTAGTAGAATTTGAAAGTTGAGAGCAATTATCTCATACAGCACAGGTTATAGCAATGCCTAAGTATGAAAACAGTACACATTTCTGTTTGCAGCAAGATACCTTTGCTGGGCAGGGAACAGGACGCAGCAGTAGTGGTCTGGATCGCTTTTTACTGTGTTCCAGATTTTTTTCATTATCAGTTTTCTGGACACTGTTCATTTCACATGGCCCATTTCCTGTGAACTAAATTAAAGACAGTTTTCAATTTGCCCTTATTAGTTCCACAGAAATAGAGAACCCCATTTATCTGAACAGAATAGAGGACACAAGGTTTCACTAAATGAGTTAACTAACTACAAACAACAAATAGCAAGAGCATAGTTCAAACACCGATAGTTTTTCTATAACAATATTTTGCAGTGATGTAGTGCCACTACACATATCACATACAAGCACAACTGCATTGGAATAGCAAGAATTAATTCCTTTAAAATATATATTGTGATAGGAGTTGGAGCAGTGAGCAGTTTGGTGGAGTTGGAGCAGTGAGCAGTTGGAGCAGTGAACAGTTGGAGGAGAGTTTGGAACCAAGACCACCCAGACCCTAGGTAAAGAGACACCTGACTTGTATAGGGAGAGGGCAGGAAGCCCCACAAACTGAAGGGTAGGAGAGGGAAGTAGCCCGGGGGAAGGAATAGCTAATTTAGGTGGTTTACCACTATCCTCAGGGCCCCTGGGCTGGGACCCAGAGTAGAGGTCGGGCCCGGGTCCCTCCCTCTCCTCTAGGATACTAGTGGGGCAGTTAATACCCTGTTCAGGGGCAAGAAATGGCTCCCTGAACCCCCCCTACAAGAAGAGAAAGCACGGGACCCATCATAATAGTGCCAGTAATCTGCCACAATATATATATACATACATACATATACACACACACACACCCCCCCTAAAAAACTAACATTTGGTGTGCGTGTAAGACAATAAGGTTTGTGCTAGAGCTGTTCCAAGGGCCAAATCTTTCTCCACATCTTTGGAATTTCAAAGGTATTTTTTATCCCTGAAGTTTTTTCATTCAGTATTAAGGATTTAGTAGAGTAGAAATTCCGAGAGCAGGAAACGAGGACAACGTTCATTTGACTTTCCCAGCCAAAGGGGAGATGCTGCAAGAGCAGTCAGATGATGTAGTGATGACAGAGAAAGTCACGGGAAGAAGTGGCAGCCCACCAAATAATGGTTTTTACCACATGGATCTCTGTGGACCACCAAAATAATCCTCTCCAATTTAGACATGGCCTATTTGGCATCCAAAGGTACTGTGTTTTCACCAGTACTCTATCACAAGGTACCCCTCAAAGGGGCTCTACTCTCCCCAAGGCTAAAGGCACAGAGCTTACTTTGGGGGGTGGGGGGGCAGAGATCTTTTAGCTGTTGACCATAGCGCCACAGAGCAGCAACTTCTAAGAATTCACACATCACTGCTTACTATCTGTTCCATCTCTACTGTGCTTTGTCCAACTGCTCTGAGAAAGATACACAGATGCTCCACCCAATCAACCCTTCTCTCAGCCTCTTCACCCTGATGCACTCTCTCCCAGCCCAGATCTCACTCCTGCAGGAGCAAATTCACCCTGAAAGGGCCACATATTCAGACATTATGCAGATTATCCAGCTAGAACATAAATATAGAGTAGACTGTCACAAAGTCCAGAGCTTTTTTGCCTTATACTACCAAAACACATACCAAAGATCTTTTGGCCTCAGGGAGAAACTGTCCAAACTCAGAGAGTAGATCCTCCTGTCCCCTGAAGAGATTTGCTACTTCAGTAAACACTTCTTCCTCTGACATGCCTCGAAAGGGTCGGCCTTTAGTGTTCAGCTGTTCTTTCTACCGAAACATTAAGCAAACTGTTACAATAATGCACTTCAGTTAGCAAGGAAATTGGAACAGACAACCCACTGTATTCAAAAGTCAAATACAGGAGAAAGCTTTAGATAATTATCAGCTGGCCTAGCATTCTTGTAGTGGCACAATGTGCTACCACACAGGGTATCCAAGTTTGGCGTCCTAGACCACAGGGCTCAGCAGTCAATTATCATATATTGTCCTACCATGGGCATGCAGATCTAATTACTGCACCCAGTTAGCAGATATAAAGCATTTAAAAATAGAACATTAGTAATGGTAAAAGAAAATCACCTAAGTTAAAACAAAAAATGCTTTCTGTACAGCTTCAATCAATCAGTCGTCTCTCAACACTGCTGTTTTTCAAACCAAAGCCTGTACCACCACCACCACCACAGAACGGAGATGACAAGCATTTGACAGACCCTAAGCATTCCCTGCAAGAGCACAGGTCTAGCTCTGTTGGGGACACATACAAAACCTATGCTTAAGAGTTTCTCAGTGCCACATTTGTCAGAGAGGCTGAAGTTGGGGGAGCTTTATAAATCACAATAAAACAGTACTGTACCAACAAATTTCATTTAACATTGCAGGTTCAAAAAGCCACAATACTGACCCATATTTTATTTGCCAGAACTCTACCTGGTAAGTGTGAAGAATTTCTAAGAATGATCTGTAGATTTCAGGATGGTCAAGAAAACGGGTTTTGATCTTATTCACATAACTTATTGCATTATTGAATTCCACAGAATCGGATTCCAAGGAGATTTGAGATTTATCTTCTTTGTATGAAAGTTGTTGCCGGAACTCCTCAGAGCAGTCATTATGGTTGTGAGAATTCTCCTGACAATAATGTAACAATAACCCACCACCTGGGTGAGCACTTGAAACAGGCTCTGATGACACCTAGTGACAGAAGTAATGCAAGCTGGTGACTCAAAAATAGATATACAACATGTTCATTAAAATCATCATGCATATTTACAAACTGGTCAGTTAGGGAAAGATTAATTGCACAGTAAAAGATTTAACTGACCCATCAATTTCTTGACCTCTGATAATAAGACCCACTAAAACACATTAGCCACAGTGCTAAACTCTCACTCCTCTTTTCATTTAGGTCTAACATTGCTTGTAAAGAACTCTTCCCATCGTACCTATTTGAGAATAGCGCTTGGTACTTGAAAGTCTTCAACGTAATTATTCAGGGGATTGTCACATCTAATGCACCCCTCTGTATGAACATTACTGAGATTTCACTTTTAAAGCTTCAACTTTGATCATTTATAACAAAGGCCAACATTAACCTGCTAAATGTCAAGACTCTTGTTTTATTTACAAACACTTACATTTGAAGGGAAAATAGGTTTGCTAGCCTTTATCAGGGTGACAGGGAAATATCTCCAACACTTACTTAATTCTCCAGACCTCTTGAAGATTATAGCTCCACACTTTTAGACACTTACAGAGTAAGAGAAATTGTTGTATATAATTGATTGAGTCTTTGCAAACATATACGCTAATATACCAAAACTGAACTACATTTTGGCTATTGGCTTATTTGATGTATGAAGTATGTTGAACATAAATTCTTTACAGAAAAATAATTATAGTGACATAAGAAAAAGGAAATGTTTAAATGTGATGTAGCAAGAAACATAGCTACACTCCCTTATAATAACAGCCACTATAAAATAATTCAAAATGAGCCTCAATACTGAGAGCATCTCCTTCACACCCAAGAGTTGTCCTGCCACACTAATCAAAGGCTTTCTAAATCCCTCCTTTCACTAACGGATCCAAGTAAGTTCTGACAGCTCCTAGTAGTGCAGCTTATCATGACATTGTACAGCAGACAGACTGATGTACGTTACTGAGTGTACGTTTCAGGAAAGAGGCCAATGACCAATCAATGACAGTTGAACTTCTTGCTTGCAGTTTACAGATGTCAATCAGTGGACAGAAACTTAACAGCTCCTAGCAGTCAAGCTCACTGGAATCTGTATTCACAGAATCTGGTCAATTGTAGTGCCATGCAAACTCTATGCCACTTCTTGCTTACAATACTGCCTGAAAGCCACTTTTCTAATCATTAAGCATTACAAACAACTTGTTTCAGTCCAATTCTGCCTTTGATTTCTTAATAGCTTCTAGGAGTGCATGGTTCCTTGGCCCCGGGCTGACCAAAACCACATTAACTAGCTATGGAAGAAGTGTCCATTTGTAGCTGATTCCAAGACAAACTCAGAATATGCTAAATACAGGAACCATCTCTGATAAGGGATTCACAGAAAGGGCCTTGTAGATACGCTCTGAAAGTATTTTTTCCAGTTGCAAGTCCCAGTTGTCAACAAACCCTTGTATTTCCACACCACATGGTAATTTTGTTTCAGGATCCAACGAGCAAGACAGGTTTCCTGTAAGTCTCTAAACATCTGAAAGCATTTTCAGCACAATAAAGCCAAACTTCATCATTAGATTCACACGCACTGTTCTTTGTGTTTTTTTATCAAAGGGTGAGTGCCTTTTCAGATCCAGTTTTCATGAACAATTCTTCCACCAGAGCTAGTCTCATAATCAAGGATTTTTCAAATGCTGTACCTGGACAGCAATGGCAACGGCAACCCAGTGGCAATGATCTTGACAAAGAAACACAAAGTGCTCAAAATTCAATGACCAAATGTCCATGAAAAAATGGACAAGTCACCACTGCTTTTGCTCTTCTGTTTTCATTTTTCCCTCAACAGTAACTGACTCATTAATGCTTATGACTGTCACTCCATTATCCTCTGCACTTTAGAAAGTAGTGAGGCCAAGAACATACAAAAAACTCTGTATTAACATTGCTTTATTCCGTAGGAATTGTAGATTTCAAGAAATGCGTTCAACATTACAGCTCTCAGAAATGCCAAGTTTCTGAGTGACAGAGAGATCAGAGAACACAAGAGCTGAAAGACTAGCAGGTAGCAGAGATTAGAGTTAAAATCAGAGGCTTCTGAACAAAATTCAGCTAAGATTTTTAAGTTTCAAACTCTGCAACTGTGAAAATGGATGCAAAGTCTGGTGTGATTCCATCTACGGTCTAATGCTACATCCGTCATAGGTGTATCTGAACACTTGGATAATAAGGTTGGGACTCTCTAGCTTGAAAAAGAGACAACTAAGGAGGGAAAAGATAGAGGTCTATAAAATCATGACTGGTGTGGAGAAAGTAAATAAGTGTTACTTACTCCTTCTAATAACACAAGAACTAGTGATCATTAAATGAAATTAATAGTCAGCAGGTTTAAAACAAACAAAAGGAGGTATTTCTTCACACAACGCATACTCAACCTGTGAAACTCTTTGTCAGAGGATGTTGTGAAGGCCAAGACAATAACAGGGGTTTAAAAAAAAAACAACCTAGATGAATTCATAAAGGATAGGTAGGTCCACCAATGGCTATCAGCCAGGGTGGGCAGAGATGATGTCCCTAGCCTCTGTATTCCAGAATCTGGGAATGCGTGATGGGATGGATCACTTGATGATTACCTGTTCTGTTCATTCTCTCTGAGACCCCTGATAGTGGCTGCTGTTGGAAGACAGGATACTGGGCCAGATGGACCTTTAGTTTGATCTAGTATGGCCTTTATGATACAAATGAATAACGTATAAATTTGTGTTCTGTGCAGGCATCTTAATGGAAATGTGGAAATATGATATTTTCAAACATGTTTTTCAAATTTAAATTCAAGTGTGATTATAAAGACTCCCTGAATGTTGTGTGTACACACAGCCAGCCAGTCAAATTATATTGAAGTATTTGGCCTGCAGTGACAACTTGTGTGGAAGCTTCATTCTAATAAAACTAAAACTATTAAATATTTCTTAAAGAAATTCTATTCTACTTACATTCTCACACCCACTGCCATGGTATCTGAAAAGCCTGTAAAACATATTTTCAAACTGCAATAAAGGCAAATCAACTCATCTATTATGCAGACCCCATATGCCACTTGTAGATACAAGCAGATACATTATGATTCATTTAAATTAATCCAAGCATTTTAACATACCTGACTAGCCAGTGGCGACTGTATACTTAACTTCCCGTTCTTTGGAATCTCTATTCTGTACCCCAAAGGAAGGAAAGCATTGAATCCCACAATGAGGTCTGGATGTTCATGAAACAGCTGAGAAACCCGCCTGATTACGCCAGGAGTATCAATGCTAGAACCAAGAACAGGCTGTTAACCCATGCAAGGCCTTAAGTCACAAAATAAAAGGTAAGATACCGAAAAAGTAAGAACTACAACATTTATTAGCAATCAAGGAATTAGATAGACTTGAGCATCAAGATAACACCGACTCCCCTGAAGACAATGGTAAACTCTCCAGATTTCTTGTGGCTTCCTAGAGAAAATTTAGTCACGGCAATTATACTACAGCAGGTTGAATTATTCCAACTCTCTGGACATCCATGTACCACAGTTAGGATACTTCCCTTCCCTGAATCTAAATGCTGATCATACAATTTATGTATTTTTCAAGGTGAAGGCCTGATGTACAGATGTCAGAGGAAACTCCTTTTCCCATCCCCCTATGTCTAAAGGCTGAACTCTCCAAACAGGGCGCACATTAGATCCATTAGATCCAATACTATAGAATAGCAGTGTCTGGCCAAGCCACTATTCTGGAAGGTCCATGTCACTTTAAAAGACCAAGAAAACTAGTAGGTCTAAATGAAGTGAAAGATTCCCAGTCATCAGCAAGCTCCTCCCAAAGTGATGGTTCTGCTTATGGGGCCAGATGGAGACTCACGAATGTGGATTAGCTGAAGAGGATGTGCCTGCCTTCACTCCTGGTGTTTTGGGTGCTACAAGTTCTGGCTTCTTCACCCTTTTTTAGGATTTGGATTCCGTGAGTTAAGATTTACTGTCTCCCTGGAATTAGGGCTTTGGTTAATTGTGGGATATTGACTCCATCCAGATGAATGGTATTGGGATGGGTGCTCTAAAAGGGGATCTGGGATCCTCTTGAGGGCCGGGGGGGGGGGGATAATGGACACCTTCATATCTTAAATTTAACTCTTGCATAATCTCATGGAACCTAGGAAACATGTTTCCTGTGTTCGATAAAAGGGGCCCCCTGCAATAAATTCCTCATTCCTCCTAACACCTGCATGAGCTTGGAAGGTGTGAGGAACAGATTTTCCTGAAGGTGGGTTGAAAATTGGAAGAGGCAGGTGAATATTGGGGGGTATTTTATGTAGGGATGAGCAATGAGGAGGTTCTTAAAGGTGGATGCTGGCACTAAGGTCTGCACTCTTCTAAGAGGAGTGCTAGGAGCAGGAGAATATTCTAGGGCAAAATGGGAGGAAGGACACTGTAGGAGTGGGTATTGGACCGACTGGCGTGGTCACCTTACCTCTGGCTCTTGAATTCCTTCATAATTTCCAGGAAGCCGTTATAAGTGGCGGGATCACTGCCAAAGCGAATCTTCACCTGGTCCAGGTAGGAGAGTGCATCCTCCACCTGCAGGGGGGCAGAAGTTAGTGGAGGAGCGGGGGTGGAGGGCAGCGTGCAAGACCAGGTGGGGGTCTGAGGACCTATTCCTGGGGGGAGGGGACTAAGGGGCTCGGGTTCCAGTGGGGGGAGAGGCCCTGGAGCATGCACTGGGGATTATCGCAGGTGGGAGGGGCCAGGAAGTTGTCCCGGATGAAGTGCACTGGGCCCGTGGGGCAGGGCGATGGGGGCCGGAACGGGCGCGGGGGAATTACCCCGAGGGGAGGGGCCGGAGGTTATCCCGGGTGAAGTGCCGAGACCCGGGGGGCGATGGGGGAATTATCCCCGTGGGGTCACTGTAGGAAGCCGGGACGGCGCTGGGTAGGGCCCCGCACTCACGTGCACCGGCAGTTTCTCCTGCGCCGCGCCCCCGCTGGCCCGGCCCCCACCCCATCGGGGGCCACTGCCCCCCCGGCCACCGCCTCCCCCCGCCGCCATGATGGGAGTCGGGCACCGGGCAGAAGCACCCGCCCAGCACCAGCTCGTCAGCGCGTTCCGAGCGCCTTGCGTCACCACGCGCGGCGCGGCGCGGCCGGGCCGGTCGAAGGGGACGGAACCTAGGGGCGGGGCTAGAGCGATGCGGGACGGAGCGCGGGGTGGTCCGGACGACTTGTTCTGCTGGACCAACTTCCGGCCCCCTGGGGCAGCTTCCGGTACCGGCTGTCAGCCGGGTGCGTTCAGGTCAGCAGGAGCTTCGGCGGGAAAGCTGAGCTGGGGCGGTGCTCAGTCTAGAGGCCGGTGGGTCTGGGGCACAGCAGCATCTGTGCCTGGAGGAGACGCCGTGTCAGTGGTCACTATGGCAACGCTGCCTATGCCCCGTACTGAGGGGGGAGCCGTGACAGCGCCCGCGTAGACACGAATAGTCCCAAGGCTCCGTCAGAGACTGGAGGTACCAGAGGGAAGATCACGAGCCTTGCCCTGTCTGGACAGCTGCAGCTGTTACGCCCGCGGGGCAGGACAGTACCTGGAATATAGCTGCTGAGTGAGGGGAGAGAGACTTACAGCAGGAGTGGCTGAAAGGAGTGAAAGTGGACGTGAGTTTGCAAAGTGGAATGATTACAGAAAGGACAGGTCAGGGAGGGGCTTTGTACCAGGCATCATGGCTAAAAGAACAGCAGAAGCGTGTAGGGATAAAGGGTAAGTTACACCTTGCACTAAAGCGAGTTACACCTTGTAAGGGACATAAAAGGCAACAATCAGGTTATATGAATACATTAGGAGAAAGATAAAGCCCTTTCACATAAAATGTAAGAGATTGTGGAAGTTTTTTTTAAAAACTAAGGGTTGAGGGAAAGCTGACAAGTGTAGTGCGAGTACCCTGGGTAGAGACATCCGTATGGATGAATTTATTAAATGGGAAGCTATACATCCTAGTAAAGAAGCTAGGAAAGAAATAGGTAAAGTACAGGTAGGAGCTCATGGAAAACAGTCAAAGAGAGTTCTGTTGAAATATAACAGATGAAGACAATCATCTGAATACTGACAAAGTTTACAAGTCCTTATGTACAACTGCTAGAAGTCTAAATATTAAGATGGCTTGACGTTAAATGTGGATATTGATATAGCAGGCATCATGGAAACTTGGGTGGAATGAGGATAATTAATGGTACATTGTAATGCCATGGGGGAAAATATATGGGAATGAGAGGGTAGGTACTGTATGTGAAAGAATGCATAGAGTCAAATAAAGTAATAATCTTAAATGAATCAAATAGTATCTTAGCATCTCAACAGATATAGTTCAAGCATGGAATTTCTAAGTGTATAGAAGTTTGAGTATATCTGGTAGGCATTCCCCCCAGGTACACACACAGTTGTAATTGTTACATAGTCAATATTCCTAATGTCAGACACAGAAATGAAACATGCATGCAGATTGGGTAAACACATTCAGTACATCAGAATCTTTTTAATGATACCTCACATGCCCCATCTTTCATAAAATATGAATATGGCATAACCAAGATATAACAATATTTCTGTTATAATCATACTGTGATGAATATATGCAGTGTCACATCACAGTATGATTATATCTTGAATATTCTGTGATGTTCTAGTTCCCTCATCTTAAAAAATATATATATCGGAATTGGAAAAGGTGCAAAGAAGAGCAGTAAAATGATTAGGAGTATGGAACACTTTCTGTATGAGGAGAGAAGGGACAATGGTGATCATCTGGTCTAACCTCCTGCATAACAGAGACAATAAATCTTCCCTAAAATAATTCCCAGAACAAATCTTTTAGAAAAGCATCTAATCTTGATTTTGCATCATGAAAATCAATAGGAATGGGATCAGGAGCTCAGAGAACAACACAAGCTGATCTGCAATAAGTGGCAAGATCTCATTCTTAGTCCAGAGCCAGGCTGCTGCAAACCAAATGAAAAATATTCAGCAGGTAAATAGTTTGAGAATCTTCCTGGAACTGCTTGACCACTGCACCAGTATTACATGATCACACAGTTTTGAGAGAGTTTATTGGTTCGAATTTGGTTTCTGGAGACTTTTGCTCTCTCATATTGCTCTACTGGGTTTGCCTCCTCTTTCTTTCTGGATTTTACTACACATGTTGCCTTGATGTTCTGGAGTGGATTGTACTGTGAGCTTATAGACTGTGGGCAGCGGAACCTCTCACGAATTGTGTAACCGAGTCTTGTTGTTGCAACGAACCCATCTGCAGTTGGCATGATTCTGTTAGCAGTTGCATACACAAATTGAACAGCCAACAGGGCACCTGCAGAAGACCCCCACAAGGCAAAAGGGAGAAACCAAAGTCAGAACAGACAAAAGGACTTGCAGCTTAGTATAGTCCCCTGAACCATGGGAAAAGGACTTGTCATTTTCCATAAATGGGAACCATTTAGAAGGACAATTTGGACTCAAGAAAAATAAGTCACTGATGTTAATTTTAATAATAGTAATAATAATTATAATTTTGTAACAATAATGTCATCAGCTCCCTGTTGGAACTGTATTGGTGGTTTTGGTGAGGGAAGCCTGTAGAGGCCATATCACATTGCCATAGAACTTGCAACTGATCAGGACCAAGTGCTTTGTCTTCACTGTGTGCAAGAGGAATAGGTAGAATACACTTCAAGTGTGTAAGGAGATAGAAAATCTCTCAAAGGGCCACTGGGCTCCTGCCCAGAAAGCATTTTCTTATTACCATGGTGTAAGCTTACAGTCAATTTAGATACCAAAAAGGAGTAAATCTGCTATCAGAGAGGCAAAACACACAGCTGTGCAACTCTTTTGCTGGAATCCCCCTGCTCAAATTAGCCGCATCCTTTGGGAAAGAATGACAAGTCATACAGCCATCTAGAACAGGACGGTCACAGTGATTATGCAAAATGGGCTGAACTGAGTGTGATCACACAAAATAGCATCTGACACAGAGCTGTGGCAAGGAAAAAGACACCCCCACCCCCATTTCTTCTTTATGCTGAATCTACTGCTTTCGTACTCCTGGGCCCTAGGCTTTGGGGATACTTCTAAAAATGGACTAATGTGAATATCTTGTGTGAGGAGGTCAAAGGTCTTTCTCCTCTTTCCAAGGGGCAGTGCCCTAATCACCTCTGTACATCCGAGAAGGAAACTATAGCCACAGATAATGGTGGCTGGTCAGTGTAATAATATCACTCCCAAAAGAACTATTGTCTGTCCTCTGGGATGTTACGTCCTATTGTATTCTCACAAAAGATGGTGGTATCAGGTCAGGCCATTGTGGAACACAGCTATTCAGGAGGTGGGGGGGCAGGTGTTAGTGTTCCTCCACACATTGTTGTAACCCCTTGTCCATCTGTTCCTGTCAATTAGCTGTCTTTGGCCAGGAGACAGATCCCAAGTTTTCTGTTCAAACATGCAGTCAAGGAAGTCTCTCACCCAAAGTGCTAAATGAAAACTGTTTCCTTTTGCACCACATCAAGGCCTTTGGATCTCTGTTTAATAAAGGCTATAAATCCAAAATTACTCACCACTTAAAACATCCCAAACTGTAATGGAGTGATCGAATGACCCAGTGTACACGTACTTATCATCTTTCGAGAAGCAAGCACAGCTAATTCCTTTCAAGAAGGAAGTCTGCTAAAATGGATAAAGGTTTGAATTAGACCATAAATATCCTGTTAAATGCAAGTTCAGACTAGGAAGCCCTATGCAATTTAGTGGCTACTCAGCAGTTGTGAGAATGAGGATAAAAATCTAATTAAACCAGGATTTCTGTCTTGAGGCAGAGTGGTACTGATAGGGGCATGAAATGCTCAACACAAAGTCCTTTGCTCATAAAGCAATCTACAGCTGTGCAGAAAGGAGGCCCACTCTGAGTTCTCAGGAACCTAATTAATCTACAAATTACAGGGATTGGATGCAGCCTGACTCCATGGAACATCATCAGGTGAAGTCTGAGGTCTGTCAGGTGCAGGAGAAAGGCTAAAAATATCAACTCAAACTCTTCCCTCACTTCTTTTTCTTTACTTGCCTCCACTATTCCTAGCCTGTTTACTTTGTGTTGCTTTTGCTTATTCCTTCTCTCTTTACATGCAAGTCCTCCAGCTGATGCCAAGAAAGTGAGTGTGGTGAGCAGGCTCTGGGCCGGAGAGATGTTAAGCACATTACCTCATGGTGACTGTGCACTGAGTAGGACATCAAAATCCTTGATATGTACAAATCAGGGCATAAAATGAGTATCTAGCTGCCAACTGAGCTACCAGATACAGGATTTAGATGTCTTCCTGTATGAAAATTTGGCTTCCTATGGACTAGTTTCTCTACTGTATTGGCTTTTCAGATGCATTATTAGCTCACTGAAATAAGTGACTCACAATGCTATGTCCCTGTCTCCACCCACCAGGGCAGTACCTTATAATAGCACATTTCATGTTCCCACTGGCAGAGCTCCAAGTCCCAGAGACACTGCAGAGAATCTTCAGAGCCACTTAGTGCCCATTGCTCTCCATGGCTGGTTTCTAAACAGGTGACTTTGCATCTGTGCATTTCCAAAGGAAACACTTTGGAATAAGGGCAGTCATAAAGGAACAAGTCCCCACTTGACATGCCATAGAGGACCCGGTAGTTTTCAAGGACAGCCACACTGGAAATCACAGCAGCAGGGATCTGAGTATAAAAGGTATAAATGGGCTTGTCAATCACAGGGCATGGCTTTCCAGAGCTAACATCTAGCACAAGAACCAAGTCGTCATAAGCTATGGCTAGTTGCTCTTCCTGCTTGTTGAGTGCCATGTGGTTGATTGGTTTCTGTGACTCCGGGGGTGGGATGCACACCACATCCTGTGTGGAATTAAGTGGAAACACAAGGACTGTTCCAGACACCAGCCCAGTGAAAAGGAGCTTCCTCTGCTCAGCCACTTCTAGACAACTCACTTGAGCAGAGGTGTCCAGTGTGTTACACTCTGCACCTGCAACAGAGAAGAAAGGTCTGTGAGGTTCTCCCTGCTCCAGCTCTAGGCCTTTGGGGTTTTCCCATATGCCATGATAATGATGTAGACAAATATGTCAAAGAAAAGAGATTAAAATAATTCCTAAACTTACAGTCCCTCTCTGCTCAACCCATCCCTTCTGCTGCAGTGTGAAGGAACAGAGAGTCCTTGCAGCATGCCTGGAAAACCAACAAACCCTGACTCTGTTGGATCAATTATTCATTTTTTTGAATCATTTTGATTCCCATGCTATGCCAAGTTTTAATTCTTTACAGTGTTTTATAGATTAGATTGTCATTCACCTTTAGTGGAGTCCCAGATGGTGACTTGATGTCTCTCTCTGGTTTGAGGGAAGTAGACGTAGTTCCCATCATGGGACATTGCAGTGCATCCCATGCAACCTGGGACTGGTGGTAAGGTTTTGTGCTTACGATCATAAGTGAGGTCCCAAACTTTGAGATATGGTGCACTGTGGGAGGCAGATACCAATGTGTGGCCACATAGGGCTAAGAGAGTCACTGGTGTTCCCATGCCATCCAAAGTGTCTGTCAGCAAACCCTGCTCTGATAAACTCCACATCTGAGAAGAATTAGAAAAAACATAGTGGCATTCAGTCAAAATAGTCAGAAAACATAAAATTACTAAATAATCTACCTTTTCCTCTCTCCCAGACCCAGAGGGGAGGTAGAACAATCAAAGTACAATTTTATAAAAACAAAGTCAAAGTAACGATACAAGAAACAAAGAAGAGAAATCAAGTGTCATACACAGAGTGAAGAGAGATGGGAAATGTTCCAAAAGTGACGTCTTAGAAGCATTTCTGTTCAGTTAATAAACACACAAACCTTCTCTTAAATAAACTTTTATAAAGCACCCTGAGCTGTTTTGCCCATCTGATCTCTCTGCTCTGAATGACACCTCATGAGATCCCTCTGACCTCAATTGGGTGGCACCAGGTCTTAGCCTCTTGGAAAGAAATGGTGTCTCAGGTACAGAATACAGGAACTCCTCACTTAATGTTGTAGTTATGTTCCTGAAAAATGCGACTTTAAGTGAAATGATGTTAAGCAAGTCCAATTTCCCCATAAGAATTTAATGTAAATGAGGGGGTTGTGTGTGTGTGTGAGAGAGAGAGATTCCCCTTTAAGTATGCCATCTCTTAAGTATACTGTCTTGTTAATTAGATCAGCTTGCAGAGACCAGCTGCTGCCAGCCAGCTCCCTCCCTTGTGTGTCCCCCCTGCTCTATGGAAGATGGGGTAAAAGGGGGAGGGGGACACCCTGACATTTGCCCCTCTCTTCCTCCCCACAACCCCTGACAGCAAGCAGGAGTCTCGGGGAGCAGCTCCAAGGCAGAGGGCAGGAGCAGCACATGCTGGTGTGGGGAGGGACAGCTGAACTGCTGGCAATTGATAGCCTGCTGGGCGGCTGCTCCCCAGGGAACTTAGGGAAGTGGGGAGCTGATAGGGGGGCTGCTGATCCACCATGATTCCAACCACCCACCAGCTAGCTGCAAGCAGTGGACAAAGCAAGCGGCTGCCAAACAATGTTAGAAGGGAGCATTGCAAAATTTTAAACGAGCATGTTCCCTAATTGATCAACAACGAAACGTTAAGTGGGATGACTTTAAGTGAGGAGTTCCTGTATTCCCTTTGGGCTGCTTCACTCTCACTGTTGGAGGAGAGGGCAGTTTCTGGGGTCTTGGAATTTTAATATCCCTTAATACTCTGGTTACAAACTCTCCCTGGCCTTTCTCTCTCTGAATTTATATAGCACTGTCCCTCACTGTTCAGTGCCAGAAAAAGAATTAACAGGAGAGCAGAGTGAGAGCTACATGCTGCTAGACTAGGAAAGAGATAAGAGAAAGACATTCAGATGGGACAATAACAGAAACACCACAAATGCATCCGTAAGGCAGGTGGTTAGGGACCCTTACTAGATCTAGCACACAGTTGTGAGCTGGGTGTGCAGAAGGCATTTCTGATGGGAAAGGTTCCCCTCTTACCTGGATAGATTCACCCTGAGAGCCTGTGACAATGATGCTGTTGTCATGGGAGAAAACAGCTGCGTTCACCACACACTCATGTTCCAGGTCTTCTGCCATGAACCTGTGAAATCCCTTTGAGTTGGCCAGGAACACTCGCACATACATCCCAAAACCTAAAACAATGGAATGTTAGTTTCTGATTTATTGATAGGGGAGGAGCTCATGAGAGCACTTAGGATGATATAGTGCAGACAAGGCCAGACGCACCCAACGAGCATTCAGAGGCTCTAAAATATTACATATCTCACCCATGTTCATAATCTATTGGTCTTAGCATGCCATTAAAGTGGTACATTGAGACTTACTCAGAAACCAAGGGGCTGAGATTCTCCCTGGGCAGAGACCCGGCACAAGTCCTGTGCATCACATAAATCCCACCTACTTTCTCATTGTAGGACTTATGTGGTACATAGGCCATGTGCTGGCTCTCTGCACAGGATGAATTTCACCCCATTGCTTTCCAGCCCTTTGAAGACATTAGATTGATAAGAACTTGTTAATAATGGTGAAAGACCCTCATCTTGGCCCCTGTTTAAGGGACACTTGGTGTATGACACTTAGAGAGACTACTGCCATCATCTTTTATTAATCTGCCTGAAATCCTTCCCAGGTAATCGGGCTGGAGTTAAACCTGCAGCAAGAAGGGACTCATCTTCTGACACTACCAGAAAGCGAACCCTTCCAGGAAGTTTCTTCATTAAGCTGCTTCCATCAGAGAAGATCTGCAGAAAGAGAAGGTACAGTCAGACACAGCACTGTGGTCATTAAGCTGCCTATCTCAGGTTTGAGGCAAGATAATAGATGGATAGAAACTAAGGTGAATAGAGTATAGTTTGGCCTCTCAATGCTGTGCAGTTCTCATGTGTACTGGTATACACAGCGTGAGGTCTGAAGGTACAGGGAGCATGGTTTCTTTATCATGAGGAGAGGAAAGTCCTTTGGAGAACCACCCTATTACCTAGCTCAGCACAAGGCTAGATGGTGCCTGGAACTGTACTCATTTCACTGGACCTTAGTGGACAGTTTACCAGGGAGAGCGAGGTGCAAAGTCTTTCTCCTCCCCAGCACACTTTTATTGCTAATAATATTCTACCCTTGTCTAGCACCTTCTATCCAAGAACTCAGTGCACTTGATGAACAGAAAACACCCTAGTGAGGTGTATTATCTTCATATTACACATGGCCAAATTGAAGCACTGAAATGGGAAATTATTTGCTCAGTCACATAACATGTTTGTGCCAGAGACAGGAACAGAACCTCGCTTTACAGCACTTGGATCTTGCAATCACATTCCTGCTGATGGGTGAGCAAGTGAAGAAAGGACATCATGCTAGAGCATGTCAAATTGGCTGTCTTAGAAACTCCTAGAAAGCATGGAAGTATGAAAAACTATCAGAGAATCTATATGATGACAAAGGCCTATCAGAGATGCAGGCCCCAGCACAGAGCGAAGTGAAACTGAGAAGAGAGAATCCAAAATTCCCCAAAAGCCATCGTTTTGTAGATTTAAGTCCCCAAGAGACGCAGAGACCAGAGGGACGCACCATGGAGAGGGAACCCCTGCTAAATCCTACTATCATCTTTCCTTGCTTCTGGATCAGAACGCTGCAAGTTGGTGCTTCTTCCTGTAGCCCTGATAGCTGTTGCTTAGACCGGAGCTCTCCTGTGCTGCTGTCCCACAGACTCAGCCTTCCTCCTCCAGACACAGTCATAACCATCTGCCTTGGTTCAAATACCTCAGTGCACAACCATGCATCTGGGGCCTCACCAGAAATCTGGAAAATGTGTTCTGCTGTTTCCAGGTGCCAGGCATTAACCTAGTAAAAAGAAGGAATGGAAGGTGACCACTGCTGGAGATCTTTTTATGCAGCATTTGCACATAAATTGATTCTGGAGTTTAGATGCTGACTTAACTTCCCAAATTTCACACTACAGGGATCCCAAAATATTTTACAAAACCAACATGATTCCTTGGAAGAACTTCCACAAGATTCTTCCTATCACAATGTTGGAGTAACTGCACCTGTGTCCCCACTCGCTGGTCACAGCCAGGTCTCCTGGTATCATTTGTCTCTGAGTAGCCTTCGGACTGGGTTTTTTTTAAGGATGTATAGCACCCTGCATTACACTTTGATGTGCATAGTAAGCCAGTTTACCTAAAGGCCAGTGCCTGTGCTTTGCTTTCACTCTAAGGGCTATGAACAATGCATTGCCAGCAGTTACAAGTTACCACACAGCTCTTTCTAAGCAAGCTCGTTTGTTCTTAAGGTGAAAGCATTACAGAGAAAACAAAAACAATAAAAGTTCTTATATGCATGCTAAAAGCTTACCAGCGGTCACTCATCTGTTTTATGGGGCCCTAGTAGGTCAAAGTCCTAATCCTTCTGCAAGGGTTGCCCCCCGCCCTTTGGACAGAAGGTCCTGTCCACTTGCCGGATTAGATAGAAGGCCCAGAGTTAGTTTAAACACAGCCTTTTTATATTAAAAGCCCTTTCTTTGTCTGTTAGTTTCTCCAAACCCAGTCTGAATCAGTATCAGAATTCTTTTGTCAACCTAACTGCACTGACACTGGGGGTTAGGTCGACATAACTATGACACTCAGGGCATGAAATTTTTCACATCTCTGTGTGACATAGCTAGGTTAAGCTAATTCTAAAATGTGGATCAGGCCTTGCATTTTATCCAAGCTCCAAACAACCATTTTTTTTCTTCAGTTCCTTGAATGGTTGCTGAGGATGGGATTCACTGTGCTAGCCAGTGGAAGGGAAGGCATGGGAGCACCATCATTTAGGACTTTGAAAAGTAAACTGGACAAAGCACTAGAAAATGTCCAAATTCTGCACTGGCTCCAGGAGTTTGGACTTGATAGGACCCATAAGCTTTTCCATCCAGTGGTGCTGGAACAATTTTATAGTTCGGGTGCTGAAAGTCATTGAACAAAGCTGTAGACTCTGCATATGGTGGAAACCAGTTAAAGCGGTGCTGCCACACCTCCGGCACCCCTAGTTCTAGCACCCCTGTTTTCATCTCTGTGATCTATGATTCCCTGACTGTAACTTGTTGTGGTTTCTGCACAGATTCTTGTCTTCTCTGTGCACTTTATATTATGGGATGTCCAGTTCCATACCTTTGCACCTGATGTTGAATACACAATCCTGTTCCTTTCATCCACATGAAGCTGATATAGATGCTGCTCTCCAGAGCAACTGTCCTGAATGGAAAACTTCTGTCTGCCAGAGACTAAATTCCAGATGCGTAGAGTGCAATCCATGGCAGCTGAGACAGCAGAAGTCCCTTTTCCAAACACTTTCACACATCTCACCTCAGCTACAACACAGCCAAGAGAAGCATTAGCAAAACATTCCCTCTAATTTTTTACATTCATGTGCAGGATTAATTTTGTTATGTGCACCAATATGAAATTGATGTGTGACACATCACCTTCATATTGGTGCAGGTAACAAAATTCATGTGGCGGGGATGGGGCCGAGGGATTCGGAGTGTGGTAGGGGGCTCAGGGCTAGGGTAGAGGGTTGGAGTGTGGGGAGATGAGGGCTCTGGCTGGGGCAGGTGGGCTCTGGGGTGGGGCTGAGGATGAGGGGTTTGGGATGCAGGAGGGAGCTCAGGGAAGGGACAGAGAGTTGGAGTGTGGGGGGATGTGGGCTCTGGTTTGGGGCCGGGAATGAGGGTTGGATTGCAGGCTGCCCTGGGGCTGCAGTGGGGGAAGAGAACTCCCCCGCAACCCTCTCTCGCAGCAGCAGCTCAGGGCCGGGGGAAAGGCACCTCTCCCCAGCTGCCGCAGCTCCGGTGAGGCCAGGCTAGGACTGGTGGGGAGAGGCAGCTCTCCCTGCCACAGCCCTGAGCTCCTGCATGGGGCTTAATAGGCAGCTGCGCAGCCATGCAGCTTAGAGGGAA
This sequence comes from Dermatemys mawii, assembly GCA_007922305.1. Taxonomy (NCBI): domain Eukaryota; kingdom Metazoa; phylum Chordata; order Testudines; family Dermatemydidae; genus Dermatemys; species Dermatemys mawii. Next base: position 425,566 of record ML677376.1, on the reverse strand, counting down.
TTTAGGTTGGGACCCCAAACGGGGTCGGGACCCCATTTGAATGGGTTCACCAGGGCTGGTTTAGACTTAGTGAGGCCTAGGGCCAAAACCAGAGCACCACCAGCCTCGGCCAAAGCCTGAGTGCTTCCGCCCTGGGGGCTAGGGCTCAAGTTACAGGCACCCTGCCTCGGGCTGAAGACCTTTGGCTTTGCTTTTGGCCCTTTTCCTGCCCAGGCCAGTGGCAGAGCTTGGGCGGGCTCAGGCTTTGGTCCCCCGTCCTGGGGTCCTGTCACAATTTTTGTTGTCAGAAGAGGGTCACAGTGTAATGAAGTTTGAGGACCCCGGTATAAAATAAGTGGAAGTCAGGAACCATGCACCCTTTAAAAGGCTCACCAGAGTGCCCAGTCAAGATGTGCATCACCTCAAGATCCTCCATGTTCCACAAAACCATCGTGCCATCCTGGGATCCTGCCACCAGCACTCTGTGATCAGAACTGAGCTCCAGCACTGTCACGCCTGTAATTAGACATACATGGAAGAGGAGTCTGCAGACACAGCAGGCAGAGTAGGATACAACTAGAGAACTAGGTAAGTTCATGGAGGATAGGTCCATCAATACTATTAGCCAGGATGGGCAGGGATGGTGTCCCTAGCCTCTGTTTGCCAGAAGCTGAGAATGGGCAACAGGGGATGGATCACTTGATGATTCCCTGTTCCCTGTTCTGTTCATTCCCTCTGAGGCACCTGGCATTGGCCACTGCTGGCATTGGCCACTGTCGGAAGACAAGATACTGGGCTAGATGGACCTTTGGTCTGACCCATCATGGCCATTCTTATGTTCTTATGTATCCTTTCCCATCTTCTCTTACTGTCCTTGTGTGAGTAATGCGATAAGAGACCAACCAAACTAGATTAGGTTCCCACAGATATTTGTGGATCTGTGTTTATTTATATTGTAAATACCGTTGAACAGCATCTCTCCCTTGGTGCAGTAAAGGCAACCAAAAACGGAACTGGTGTTAAATTCAGCATGAAAGGTGAAATCAGCAGATGGACCCTTACAATTCCTTTGTGTTACAGGCAGAGGAAATACAGAAACTGTCCCATAATATATATTAATGCAGCCTGGCGAAATTCTACTTCTACAGGGACATTCATTTTCTTTATTGGGTACTCCGGGGGGCATTCTATAGGCAGAATTGAGTACTGCACCACACAGGGCACTCATCCGAGATCTCCTTTGCAGGACATTCCAGTATGTTTATGATACTGTGAGGCTTACTCAATTTGGTTTGATTGTTTCTAGTTATTAATCTCACTTAGTGATTTCTGAATAAAAAGTGCAGTAATGCACCAACTCACTACAGTCATGGAGGTGTATTAGCCTAGGCACAAAATCTACTCACTCATCCCTTACCAAGTTGAAGATGATAAAGCTCATTATAGTTGGCTTGCCCAATTATTCTTGGGAGGAATTCTGAGGGAATTCCAAAAAAGAACTAGAGAAGTTCACGAAGGATAGGTCCATCAATGGCTGTAACAGCACCTTTCATGCTCCCTTTGTGTGCCCTGGTGTTAGTACTATGCACCATCCTGCCACCTGGGTCACAGAGAATCGCCAATCGGTAAAGTAACCCAGCTACCTGAAATTCCCTAGGAGGTCCATGAAAATCCCACTGCATTTCGCAAGCGCCAAATAGCAAATGTCAGAGATGCTGTGGGACGAAGAGCACAGGGAGAGCTGACTGATAGTGCCATCTCCTCACACATAGCTCCTATGCTTCTGGTCTCATTAAGGTGATACATTTCCGTCAGCTCCCTGGAGGAATATTGATGCCCTGAGAAAAGGCCTTACCTTTTAGAAATCCAGTGATTGTCATCTTCAGAGGCCCCCCAGGTGGCTGGAGGAATCCACACAGTGGGACAAGAACAGGATGGGGACAGACATTGAGCCAGCTCAGACACTGCTGGCACAGCTTTCCAATTAGATCAGGATAGGAAAGCATGAAAAAATGCAGCCTGGCCAGCACCTCAGTGTATATAATACTCACTCCTAAGAGGGAAAAGACAAAAGGAATTTTAAAAGGTCTCCTAGCATATGACTGTGAGAGGCCATTGCAATCATTCAATGTGGAATACAGTGCATAGATTACCAGTTTATAATGAACAGGTGTGAGTTTGCCCTTCCATGGAGAGGTACTCAGATACTGCAGGGATGGGTGCAGTATAAAAACTTGGATAGACTTAACTGGTTATTGGAGAATTTTCATTGGGAGGGGAGAGGGAATTGTGAATTTATCCCTTAATTAATGGTAACACTGCCAGCAGTTCCAGGTGAGTAGTAGATGCTGATAGTGAAGGGGATGTGAAGGGACAGATCCTCTGGGTCGGGCTGAACTGCACTGATCTAATAAACAAGATGCCTGCTGGTGAAAGCTAACAAGGTTCCAAAAAGAAAATTGCGGTCCGGAGATACCTATGGAAGGATTTCATTTTTATTTATAATTACCCAAGAAGAAACTTCCTCTAGGGAGCAAATATTCCAACTTCCCCAGAACGGATCTGCTCATGACCAACTGCAGTTGAAATGTGAACCAGAAGTGGCTCTTACCTAAAACACCATCTATACAGTCAAGTGTTGGTTTCAAAAGGAGAAGGGTTTCTTGAATAAGGCGTAGTTCTGGGCAGTCAGGATGCTCATTGCACATGGCAAAGTCATTGGCAATGCCCTGAATTCCAGTGGCAGCAATTTTACAGGTGATCCAGTTCATATTCCCTGTAGAAAAGAGTACTGACCATCAGAGCAGAGAATACTGGGCACAAGAAGGAACCATGCAGCCCAGAGGACTGGGGGTCATGCTCCTTATGATGATGGGGAGGCTTCTCTTGGGGAGGGTCTGAGGCCACTCTCCTGGGAGACTGGGGGGCTATCGTTGTGGTTCCTTTCTTAACCTTTTTTTGAGTGGGCGAATAGTTTTTTAATGTACTGTTTTAAAATGTCTCCTCCTCAGCCTTGGGAAGAGTGGAAACATGGATTTTTATTTCTCTCCATGACTGGAGTGTGGATGTTGAGGACTCTGAAGTGTCTGAGGTAACAGTTTGTGAGTACAATGTATTTTTCTCTTTCACAGGTTTCCCTCTCAGTTTGGCTGTTGATGCTCAGTTTGGCAGCTCCCACTGCTTTCAATACAAAAATGTTACATGAATTGTGATTCTGCACCTCCCTTACATGCAGCTGCAGGAATGAAGCATGTTCTGTGTTGAACATTGTCACCGGCCCTTACCCAGCACATCTTGCTTTAGCTCCTCAATTCTCCCCGCGTTGAATAAGTGAAAAGGCAGTTCAGTTAGCTTCCTCCGATTTGCAACAGTATCAGAGAACCAGAGTGGCTGAGGCGCTACCTGGTAAAGGGAGAAACAGGAGGTGACCAAGGAGAACCCAGGTGAGATACAGGTAATGGATTAATTTCACTAATGCCTCCAGTGCTGTAGTATTTGAATTTCAGCTCATGGTGTGACATCTAGCTCTTCCAGGCCACAGCCTGAGGGACATGCTACCTGCAGCAATATTGCACCAGGGGCATAGCAGAGTCAGCAGGCAAGTTTATATAGGCCAATTCCTTGTCAAGTGGGGTTACCAGTGATGGACAAAGTGATGTAGATAAAACAAAAGCCACCCAGAAACAATCTGCCCTAATTCCCAATGCCCTCTGATCCCACCCCCTGCCCTGCAGTGTGAGGGCCCAGGCCTCTCGATCCAGAGCCTGCAAGTACCAAGAATGCTTGCTAAGGTGCCTCACCTTCCTGTCAGCATTCAGAGATTTGCCAAGAAGTGGCAGTTTCAGGGACTTCTTCATTCCCCAACTCCAAGTCCCCCTGAAGAAATCTGCCAGGAGCAAGTGACGCTTGGTTTTGTCTTGGGCTGATAGATAACGATTCTGCACCACTTCAGTAAATTGTCTGGGGGAGGAAAGAAATAGCAGAGACACTGAGATGGAGATCCAGAGAATGGGGTTCCCATGAGCCTCAATCAACAGTGATGGGAATGGACAGCAGGACTGAGACAGGGAGCCTAAGCAGGATCCCCACAGCCAGCTCTGGGACATCCCCCACACAGGAGTTTATGCCTCCTCATCCTGTGTCCCTGCTGTACCTGTGAGCAAGGCCAAGAAGTGCAAAGCCGTCTGCCTGCCTCTCCGCCAAGCACTCTCCAATGTCACGGCGCAGTTGTGCCCACAGCAGAGGAGGAAAGCGCAGGATGGTTTTACATGGAGGAGAGCAGTGCTGGTAAATCTCAGAGAGAACCTCATCATCGAGGGACAGGATGTCCTTCAGCTCCGCGTCTGATAGCCCATTCCTGATTTGGGGAATGACAGAGTGAGGGAGATTAGTCCTCTCCTCCCAACAGTATTCATTGGCCTCCAAATTGGGAAGGTGAGCAGTATCTTTACTCCTTACACACACTTGCTCTCTCTCTCTCTCTCTCTCTCTCTCTCTCATCTTCACTGTCCAGCTGGCCTCAAACCACCATCCACCAGGAAACCCACCAACTGCTGTTCACAGGGATTCCAGCTCTGGGCAAGAAAGACATGCATAACCTGTTCACACACCCCAATCTCCACTAGGCAGTCTTAGCTAAGAGTTCAAAGCCTGGAGGAGCACAGGAGACCAATTACTCATAGGCCAGACTATGCAGTGTGGCAGTAAGAGAAAGGACCTTGTGCTTCCCAAATGCTCATGGACATTCACAGGCTGGAGAGGCTGAAAGCTGCTGTTGCCTGGAGCTGTTTTTAACCATTGAGATTCACTCAGACAAAAGGAGCAGTCAAATGGTGCAGGATGCTCCAAAAGGGAATATCGCAGTACTTACCGAGAGGAGGCAATATACCCCAGCACGTGTGCCACCAGGACCGTGCCATGCAGCTTTTCCAGTCTCCCGCACAGACGGTGCATGGCCTCTTGGGCTGTGGTAGCAATTGTCAGTGCTGAAGGCAGAGTGTAGGATGCCCATCTCCTGGCCTCATTGAAGGCCAGCTTGAATAGCAGGGGGTGCCCATCCTCAGGCAAACTGTGCTGGAGAACACTCTGCTGAGCTGGGCTCAGCTTCCGTCTCACTGATGCCAACAGCACCTTCAACATCTTCCCACCTTCTTCTCTGGATAATGGACCCACTTCAAAATAGGCCTCGGGCTCAGGCATGGCCTCTTGGAGAGTTTCCAGAATCCCATGCTCTGCTGGGGAAGTGGAGACAACAATGTGAACCTTTCGGGGGCAGTCTTTAGGCAGCCAGTAGAGTCGGTGGGCACCATCAGCAGGGATTAGCTGGTCCACAGAGTCAAAGAACAGCACCAACGACCGCACACCACGGTGAGAGACAGTGAGGAGGAGGTTATGGAAGAACAGGATTAAATCACTGCAAGCCCGTGTTACCTGTACAGGAAGAGGTGGCAAACCAAATGCTAAACACACCTGGAAACAAATATCCCTCAGCAGGCTGTGGATTGCTGAGCTGAGCTGGGATGTCCCCAGCTGGCGAATTACCACCACAGTCTCCTGCCCCAGGAGAGTTCGCACCTGCTCAGACAGTTTGCACATCAGGGCTGTCTTTCCACAGCCTGAAGGCCCATAGAGAATGAGGGGTGTGTGAACACGGTCATGATTCTGTCTGATGCTTTGGAGAATGTTATCCAGTAAATCTTGCCTCCCACAAAACACTCCACAGCTATCCAGGCACAGCATCGTGTGGTGGCTCAGCTCCTGCAAAAGCCCCTCTGGCTCCTCGCTGCTCTTCCCTCGGTATCGGAGGCTTCTCAGGATCTGGTGATTGGTAGCAGTGATGAATTGTTCACACAGCTCCTTCAGGTACTTGGTATGCCTCTTGTGTCGTGGGTTCCCAGGGTGTGCATTCCATGGGACTATGTGCACTTTGAGATGCTGGGGATAATCTTTTGCAATTTTTGCCTTGAGGCTGCAGAGCAGCTGTTGGGCTTCATTGTCAAGGCTGCCATCTTCCTTGGCATCCACCAGTTGCATCCTTGTCTCTTCCAGCAGGTGTTTGTCAAGACCCTCAACCTCTCTGAGGAATATGGAAGCAGCCAAGTCGATCTCTTGGGTGCTGAAGACGCCATGTTCAATCTCCCACTCTGTCTCTACAAAAGTAGTGGGGAGATGTAAAGAGCATTTAGGTCCAACAAAGAGCAGAGGAGAAACCACAGCCTAAATCAGCCCACCACACTTCCACCCACCCACTCTGCACCTCAAAAGCAGCTAGTGAGCTAGCACACTGCCACCTTGTGTCTCAAAATGGAGTTAAAGGCCCATCTTTTCCTGATTCCCACAAAGAAGACAAAACCAGGATGCAGCGGGAGAGCCCTGCTTGGCTATGGCCATTGTCTCATGTTGGGCACACCTGATTTGTCATAGCGATGCCTCTGTTCCGGGCTGAGGAGTCCATGTTTCTCTGCTTCCCGGGCTGCCAGGCGCAGTGCTGAGGCCAAGTCTCTCTGCACGCTCTTCCAGACTTCCACATCTCCCTGGTGTGGAGCCTGGATGGCAGTGGGGCGGCAGTGGGACAGGCGGTCAGTGATTGGCTGCAGGACATACACAGAAGGAATGGCGTTCTCATCCTTCCAGTACCAAAATATCAGGAGTTGTGTGGCGGAGGGGTCCCCTGTCAGCTGTGCAATCAGGGCCTCAAACTCCTTCTCTTCGATAAGTCGGGGGAGGGGCCGGTGTCCATAGCGATCCCCAAGCAGCCCCTGCAGCAGAGGGACCAGAAAAAGCCTGTAATACTCACCTGGATCATCATCTGCAGACAATTGGGGGAGTACATAGAAATGAAGGATTGGGGCCCCGAGAGCTGCACTGGGCTTGTGTCTGTGAGCTGGACAAGGCCTTGGATGGGAAACTGGGTTGTGGCTGTGGCCCTGCGAACTGGACTGGGCCTGAGGTCCTGGGAGCTTGGCTGTGTCTGAGGCCCTGGCAAATGAATTGAGCCTTGGGCTGGGGCCTGGGGAGCCAGGCTCCTAGTGGAGACAGTCTGGGCATGGCTGCTTGGTTATGAAATTACCTGACTGCCACTAGAGGCATTTGTGGAATACAACATGGAACAGTTAATGGGAGCATCTAAAGAGTAAAAGAAGAGCACAGAGCATGTTCCTCTGGGGCATACACAGTAACCCGGTGCTGAGGTTCTAATTGACTCTCTCTGAGACCTGGCTGGCTTTGAATGTAGAAGACTCTTGGGGAAATCAGATGTATTTCACACAACTGCCTAATGACTTATTTACTTGCACGCAGTTCTGTCCACGGCAGGACCCTCCCTGGGGCCAGGCACTTACCAAGACAGGGCTCTTGCTAGGACAGGGCCCTCTCCCTGTTTGTTCTGTCCTATCAGCAGCACCTTTTCTTCTCTCTTTCTAAAATCTAAGCAGCCCCAAACAACAAGATGGGTATGGCACCAGAACAGGTGGCTGATGCCGTAGCTGCAGCTCACCTCCTTTGAAGAGAACAAGACCTGACAGCTCTAAGTATAGTGTTCTGATCAGATCTTTAATTCCATGCCTGTCACTCAGTGTAGGTCACCTGAAGGAAGGGCAGCAAGCAGGTCAGGAAAGAGGTTGCCATAACATGCAGCCTTCAACTCCTTGAAGGAGGAGTTAGAGGGGGCCCAGTTCCCTCCTCCTGTGTGCGGAAAAGCAGTGGAACAGATACACTCACTCCTTGCCATGGGGCTATATTTCTGGTTCTCTGCCACATTCTTTCCTGGAAAGATTTTGTCTGGGTTGTTTAGTTTGCCAGTGAAAGTCACCCAGGCCCTGAGGTGCTGGGCAGAGGGCAGAGTTCTTGAAGTGATAGATGGCACTGTCCACTCACCTCTTATTCTGTTTGTCTGACTCTTAACTCTGGTTGCTTCTCCAGTGCACACAGTCCTCTTCCCCACAGCCCATTGTCTCCAGTGCTGTACCCCATTCCCTTAAGAGCTCAGGTGGTCAGAGCTGGCCTGGACATGTGCCGTGTGTACTTTTGGGGGCCAAACCCCGCATAGAGGCTGAAACTTCCCTCTTCTGCTACCTGATTAAATACTTCTGAAGTCTTCTTCCCCCAAGTATTGACAAGCACTCTATTCATCTCTCTGTGTTGCTAAAAACTCCTGCATCTCCACATGAGCTCAGCAAGTTATGGATGTGTGAGGCCAGCCCCACATGTCTTCCTTGGTAGTGGGGTCTCAACATGCACCCTTTGTACTTACAATAAAAGTGGGACCCACTGATAGTTTTTGGCAGGATTCAATCTCCTCCAGACAGAGTTGTGTGCTCATGTGATCAGTATCTATAATGTCACAAACTCCCCATCTCAGGTCAATTACCTGCAGAACAGCAAAAAAGCACAGGGATGCTTGAATAATAATTCACAGCATCTTGAAATGGCAGTTATATGCAGGGACAAAGCTGCCCCATCACTTTAATTTCAAAGATAAAGCTGATATCAACAAGGCCCATGTGACTTAGTGATTAGAAACTTGGAAGAGGCAGAGAGGCATGTAGTTTCTTGCCAGGGATATCTGTAAGAAAGTATAGATTTGGGAATTTGAACCTTAGGCAGTCTGGCATGTGACTCAAACAGTTTTGTTCAAGACAAGGAAACTTGTTATTCTGAGGAATGTTTGTTACCGTATTTGTATGCTACTGCATTATAGGGCATAATAATAATAATGATCCCCTGCCTTACAACAACCTCATTTATGCCAAAAGTTCTGCACAGATGGTACAGACTGGGATAATTTCAGATACTCCTAGAGTGCATCACCTCTGGGGTGGAACACAGAACAGTTGTTTATCAGTGTAGAGAAAGTATAGAATAAGTGCTCCAATTGAGCCTGAGAGCCAGGAGGTAATATGAGAACAAGGAGTCCAACACAGCCCTTCCTGAAAGCTCCTACGCTTTTTTTTCCTGCATCTCACACACTTTGATGGCTTGCAGCATCAGATAGCATCAGCAATAATCTGTACTACAGCAAATGGTTTACCTCAAACATTAAACTGTGCTTCTGACAGAAGGCCTGGATCTCAGGGTATGCTGCCTTAAGCAGGGTCTCTCTCTCTGTAGCCATGTCTGCAAGGAAGAACAGAAAAATAGCCATACTGGGTAATACCAAAGGTCCATCTAGCCCAGTATTCTGACAGTGGCCCATGCCAGCTATCCCAGAGAGAATGAACAGAACAGGTAATCATCAGGTGAAAGATTTATGCAGCACCACAACAAAAGTTAGGAATCTTCTATTTAGTTGTTCATCAACCTACTTGTCACCTTTAGGTTTCAGATTTAAAAACCCTGTTCGGATGAACACTTACCTAATCTAGCTAGGTTTCATACTCGCTTCATCACAGTACTGTCTGACAGTCAACACTATTGATTCCTGCGGTGTGCGGATTCAGGCACACATTACTGCAATGGTTATGTGATTCATATTCTAAACATTTTCTTCATAAAGCCTAGAAACATAAGGTGGTTTTTGACTGTTTTATGGTTGTTTTTTTTTAAATGCAAGCTGAGCAATAGTGGATTTTTGAGATAGCTTTGAGCTGTTGAGTATCACACAGCAGTCTTGACCTAGTGCTGATCCAGGACAATGTATTTCCAATCCCCAGATGCATTTCATGGGGGTCAAACCCCCTCATATATGGGACTAATCCGTCCCTCTTTTGGCCATCTCAGTAGAAAAACCACAGCAAAGGGCACACTTTAATTCCTAGAGGGAGTCTCTCCACATGGGACAGAGCCGCATTTGTGAAGCTTCTGTGGCTGCTGTGAAAAGAGGGCTCTCCAGGAATGTCAGTGCAGCAACTTGTAATGGTGTCATATCTACTGAATGAACCCAAACAGTTAACAGAGACAGTTAAAGTACAATAAACTAAACTAAACCCAAACAGTTAACAGACAAAGTTAAAATAAAAGTAAAATAAAATAAAGTAAAATAAATGTAATGATTTGGGAAATCTGTCTATGTGCAACTTATGAATACTGGCTGATATAATTAAATTGCTGTGTCATTGAATTACTCAATGTATGTGGACAAAGTAGGTGAGGTTACATCTTTTATTGGACCGACATGGCTACAATGACACTGTATACAATAGGTAGGACCCTACCAAATGCACAGTCCATTTTGGTCAATTTCACAGTCATAGGATTTTAAAAATTGTAAATTTCATGATTTCATCTATTTAAATCTGAAATTGCATGGTGGTGTAACTGTAGGGGTCCTGACCCAAAAAGAAGTGTGTGCGGGGGGTGTCGCAAGGTTATTGTAGTGGGCAGTTGTGGTATTAATACTTCTGTGCTGCCGCTGGTGGCAGCATTGCCTTCAGAGCTGGGCAGTTTGAGAGCAGCGGCTGCTGGCCGGGAGCCCAGCTCTGAAGGCAGACCCGCCATCGGCAGCAGCGCAGAAGTAATGATGGCATGGCATGGTATGGTATTGCCACCCTTACCTCTGTGCTGCTGCTGGCAAGGAACTGCCTTCAGACCTGGGCACCCAGCCACCAGCTGCCACTCTTCAGCAATGAGCTCTGAAGGCATCACAGAAGTAAGGGTGGCAAAACCACAGCCCCCCTAAAACAGCTTTGTGACCCCATCCCCGCAGCCCCCAAATTTGAGAAACTCTGGTCTTGCCTATTAAATCTGTATAGTGTAGGGTAAAAGCACACAGAAGACCACATTTCATGGTGGGAGACCAAATTTCAGTCCGTGACATATTTTTCATGACCCTGAATTTGGTAGAGCCTAAACAATAGGTGTATGTGGAGTCAGCCATCTGCTGTTAGGGGCTGTGCTGCATATCTTCAAAACCAGGGACAGTGTAGGGTTATTAAACCTTGAAGGCTCCTATTCAAAGGGGAGCACTAGGACAATGCCATGGCCTATGTTAAGCCAATTTTCTCCAACTTCTCTTTAGGGGTCTGGCGAGTGGAAAATCCCTAACCAGGAGAACAAAAAGGCCAGTTACTAGTGCTGTGTCTTAAAACCAGAGGTCTTGAGAGTGGGGACTCGCAGAACAAGGGAAGCTTGGGCAGGAGAGAGGCACCTGGAGACATGCTTTCATAGCTGAGGGGTCATTTTTAACTGCAGGACCAACTAAGGAGGAGGTAACTGGATGCAGAGGAAAGAGAGATTCCACGTTTCAGAGGAGAAGCTGTGCACAGGAGAGGAGACTCTGGACTCCTTAAAGACCTCTGACCTAAGCACAAAGAACACTCGAGTGGTGAGAAAATAAGGTAGGGAAATGTGTCCAGGTGTGATTGTTTTGTCTAGATCTGTGTATTCCTTGAGCTAGCTAAAAAAGAAGTGATTGGTTTTTGAAGCCTTTGCAAAGCCTGAGTGTCTTTCTGTTTTCACTATCATGTGTCCCTGGACATGTGAGCTGTAAAGGAGGATGCCTACAAGGTTGGAGCCTGGAAACGTTTGTGCTTAAGCTACTGGAGAGTCTGGGAAGTGAGCTTTGGTCCTGGGGGCCTAGGACAGCTGGGCAATCAAGTCCCATTTTTGTGAAGCGGTAACAGACAAAAGTCTGTGCCCAGGACATGTACCATCGCAGTCAAATACAGAGACAGTGCTACAGCCTGCGTTGGCCAAGGGAAGCTTAAGAGCACACAGGTGTAGCATCTTGGGATCCAAACACAACAGCCTGATGAAGTCTAACTGAGAGAGCTCTACGGGGACTGTGACAAAGAAAAACAAAAAGGCAAATAGGAGAAAGGTAAGGACACTCATAACCACGTATGTACCCCTTACTCCACAAAATGCCCTACCCATGCACAGCCCTTCCCCCTCACATACACAGATATGCACATTCATGCATATCCCAGTGTGCTGCAGGCTGACCCTGTACGCATTGGCAGTGCCATTAGTGCCAGAATCCTGCTCGCTCATACACCATCTACATGCAAAGGGGATGGTGGTGGCAAGTACAGCATGCACCTAACTTTGAATAAAATGCAGCAGACTGCAGCTACCTTCACCTTTTAATATGGAGCTGCAACTCCCATGGAGAACATGCTCTGCTGAATCAGGCAGCCTGGCCACGATGCAGCACAGTGCAACCCACTACCCTCATCCCTTATGATGTAAGGGACAAGCTCTGCATTCAGATTGCCAAAAGCATTTGGCATCTTCAGCACTTTGCAGCTTATTTACCTGAGGAAGCTGAGCTGATGAAGATTCGGACCAGACTGGATGGCTGGAAGGGCAAAGGGACCATCTTACCCTGGAGAAGGTTCCGGCATATGTCCGGGCTGAGGCAGCTGAGACTCATGCTGGTGTCTTCAGTCGCTGACTTCTCCCTTGGAGGACACCGTGCTTTGCAGAAGAATTTATTCAAACAAGTGGCAGGAATGAGACCCAGCATGTGGCACTAGTGGAAACTGCCCTCTCAAGACTTCCCATATCACCCCAGAGAACAGACTATTGTGGGCTTTGTTCCTTCACGTTTACAGCACCCTGTAAAATCCTCAGCTGTTCAAATGGAAAAATTAGGAAAACCTAGAGCACTGAGTCTGCACTGCTAGGTGTGAAACTCTGTCTTCTTGCAACACAGGGGCTTGGCTGCATCCCAGGAGGGCATTACTCTCTATAGCAACCAATGTTTGTCACTTGGGCGAATCTCGAGGGTGCTCTAAAAGTGCCAGACTCCAGTGTGCTCTTAGTCAGGGATGTACACTTGAGGCCCTTACGCTCAGTGGCCTTGTTTATGCTAGAAATCCTTGTCGCCATAATCCAGCAGTGGGCAGCAGTACCATTGCTAGCAACAGTATTAGCATGAATCTGGACAGACCACAGGAATTCTTTCCACCTGCTCAAAGCAGGTTTTGATGACACGGGAATACACCCAAGCCCAGTCTGCACTAGTCTTTTGTCAATGTGTAAAAGGGTGACTACTAAAATGCCTCAATTAAAAATATTCCCAGTCAATATTTACACCTGTACGGTTAGCCAGAAACTCAAAAGGCAATAATAAAATGCTTTTTAAATACGTCAGAAGCAGGAAGCCTGCTAAACAACCAGTGGGACCCCTGGATGACAGAGATACAAAAGGAGCACTTAGAGATGATAAAGTCATTGCGGAGAAACTAAATGAATTCTTTGCTTCGGTCTTCACGGCTGAGGACGTTAGGGAGATTCCCAAACCTGAGCCGTCTTTTGTAGGTGACAAATCTGAGGAATTGTCACAGATTGAAGTGTCACTAGAGGAGGTTTTGGAACTAATTGATAAACTTAACTGTAACAAATCACTGGGACCAGACAGCATTCACGCAAGAGTTCTGAGAGAACTCAAATGTGAAATTGCGGAACTATTAACTAGGGTTTGTAACCTGTCCTTTAAATCGGCTTCTGTACCCAGTGACTGGAGATAGCTAATGTAACACCAATATTTAAAAAGGGCTCTAGAGGTGATCCCGGCAATTACAGACCGGTAAGTCTAACGTCCGTATCGGGCAAATTAGTTGAAACAATAGTTAAGAATAAAATTGTCAGGCACATAGAAGAACATAAATTGTTGGGCAAAAGTCAGCATGGTTTCTGTAAAGGGAAATCATGTCTTATTAATCTATTAGAGTTCTTTGAAGGGGTCAACAAACATGTGGACAAGGGGGATCCAGTGGACGTAGTGTACTTAGATTTCCAGAAAGCCTTTGACAAGGTCCCTCACCAAAGGCTCTTATGTAAATTAAGTTGCCATGGGATAAGAGGGAAGATCCTTTCATGGATTGAGAACAGGTTAAAAGACAGGGAACAAAGGGCAAGAATAAATGATAAATTTTCAGAATGGAGAGGGGTAACTAGTGGTGTTCCCCAAGAGTCAGTCCTAGGACCAATCCTATTCAACTTATTCATCAGTGATTTGGAGGAAGGGGAAAACAGTGAGGTGGCAAAGTTTGCAGATGATACTAAACTGCTCAAAATAGTTAAGACCCAAGCAGACTGTGAAGAACTTCAAAAAGATCTCACGAAACTAAATGATTGGGCCACAAAATGGCAAATGAAATTTAATGTGGATAAATGTAAAGTAATGCACTTTGGAAAAAATAACCCCAACTATACATACAATATGATGGGGGGTAATTTAGCTACAACTAATTAGGAAAAAGATCTTGGAATCATCATGGATAGTTCTCTAAAGACATCCACACAGTGTGCAGCGGCAGTCAAAAAAGCAAACAGGATGTTAGGAATCATTAACAAAGGGATAGAGAATAAGATGGAGAATATCTTACTGCCCTTATACAAATCCATGGTGCGCCCATATCTTGAGTACTGTGTACAGATGTGGTCTCCTCATCTCAAAAAGGATATACTGGCATTGGAAAAGGTTCAGAGAAGGGCAACTAAAATGATTAGGGGATTGGAAAGGGTCCCATATGAGGAGAGATTAAAGAGGCTAGGACTTTTTAGCTTGGAAAAGAGGAGACTAAGGGGGGATATGATAGAGGTATATAAAATTATGAGTGGCGTGGAGAAAGTGAATAAGGAAAGGTTATTCACTTGTTCCCATAATAGAAGAACTAGGGTCCACCCATTGAAATTAGTGGGCAGCAGCTTTAAAACCAATAAAAGGAAGTTCTTCTTCACACAGCGCACAGTTAACCTGTGGAACTCCTTGCCTGAGGAGGCTGTGAAGGCTAGGACTATAACAGGGTTTAAAAGAGAACTGGATAAATTCCTGGAGGTTAAGTCCATTAATGGCTATTAGCCAGGCTGGGTAAGGAATGGTGTCCCTAGCCTCTGTTTGTCAGAGGGGAGTGATGGATGGCAGGAGAGAGATCACTTGATCTTTACCTGTTAGGTTCACTCACTCCGGGGCACCTGGCATTGGCCACTGTCAGTAGACAGGATACTGGGCTAGATGGACCTTTGGTCTGACCCAGTACAGCCTTTCTTATGTTCTTATGTTACTTATGTTCTTATCTCTGAAGTCTGTGATGTGATTCCAAGTAAACTACAGGGAGGACAGACGCAGCACACAGGGGAAACTGACAAGGAAAATTTAATATTGTACAAGAACTAACTGACTGTGCAGTGTTGCCAATGACCAGGAAAAAAATAATGATTTTATTTTGGAAAGTGATATGAGAGCTGGACTCCAGTGGCCCAAGATGACTCTTACAATTTGGATTATACTGTACAGAATGCAATCTGCTTGTTCACATACTTGTCAGACTATGAGAGGACTGGCCTTGCACAGGGTCATTCCCAATTGCACATTTCTGCTGTACATGGGGTACAGTGAGGAGGAAAATGCCCTGCTGATAAACTCTGACCAGCTGGAGTTAGTAGCAAACAGATGCCTTCATTCCAAGCAAATGTGTCATATTTCCAACAATTGACAACTAGAAGTTCTTAAACTGTGGCACCATCACCCACTACAGGCATTTGACTTTTTCTTCCTATGTGTAGTACTTTGCACTTGTCTTTACTGAATTTCACCTTGTTGATTTCTGACCAATTCTCCAATTTATCAAGTTTCTTTTCAATTGTAATCCTATACTCCAAAGTGATTGCTAGAACAACCAGAGGACTCTGACCACAGATGGAGAATAAGCATTAAGAATCTCATAAAAGAAAGATTTGGTTTTGTGCAAATGTCCATGGTAATAAAAAAAGCGGATGGTAGGGTGACCAGATAGCAAGTGTAAAAAATCAGGAGGGATTGGGGGGGTAATAGGTGCCTGTATAAGAAAAAGCCCCCAAAATCAGGACCTTTGGTCACCCTAGTGGTGGAGGGGAGAGAGAGAGAGACCTATCAGATGATCCCACCAGGCAGCAAGGGCACTTTCCAAGCAACAGTTGCCTCTGCCTCATATGCACAGAAGATGCTTTCCAGTGTCTGTTCATTCACCTGGGCTCTGGGGTGAATACTGGGGTGTTCACAGTGTTTTGTCTGAGCTCTCAGTTTGTTCCTTCTCCATAGCCTGCGCCAGCGGCAACAGAGACCATGCTGGGCTCTTGATGGGATCAGCAGACTTATTTCTCGGGGCTTCTCCTCTTGGTGCTTTTCCGTTTCTGTATGATCAAGTCAATCTGGTAAATGAGCATTGCGGCCATGAGAAACACAAGAATCTGGAAGGGAAAAGGAAGTCACTAGGGCTGGATTCACTGGCACCTGAAAGCAACATCCCTGAGGGCTTAGAGCAGGGAAAGTGCCAGGGAAGGGAATCCTGTACTTTACCCTCTAGACAAAACCCAAGGTTCTGGTGCCAAGAACTGTCCCCTGCACTGACTTTCATGGTTGCTGCAGGAGTTCAGCACCTGTGAAAATCAGGCTACTTGTTTAGGTTCCTAAGCATTATTGTTCATATGTCACAGTCCAGAAGGGTATAAGAGAGTGTTGGAAGGCAGGTATATCAGCCTCAGGATGTGCAGGTCCCTGTTCTCTGGATAGCCAAACAAAGGCTACTCCAGGCCAATCAAGACACCTGGGACCAATTAAGAAGCTTCCACAAAGCAGCAGAAATAGCTAGCCTGATTGGGACACCTAAAGCCATTTAGGGGCTGGCTGAAACCAGTTAAAAACCCTCCCAGTTAATCAGGTGAGTGTGGATGTGAGGAGCTGTGGGAAGAAGTTGTGCTGTTGGTGAGACTGAGTGGTAGACAGATCATACACAAGGAAGGAGGCCCTGAGGTAAGGGTGAAGTGGAGTTTGAAGAAGTGGGGACTGCTGTGGGGAAGTAGCCCAGGGAATTGTTCTGTGTTTTGTGGCTAAAAGATCAGCCATCTTAGCTGATACTATTAGGGTCCCTGGGCTGGAGTCTGGAGTAGAGGGTGGGCCAGGGCTCCCCTCTTTCTGCCTCCCCTAATTAGTTACTGAGAAAGGGAGGTCACTCTGGGGCCTAGATGAGTTTCTGAGGCCCCTAAATCTGCTAGGAAGTGCAGGACCCACAAATACAGACTTGGAACTTTGTCACACACTATATTATTAGTATTATATATCTAACTATGGATTTAGGTGTTAACAGTAGCTACCCAAGTTTGAAAACTTAGGCCAGAGAGGAGTGGTTATCATTCACAGAGCTAGCCAAGCAGATTCTTGGCTTTGTTTATACTAGAAAAATGCACTGGTTTAACCACATTTATTTCAAAATCAATTTAATTAAATCAATGCAATCTCCTAATATAGATGCACTTCTGTACATGGAGGTTGCTTGCATCAACATGCTTGATATTAGTTTAGCTTGCATTAGTAAGTTACCAATTTAACCTTTGCTTATTTTAATTTAGCTTAAATCAGTTTAAGTGCATTGCTCTTGAGAGTTTGCACTGGTTTAACTCGAGTAGTTTTTAATGGATTTAATTAAACTGATGTATTTTTCTAGTACAGACATATTCTTAACACTGTGACAGCCTCGGTTACCTCCAAGAAAAACAGTCCTATTGCTAGCCCTGCAACAAGCAGCAGGTTTCTCTGCCCCCAGCCAACAATCTTTTCCAAGCAGCCCTCAGTGTATATCAAACTCTCTGCTTTCCATGATCTCAGGTTCTGGGTCCCATAGCCACACATGCTGTTGAGAACACTCTGCAGGGAGAGAAGAGTCAGCAAGAGTTTAGTGAGTGAGGAAGTAGTCACCCTATGCCTGACCCTGAGAAGAGAGGGAGGGGATAGGTGTCCTGATACAAACACCTATCAGGATGGTCTACTTAGTCCTGCTATGAGTGCAGAGGACTGGACTAGGTGACCTCTCGAGGTCCCTTCCAGTCCTGTGATTCTGATACATAGTGATGGGCCCTATCAAAGAACCAGAACAGAATACTGCTTTGGTCTTGGTGGTCTAGCCAGCTATGTTACAGACAGGCAGCATGTTAAGTGGTTAGAACAGGGGATTAGGAATTGGGAGATGTGAGTTCTGTTTGCGTCTCTTCTAGAGACTCACTTTATATTTTAAGTAAAATCACATTGGCTTTCTGTGCCTCAGTTTCTCTAACCCATTGGGGATAATAATACTGACCTGACTTTGTAAACTGCATTGAGATCCTGACATGCAATGTTATCTAAATCCAAGAATCAGAGAGGTAGCCATGTTAGTCTGGATTTGCAGAAGCGACAAAGAGAAGCGGATGCATGCATCCAACAAAGTGGGTACTAGCCCACGGAAGCTTATGCTTCAATACTTTTGTCAGTATTTAAGGTGCCACAGGACTCTTTGTTGCTTATATAAATCCAAAGTACCTCTGATACTTTCCTACTTTATCTCTTTGGCTTTATTTTAATGTGTGTCCTTAGCTCCCAACCACATGCTGCAGTGAGATTTTTTTTTAAATAAAAACATAAAGGAAAAAAAATTTAACCACAAAAATGTGGCCAGATTTGACTTACAGTAGTGGCTGCCTCTTTATCCTTCTGGATACAGCAGGAGAACGGCACAGCACAGCGTTCCAGGCTGGGGTTGGAGTCTTGGCACTCAAAGTAAATATTCTGGGACCAGTCCTTGTAGGAATGCACCCCACAGCACTCAAACTGAGAGAGTGAAACAGAAAGGAGGACCCTGGCATATCTGCTTGTTTACACAGGGCCCAGGTGTGCACAGGGCTGCACAGACAGGAGTTCTGAGAATAGCTCTGAGATAAGTTACCCATGGGTAGGAATAAACAGTCTAGAAGACCCCCACTCCTACAATCCAGTAAGGGAGAACTGTAATCTTTGAAATCTAGTCAAACTCCCCCATGGCCTCCTCAGATTACCAGTGTCTGAGCAGCAGCTGAACAGGAGACAGGCCCCCACTTCTGAGACATAGGTGACTCAAGCATCTCTCTCTCTCTCTCATGGGTATTCACAGGTAGACCATGAGACTTTCAGGGGACTTTAGGAATCCAGTTGGGGAGGGAGAAGCAACTGTGTCTTTTGGTGCAAACAGGGAGCAAAAATGCGGAGTTTCCCTAAATTGGCCCATGGTGAAATTTCACCCTGTTCCCAGCTCCCCTGGTGAAAGTGACAACTGCTGCCATGGACACACAAGAAAGAGTGGAGACCGTTCTTCTTTCTGTGGTGTGAGGAGTGGAGGAAACACTGACTTGAGCACAGTGCCTGGCTAGACAATGGGAAGCTGGCTATCGGGGACCTGGCTTTAGGCTCCATATGTATGTGAGGCTCTAAGGCTGCCACTGAGATCCCAGCACTGACCTTGGATCTGAGGCAGGGTCTATTTGGCCATTTGCCTTCACTGAAATAATTAAATAGCAAAGCATGATACTAATCTGAGAGGTTTTTTTAAATTACCTTTTTCTGTATATAGTCAATAAGGTTCTGTAAATCTAGGTCATCCCTATAACTGGAGATAGCTTTTCCCATCAGAAATGCTGCTTTCTCCAACACCTGCAACACACACACACACACAGTGCAGTTGTCAGCATCTACCAGGCAGATTGATTGACTTGCAGAAGCTCCCTTTGTCTTCCATTTTCTGCACTTTGGGCCCAAGTCTTGTCTCTGTGGTATCTGGCCTCTCCAAGGCACCCCTAACCTGAGCATGTCACAGGGACAAATGCAAGTTAAACCCGAGTGGCTGCCATTTTCCCCATTCGCCTCCCAAAAAGTGCAGATGGAGAAGGTTGACCTACATCCCTGTTGGCAGCCAGAGTATAAATGCTCTGCATTTATATAGTACATTACACTGTGCATTCAGATGTCACCTGATTAATCTTGAAGATCTCATAATCAGGTAGGTAGAGGTATTAATTTTCCCATCTTCCAGAGAGGAAACTGAGGCAGGGAGGGGAAGAGACTTGCCCAAAGCTACATAGGGTGTTACTGACTTCAAGATCTGTCCTCATGCAACTACTTTGCCAAATGCAACTGTCTAATTCAGCAAAGTGTCAGCCAGGTCTGGAGTTGGCTGTGCAGTTACCATGCCAGAGAAGAGAAATCCCAGGACAGCAGCCACGATCTGGAGTATGAGAATGATCAGTAAAATCCAGGCAAACTGAAAAATGAAGGGGTGAGATCATAAGAACAACCTGTAGAGCAACCAGTTCCCCCCTGCCGGCATCAATGCAAGAGCCCTTAGAGCAAGAGCTCTGTGGGGCTGGGACGTGTTATGTACATTCACCCTGCTACGTATGTGTGTTAATACTGATGCCCAGAGCACCAATGAGGTCATCCTCCATCTCCAATGGTCCAGAGGAAATCAGCTGTCAGGTGCAATGAACCAGCATTTCCTCTTCAATAATAACTTATGTTGCGGTGGGGAGACCCCAAGGCACTGGGGCCTGCTTATGACCTGTTACACGCAAGACAATCCCAGGAACCTCCAGAGATGCACCTTGTGCAGGAAGGGTTGGAAAAATCTACTTCCAGATTCTACAGGAGGACAGAGCAGTTGAAATGCTGCAGAGAGCACAGGGGACAATCCTGAGACTTGGCTGAGCAGGGGAACTGTTTAAATGATCAGCCCCTTGGAGAGACCAGGCCTGATTATTTATGCATAGAAGGCTGTCTCCTGCCTGCAGTACACTGCCGTTGTGCCAGGTTCCAGCACTTCTTGCAGCAGGAGGGCTGAATGTGAGAACTTCCAGGCAGTCACTGGGTATTATTGTTATTACAAGGCTGGGCTCCCCATCATGGCTTAATGGTAGTACTGCTGGTAAATATCACTATCCGAATGTACTGGAGAGAGTCAAGTCCCAGCTGAGAAGTACAGCATGGGCTAGAAGAGATTTCCCCCGGCTGGTTTTCCCACAAGTCTCTGTGCTTCATTTGCAGGTGAGGCTAGAAGGAAACTATTAGAATGTGTTTCTCAGCCCCACTGCCTCTGCTATAGCACTGGTGATGGTGCTGAGGTAGGCACTGATTCCACAGTCAGGTCAGCATTTTGGAGCAAGCCTCCCAGCCCAGATTAGGGCTTGCACTAGTGTTTTAAAGACAACATTAGAGACAGCATTTTGAACTTACTTGGCCTCCAGTGCAAGCTCTGCTCACCCAAATCTGTCAACCCAGGCTGGCAGACATACCCTGACCTTGCAGCCATTGTGACTGCCCTATTAGCTGCTTTTTGGAATGTTGTAGCTGTATGGGTCCTGACAAGGTGGGTAAGGTAATATCTTTTATTGGACCAACTTCTACGGGTGAAAGAGACTAGTTTTCGAGCTTATACAGAGCTCTTCTTCATGACTGGGAAATGTAGCTAAATACAAGGTGGAACAGGTTGTTTAGCATAAGGAATTACATGTTAGAAGCAGCAAAGAGTCCTGTGGCACCTTAAAGACTAACAAGTATTGAAGCGTAAGCTTTCGTGGGCTAGTACCCATTTCGTCAGATGCATATGGGTATTAGCCCACGAAAGCTTATGCTTCAATACTTGTTAGTCTTTAAGGTGCCACAGGACTCTTTGTCGCTTCTGCAAATCCAGACTATGGGCTGGTCCTCACTAGGGCGGGGGATCAACTGTAGATACGCCAATTTCAGCTACGTTATTAACGTAGCTGAAATTGTGTATGTACAGCCGACTTACCTGCCGTCCTGACGTCGGCGGTGTGCTCCCCCGTCAACTCCAGCTTGCGTCTTTTGGCGAGCTGGAGTTACGGAGTCAACGGGGGCGCCGCTGGCAATCGATTTATTGTGTCTTGACAAGATGCGATAAATCGATCGCCATAAGATCGATCTCTCCCCGTGCTAGTGAAGACAAGCCCTAACACAGCTACCTCTCTGATTCTTGACATGTTGTTAGAAGTTTAAGATTAGCAGCCGTGCTAGTCTGTATTGGTAAAAAAAACAACGAGGAATACTTGTGGCACCTTAGAGACTAACCAATTTGTTTCAGCATGTTGTTAGAGGTCATTCAAGGTGAAGTGGGCAGTTAACACCTCTTCTATCATAGGACAAAAGGTTACTGTGTTATAGATTTTTGTAATGATCCAGAAATCCATGTTAGCTGCTTAGAAGTAGCCTTATCTGAGTGCCCCTGTCATGGAATTTCAACAATTAGGGATGGAAAAGACCTATGAAGAAGCTAATACCACTGAACTCCTGGCTGTGCTTTGAAGTTGCAAAGTGTTGGGTATGTGCCAAGTGTTTGGCCCATCGCTGGGGCTGGTTGTTGTTCCCTACAGTCTATTCTCTAGTGTTTTGTCCAGTCTAGTTTAAATGCCATCTTTTCATTAGCATGGTTAAGTCTCCCTTTGGGGAAAGGAACCAGCACAGGGAAATGAATTCTTCTCAGCTTTGTTTACCCATATATTGCTGAGTGTGACTTGAGGGCTCAGAAGGTCAGCTCAGAAGCGCACAAGGACACCAAAGCAAGTGTATTTTAAAATTGAAGCCAATATTCCAAGACTTTGTTTGAAGGGGGCCAGTATTTACCCAGCTATAGTGATAAACATTAGCTGACACTTGAGAAGGAACCTTTCCTTTTGTATTACTGAGGCCTGTTAAATCCTGTCAAGAGGTAACGTCTGTTATTTGCAAATGAAAAGAACACACACTAAACCTCTTCCAGCCACATTGGATTCCATTAGCTACAAGAAACATGCAATAAAGACGATGAAGACTTGTGACACCTTAGAGACTAACCAGTTTATTTCAGCATAAGCTTCACATCTGATGAAGTAGGCTATAGCCCATGAAAGCTTATGCTGAAATAAACTGGTTAGTCTCTAAGGTGCCACAAGTCTTCTTCATTTTATTTACGGATACAGACTAACACGGCTGCTAATCTTAAACCTGTCAAGAAACATGCAGTCTCCAAACATATCACACACACTTTCTTGCATTGCACTGCTGTAGCATGCCTGTGCCTCCACGAAAGTTTATGCCCAAATAAATTTGTTAGTCTCTAAGGTGCCACAAGTACTCTTCATTCTTTTTGCGGATACAGACTAACACAGCTACTACTCTGAAATCCGCAATGAAAATTTCCCAAAGATGATAATATACTGGAGGAATGTTACATTTGCAAACTCTCTGCAAAATTCCCATAAAGGCAACAACTGTGGATTCTGATGGGCAAATATTATAAACAACCCTTCGACTTGGGACAAATATTGTAAATGGCAAAAAGTAGGTGCAAATGTGAAAAACAGGCCACATTCAACTGACAAGCCACCAGATCTTTTTGCTTGGATATGCAGTCAAAGAGACAAGCGGGGAAAAGAAGTTATGAGTCACTGTGGCAGTGTGGCCTTCAGTGTGTCAGGAACGTACTGATTTTTTTTCTCTCTTTCTTTGCTGTTCATGCAGTTGGGGAACTATTTTCCCACTAACCCAGTAATATACTAGTATTTGCAGTGCCTCCCTTCAGCATCCACTTACCGTACGGAACTTACAAAAATTGATCTTCTAATGCAGGTGGAGCAGGTTCACACTCCACTCTTTGCAGCAATCTCTTTGGGCAGGAAGTTGCCTAGTAAAGGCAGCCCAGGGTATAGGAATCCCTATCAGATAGAAGAAATAATCCTACTAGCCTCTCCTTACAATTTTCAGCAGCACGGGCAGGTCACGCAAGGCTCCTGTACACCCCACAAAGGTGATGCCAAACATCAGGATCCCCACTGTAAGCAGGATCAGCGAGGGATCAGCGAGGAGCGAATCCACAGCACCTGCCAGAGATTGAAAAACAAGGCAAAGTAAGAAATCAGAGCAAGCCAAATCCTGCTTCTTCCTCTTCCCCTCGGAGTATCAAGAATGAATACAGAGCTTACAGAAGAACACTGAGGTGGATAAGTTCCAACATACCAGCCTTCCACGGCAAGCCCCAACCCTCCCATTGAAACATTTCCTCCCTGCACTTGTCAGTTTTAGCCATACCTTCTCATCACAGAGCTATGGGATTACAAAACACTAATCAAACAAAGTTCTGCACTACAAGGTGGCCTGGGCCTGCATGTTTAATTGATGAACACATTTGTCACCGTGGACTGTAAACCCTTCCAAGCAGAGGCCATGTTTGTCTCTATGGCCTGTCCAGCACCAAGCACATAACTAGTGCTCAGCAAATACAAATGGCACATTGAAGGGAGGGGGAATTTGTGCTTGGAGGTTTATTTCCCAGCCTTGAAACTTTGAAATGCAACAAAGCCTTGGGTTCATGGCATAGGTGGAAGGAGCTGAGCTCCCTCATCTGAGTTGAATGCCTGAGAACTCTGGAAAATCATTAGGCTGCACTGCCTTATTTGAGCCATTTGTAATTTGTGAATTGAATATTGCAGAACACTCAGTCTTTGGGTATGACAGATGTACATGGTTATTAGTAATCTTTCTCACCCTTGAGGGTCCTTCAGAAGGACTGGGCAACACCCTATACCACAGTGTGGAAGTGGGAGGACATACAGGAACAAGGGCGGAGGGTGATTTGAAACCTGCCAGTCAGAGATGAGCCACAAAGCTGGGAAAAGAGCAATGACTGCACAATTACCCTGCAGTCACTTAGTTAGCTTTATCTAAACTCTAGCTTGGTAACCCAGGGAGGGACAGGAAATGGTACTTACTTGCTTCTTTAGAGAGCTTGGCATAAATACCAACTGCCACCATGAGCCCACTGGCCACCTAGGGAGGAAGAATCAGAGACAAACTCCTCATTTTGCAAGAGGAAAAATCCCCAACAGCATTTGATCCTGGGAGCAGGAGATATTTGCCCAGCCAGAGAAGAGAAGCAGGACTCACCTGTCCAAGGGGAGCTAGAGGGCAGAGCAGCAATTTACAAGGGGGACCTGCACCCTGACATCTTCACCGCAAGCCTCTAGTATCACAACTGGCTAGACTGATTCTTCACTGGGATAACTTGGCAAGCAGAGATCTTGCTGCCCAGCCAGTGTCAGCCCCACCCTGGGCCTGGCAGCCCTAGGTCCACTAAGACTTACCCAGAAGAGGTAACAGGAAACAAACAAAGTGTATTTGATGAGCTGTTTTGTTCTCATGGTTCATGTCCTGGAGTCTCTGATGCCAGCATACCACTCTCCCAGCTATGGAGTCTGTTTCTCTGCTGATTCTTGGTGCCTGGGTCATGTGCTCTAGCCTCTAGGGAGTGTTACATGCACAAAGAAGACGACTGACATGTACAGTCAGGTTTGCCACGTGTTTCCTAGTGTAAGTCACTTGCCTGTTTCCAGCTCTTTTGCAGCTGTAGTAGGACTGACTGACTGGGCAAACTAAATTCCTGAAATTAAGACCTCAGACACGCTGAAAGAAGAGGAGGCCATGGCAAGGAGATGCACCTGGCAGCATTCTTCCAGTCAGGTTATTGAGAAGAGAAGCCATTTGAAGAGAGATTCTGCCCAAGCAGAAATGTCAGAGGAGACAGGAAGAAACAGGCTTAGACTAGATTCTGTGCATCAGAGAGGCAGGTTCCTAGAGCCAGAGTTCCAGCCCCTCATTCCTTGGATAGGGCTCACCGAGAAGAAAGAGCGCTTGGCAAGTGGAATGAGGAGAGAGGCACTTGGAATGGGAACCCTCTGAGAACTCACCCTTCACCCCCACATGTAAAAAAGAAATGCCAACAATTTTTTTAAAAAATCAGTAAACACTGTGAAAGGTGCCAGATGGCAAGCACTGTAGATAGACAAAATTTCATCAGAACTGATCAGTGCATGCAATGGCAGTGTGGGCTTCCTTTCACTGAGCCAGCCTGCACTCCTCACCAAACATACCTCCCCATTGCTGGGAACCTTCACTTATTCCTGGTCTCCATTCTTTAGCTTAGGCTCTTCATTCTGCTGCAGAATTGGGTCATCTAGGGCTCTTGAGTTCTAGGCTCATGGAAGGAAGTGAGTAGCTAGGTGCTGGAGCAGGCCAGGGAATCGGTGTGGGGGGCACTCTTAGTATTGCTGAGAAGCCATTTGCAGATGTATTGGGCATCTCAAATCTGGCCCAGAGGTTCCAGGGAGATGAGCTCTAGCAGAGGCTGACAGAGCAGATGTCTCTCCACTCCAAGCTGTGCAGTGGCTCGCTGTGACATGGAGACTATGCACTAGGTGGCACCATTGCACTGCACCCTGCAGGGAAATGAATGCTGGGGCCTGAGATCTTATTTGTCCTCCTTAAGAGCCTCACACTGGGCTGTTTTGTAGGCATCTGAACCAGGGAGAGTGTGTGTGAGAGAGGCTGTGAAGTGGAACGAGCAGAGTCTGCTCAGAGGTTTCAAAAGGAGATAGGTAGGTAGGGTGACCAGGCAGCAAAAGAGTGAAAAATCGGACAGGGGGTGGGTGGGGGTAATAGGAGCCTATATAACAGGCCTGCACAACTCGGAAAGCAGCGAGGGCCATATTACTGCAAAAAAAAAAACAGTTGCGGGCCGAAAAGCCCTGCCCCATCCGCTTCTCCCCACCCCACCACTTGGCTTTCCCCACCCCTACTCACCCGCTGCTGGCCGCACAGTGAGCCCATGCGGGCCGCATGTGGCCTCCGGGCCGCATGTTGTGCAGGCCTGCTATATAACAAAAATACCGCAAAATTGGAACTGTCCCTATAAAATCGGGACATCTGGTCACCGTATAGGTAGGGCACTACCAAATTCACCGTAAATTTTGAAAATTGATTTTTTTAAAAATAATAAATTTCATATATTTAAATCTGAAATTTCACGGTATTGCAATTGTAGGGGTCCTGACCCAAAAGGGTGTTGGTGGGAGGGTTGTAAGATTATTGTAAGGTGGTCTCATATTGCCACTCTTACTTCTGCACTGCTGCTGGTGGCAGCTCTGCCTTCAGAGCTGGACGGCAGCAGAGCAGCAGCTGCTGTCCAGAAGCCCAGCTCTGAACACCACTGCCAACAGCAGTGCAGAAGTAAGGATGGCATGGTATGGTATTGCTACCCTTACTTCTGTGCTGCTGCCTTCAGAGGTGGGCCATCTGCCAACAGCCACCACTCTCTCGCTGCCCAACTCTGAAGGCAGCAAGACCGACATAAGGATGGTTTAGGATTATATTGCCACCCTTACTTCTGCGCTGCCCCTGGCATCCTGGTAAGGTGCTACCTTCAGAGCTGGGTACATGGCCAGGAGCCACTGGTCTCCAGCCACATAGCTCTGAAGGCAGCACAAAAGTAAAGGTGGCAATACCATGGCCCCCCTAAATCTCTATAGTATAGGGTACAAGTACAGAAAAGACCAGATTTCATGCTCCGTGACATGTTTTTCATGGACATGAATATGGTATGGTCCTAGAGATAGGATAAGCCCCATAGAAAGATTAGGAAAACTGGGGCACAATTTCTTGGCCTTGCTCACCTCACCCAGTAACACAACCTCCACGCCAGCAACAAACATGGTCACACCAAGAATTTATGTGGCTATGTCTATGTCCACATGCTTGGTGACACCGTTAAAAAATTTGAATAGATTGGTGAGGCATAATTTCCCTTTAGAAAACTCATGTTGACTCTTCCTCCAACGATCATATTCATCTATATATCTGATCATTCTGTTTTTATTATAGTTTCAACCAATTTGCCTGGTACTAAAGTTAGTCTAACCAGCCTGTAATTGCGAGGATTGCCTCTGTAGCCTTTTTTAAGAATAGGCAGTATATTAGCTTCCCTCCAGTCCTCTGGTCTAGAGGCTGATGTAAACAATAACTAACATACCACAGTTAGTTCTGCAATTTCATATTTGAGTTCCCTCAGAACTCTTGGGTGAATACCACCTGGTGCTGGTAACTTACTGTTTAATTTGCCAGTTTGTTCCACAACATCCTCTACTGACACCTCAGTCTGGGACAGTTCTAATTTGTCACCTAAAAAAATTGTGCCACGTATAGGAATCTCCTTCACATCCTCGGCAGTGAAGACTGATACAGAGAATTCATTTAGTTTCTCCATAACAGCCTTGCCTTTCTTGAGTGCTCCTTAGCACCTTGATCGTCCACTGATTCCACTGATCCTTTGGCAGGCTTCCTGCTTCTGATGTACTTTAAAATGGTTTTGCTGTTAGTTTTTGTGTATTTTGCTAGTTATTGTTCATATTCTTTTTTGGTCTATCTAATTATACTTTTGAGTTGCCAGAGTTTATGCTCCTTTCTGTTGTCCTCTGTAGGATTTGACTTCCTATTTTTAAAGGATGTTTTTTTGTCTCTAACATCCTTTGTTTATTCAGGGTGGTTTTTTGGCCTTTTTTTTTTTTTTTTTTAATTTGGGGGTATTTTGATGGGGTGTACACCGCACACAGGAGTGTATGGGGTTAATGGAAGCCTGATGGCCCAATTAACCTACTTGATTGAATGTCCTGGTTAGAGAAACAGACTCACCTGGGCAGGATCAGGCAGCGCCTGTATAAAGCTGTCTGCAGAGAGGTGGGGCTGCAAGAAAGTAGACTGTAACCACTTGCTGAGTGGAGGGAGTGACAGGCTGGCAAACCTGGATGGGGGAAGCTAAACAAGTAGGAAGAAGCCCAGGGTAACAGCAGTAAGGAGTAGGACTGTACAGGGACTGCAGTTGCTTCTTATATGGTCCCTGGGCTGGAACCCAGTGTAGAGGCAGGCCTGGGTTCTCCTACCAGCCACTGGAGAGTGACAAGGGCATTGGAGATACTGTGATTTCCCTGGAAAGGGAGGATCTTAGTGACCTGGCTAGAGGGCCATGCCCTGAAGAGGAGATGGCAGGTCCAGGAGTGAGCAGCGCTGTAGAGAGAGACAATATGAGGGAAGATGCCACTGGAGGAGTGCATGCCTGACAGAACTAATTCCCAGGATGGCCAGCAGAAGGTATGGCAAGTAGTGAATGGTGTTTTTAAATAGTTTCTATGGAACTTGTAGGTATGTCACTCTTGTAATTGTTCCTGTTAATTTGCCTCTAACTAGCTGTCTCATGTTTGTGGTTCCACTTTTTGAAATTAATGCTACTGTGGCAAATTTCTTTCGTATTTCTTCCTCCCCCCCCGCCCAAAAAATGTAAAATTTAATTATATTATGGTCACTATTGCTGGGTGGCTCATCTGCATTCACCTCTGAGACAAGATTCTTTGCTCCACTTTGGACTAAATGAAGCATTTCCTCTTTCTTTGTGGGTTCCAGGACTAGCTGTTCAAGAACATCATAAATGTTTCTAGAAATGTTGTCTCTGCATGCCACCCTGGGGTAACAGTTATCAGTCAATATGGTGAAAGTTGAAATCACCCATTATTGTGTTTTTCTTCTTTTTGTAGCCTCTTTGATCTCCCTAAGCATTTCATAATCACTGTAACCATCTGAGTCAGCTGGTCAGTGGTGTATTCCTACTGCTGT
The DNA here is from genome assembly GCA_007922305.1 of Dermatemys mawii. Classification (NCBI taxonomy): domain Eukaryota; kingdom Metazoa; phylum Chordata; order Testudines; family Dermatemydidae; genus Dermatemys; species Dermatemys mawii. The sequence continues at coordinate 396,396 of ML677376.1, read as the reverse complement.
ACAGCCTGATGTATCCACAGACACTTGAGACAAAATCAGTCTCATAGTGAACAAGTCAGTAGCTCTGCAGAGGGGCAAGTTTTAACTGTGTGTGTAGATCAGCAGGCTCAGCTTTGCCTGCTAAGCACAAATTGCCTCGGTTGCTTGGTTATTGTTCTGTATGTCCCATAAAGATGAGAGAGGTTTGTATTAAAACAAACACACTTTGTGGGAATCTTGGAAAAATCTTTTTTTCAATATTTCCTAATTTCTTACTGCTTTGGTATAAGGCCAGAACTGACTGCTAAGGGAGGGAAAAATCTCATTGCAGCAAGGAACATAGGAAATACTATAATGGGTCAGGCTAGTCAGTGGTCTAGTCTGGTATCCTGACTCTGACAGTTGCCAGAACCAGGTGCATCAGAGGGTGGTACTGTAGGCATAGATAGCTCTAGTTCTGAGCTGAGTTCTCACCACACTCTGAAATGGTACTCGGTACCTGTCTAGTGGTTTGCATCTTCAAAGAACCATGCAACCATTAAATAGTCAGCAGGAGGAAGTGGAAGGATCCTCTTGGCTTGGGACTTCAGTCCTCAGTGAACAAAACACTGGGAAGTGTACAAGAGGGAAATATCCATTATTGCTAGGGAAATGGACTGGGTAATCTAACTTCCAGCTCTACCCTCTCTGGGATGTTTTCTTCATGTTGAAGTGACAGAGTCCTGTGGCACCTTAAAGACTAACTAAAGTATTAGAGCATAAGCTTTCGTGGACTAATACCCACTTTGTCAGATGCATGCAGTGGAAGTATCCAGGGGCAGGAATAAATAAGGCAAGGGCCACAGTTCACATTGGGGTTACTGTCTGGGCAGAGTTTGAAAGAATATACATACCTGCAGTCGTAAAAGAAATTTAGCTACAACTAATCAGGAAAAAGATCTTGGAATCATCATGGATAGTTCTCTGAAGACATCCATGCAGTGGCAGTCAAAAAAGCAAACAAGATGTTAGGAATCATTGAAAAAGGGATAGAGAATAAGATGGAGAATATCTTATTGCCCTTACAGAAATCCATGGTGCACCTACATTTTGAATACTGCATAAAGATGTGGTCTCATCTCAAAAAAGATATACTGGCATTAAAAAGTTAAGGAAAGGGCAACTAAAATGATTAGGGGTTTGGAACATATGAGAGATTGAAAAGGCTGGGACTCTTCAGCTTGGAAAAGAGACTAAGGGGGGATATGATAGAGGTATATAAAATCATGAATGGTGTGAAAAAAGTGAATAAGGAAAAGTTATTTATTTGTTCCCATAATATAAGAACATGGGGCCTCCAAATGAAATTCATGGGCAGCAGATTTTAAAACAAAAGAAATTCTTCACATAGTGCTCAGTCAACCTGAGGAGGCTGTGAAGGCTAGGACTATAACAGGGTTTAAAAGAAAACCTCCTTGAATTTATCCAGTTAAGTCCATTAATGGCTGTTAGCCAGGCTGGGTAAGGAATGGTGTCCCTAACCTCTGTTTGTCAGAGGGTGGTGATGGATGGCAAGAGAGAGATCATTTGATTGTTACCTGTCAGGTTCACTCACTCTGGGGCAGTGGCGTTAGCCGCTGTCAGTAGACAGGACACTGGGCTGGATGGACCATTGGTCTGACCCAGTACGGCCATTCTTATGTTACTTCTCACTAGAGTTATAAGTGTATCTATCAACAAAGTTATTGGATCAGAACATATTTGGAGGCAGTGACATCTGTGCTATGAAACTGTTTGTCCTGGCAGGTCTCCTCCTGCCCCAGCACTGCTGCATGGCTTGGAGTTGGGAATGTTCAGCACTGCTAGCACAGCAGTGGACACAGACATGTTAGAACGTTAAACACCAATTGAAACTTCCACCTTCATCTGCCTGCAAGTCCCAGTCAGCCCCACACTCTGAGCATGTTTTATTGATGGGGTCAGCATTTTCTATGGATGTGATGGGAGAGAACAATTTTTTTTGAAAGGTGGGTTTCAACACATGCAGCAAGCCTGATTCTTCCCTCTGCACACTGACCTATCCTCTCCTGGCTCAGGTCCTAGCACCACCTCAGATCTAACTGTTCATTGCAGCTTATATTGACCAAGGGACTGGTGCCCTGAGCAAAAGCTGTGATCACCCAGAGGCCAAAAATATTAAATCTTTCAAGAATTTCTCTTAGGAGGAGAGAGATGATGACTCACAAGGCTGGAAGTGATTGGCCCTATGCAGGTCTTTGTTTGTTTAAAAGCATTGCAGGCAGGTGGATTGTACTGAGTTTTCCTCATCATTCACATTCTTGTGCCATGACCATGAGTAAATCAAACCATCTTTCCACAGGACTTCATGGCTGTTACTGTTACAAAAGTCAAAACCAGACACGTCTCCTTTTATAGTCTTAAAGTAGCCATGGTATACAGGATGTCCCAGTGGGCCACCAAAAGGTGGGGGCAGCCCTGAAGGTCCACTTGTTCCTTTTGTGGTAGGGTTTAAATGTACTGCCTTCTGTAGAACCATATCTACCACTTGGAGTCAGGGAGGCCAATGCTGGAATTATACCAGAGGCTGCCAAAGCTGAAACCTGCTCATTCAATAAACCTGCTCTTCAGCCTGTGGCTCTCACCATGAAAGGCCTGACTAAATGAGAACCACCTTCTTCTGGCAGCTATGTTCACAACCCTGGCCAGGGCCTGAGAAGGGTCCCTTGAAGGCCTGAAGACTTTGCTTTCTTATACAGTACAGAACGTGTATTCTAGGTCTTATCAAAGAGCATCAGCCTGACCCAACTGTCTGCCTTGGAAAGAGTCTTGGCACTCAGCCCCAGACAACAGTAAAAGGGCTCGCATAGAGCAAACATGCAGGACTCTTGTTCTTCTAAGTCTGAATTTATCAGCTTGAAATGTAGAGACTCAATAATAGATTCAAACAGATTACACAGATGCGCATGTGCAGCGTCTCCATTTCCATCTCCTTGCCTATATGAAGAGTGAGTTTCCACTGTAAGTCTAACAGGGAAACTAACAAGCTTCCAAAAAGTTTCTCCTCTCTTTCCAGAGCCCCATGTGATCAGCCTGAACTATGAACAACAATGGCACTAGGCTCTGTACATGCACACATTTCATTAGAGCATAGACCAGACTGTAAGTATGCCTTTGGTCATGTTCAAGGCTTTAGTCTGGTTACAGTTCATAGTGAAGTCTAACCTACACTACCCCTTAGAGCCATGCCATAACTGGGTTGGGGGCCAAGCAGGTGGTAATCACATCTCAGGAATCTATTGTAACTGGAGTGTTTCTGGGGCTGAAGCAAGTCAGAGGAACGTACATGTCCCTCCTGAGCACCACTGGACACGGAGTCACTTCACAATCTTTTTATGTTGTTGATGTGATAAAACAATAATTCCTCTTGAATCAAGTATCTCACTGAACATTAAATACATTCTGGCATGTGTCAGAAAAACATCAGGCTTCAATAAAACAAAATGTATTAAAATAGACAGCCACCAAGCCTATTCTTGTGTTTTATAATGAGAGGGAAGGTCACAAGGATAAGGCACTTTCAAAACTAAGAACCACAGTTAATTCGACCTCCTGTACTGGCTTTAGCCCTGTTGTATGTAGGATTTGGTTTAGGGTTACCTGCACCAGCCCTACTAGGCAACTAATTTCCATTTATTTCAATAACTATTAAAAATTAAAGTGTTTTTTGAGTCGGGATGGGGAGAGATTCTCTGAATTCCTTTCACTTATTCCCCCACCTCCAAACACACCTGCCCACCGAGGCTGAGTCACAGCAACTACAGGATCAGCTGAGGATGGCGGGATGCGATGCCATTGAAAGCTCACTCATGTGCCAAGCACCAGTTGGTCAGCCCCTGCAGCAGCATCCCCAGGAAATTCAGAACCCGAACACGCTGCTTGTGGCAACAACATTCAAGGTCCTATTTTTAAAAACCAATTCAGTGCCTAGATTTCAAACCCCTCTTATCTAAAGTTTATCCCCAAACATTCACAGAGCAGTATGTGACAGAATTGGCTGAATTCTCCATGAGCCATGGTTTTCTGCGTTCAGGAGACTGACCATTTCCTTCCTCACCCTCTGGATAAAGGCCCTCTCTCAGGCCCATTCTTGTGCTGTTGTAACCCACACACCTCCTGGGTGTGGTGTTCTTTCCCATTTGAGAGAGAGAGAGTGCTCTACAGCCTTAGCTGTTAAGAGTTTGGCTCAATGGGCGGTACAAAGGAGGCTCATATTTCCTCTGCAGATGCACTCCTATCAGATGTTTAGTGGTGTGTTAATCAGATTTATCTGAAAATTATTTCCAGGGTTTATAAAATATTAATTTAAGGAAATGCCCCTCCCATCAGTGAGAGAATCAAGCCCACCTTCCATCCTGCTCTGGAATCAGCATGAGCCAGATTCTAGAGTGTACTTGTTGGCCTAAGATCTTTCTCAACTGTGCCCTTCTATGTAAATACAGATTCCAAGTTCTCTTTAAATCTCATTTCAGGCCCAATAATTTGGTGCCTTAGCAATAATAAATAGCAATAAATAATCATTTAGATTGTGCCTGTATCCATCAGGATTCTCAAGTAGTTTACAAACAAACCAGTATCCAAACTCTAGGAATCATTTCACCTCCCCAGTGAAATGCAGTCACCTCTTGGGTGGGGCAGAGAGATGTTGGCAGTTAGTTAACAGCAAACACTACCCAAAGATCAGAACAGCATGAATATAGAACACTTATAGCACTGTACATCTTCAAAGCATGTGTAAACATTAAGTTAAGGAAGTGAAGAAGTTGTAGCAATTAAAAATTGCAGGGGGACTTTAGATGAGAAAACTGTAATTACTGAAGTGGGATTTGGCCAGGCCCATCAGGCAAAGAAAATGTGCTATAATTTGAAGCCCTACATCATGGGGTACTTTGCAAGTATGTCAAGAATCAGAGGGGTAGCCGTGTTAGTCTGGAATTGCAGAAGTGACAAAGTCCTGTGGCACCTTAAAGACTAACTAAAGTATCAGAGCATAAGCTTTCATGGGCTAATGCCCACTTCATCAGACACATGCAGTGGAAGTATCCAGGGGCAGTATCCAGGGTTTCCTGCCCCTGGATACTTCCACTGCATGCATCCGACGAAGTGGGTATTAGCCCACGAAAGCTTATGCTCTGATACTTTAGTTAGTCTTTAAGGTGCCACAGTACTCTTTGTCGCTTTTGCAAGTATGGGAGCTGAAATGCATTAGCTCAGCTTCATAGGAGATACTTTACTCTTGAGCTGAAAAATGCAATTTCCATATTCAGTTGTTTCTAAGTATTTCATTTTCTTTTAAGGAATTTGAGTTTTAGGAACACACAACAGCCCTTTCAATGATGTGTTGGGGGATGGGGCGGGGACAGGAAGGCAGTAAGAATTGCATAGTAACAAAATGCTGTCATGATTGCTGGTGGACTGGGAACTTGTAGCTAAACCTCAGCCTGGCACAAATATAACCCGCCCCCCCCCCCCCGGAAAATAGGGGATTAGGTGTAGAAACAAAGATTGTGAAACTAGCAGCAGGGCGAAGCGCATGGATGAAATTCAGGGATCGATCTGGCAGTGTCCTGGTTTCCATCTCTCTCTTTTGAAGTCTCAGGGAAAAGGATTGGATGGTATGTGAGGTCACAGGTGGCTTGGAGATGATTTTGATTCAGCTCGGAAGGATTCTTCCTTGGCTTGTTCACCATGTGTATCTGATCTCACTTATTCGGCCTTTTTTGCTTTCCGTTTCCGTGTGCCTTCATTCAGCTCCTCCTTAGATTTCACAGGAGGGGAAGTATCATGGGAATCCACATGGTGGTCATGGTGATTGTTGTACCCATTAGAAACAGAGCCAAAGAGTACTGGGCAGATGAAGCCTTCTATTGGAGCAAATGGCGAGGTATGCGAGTGAGTTGAAGTCATAAACACCTGTCATGCAACATCAAGATGAGCAGTTACAGATCACGTACCTCACCTGTTAAATACTAGCTGGCAAGGAATATTCCTGTCCCCAACTCCCTGAACCTTTGTAGAGAGAGTGAATATTGCTAAGTGATTTGGGTCTTCAGTGCTGGGACCCTAATCTCTCGTATCTTCTGGAAGACGGGGAGAATTCAACCTCCAGTTTCTTCACCGGCTAACTCCAGTGTGAACACCTAGGGCTATCAATAACAGCCTCGGAGGGTCACCCAGAACTTGGGCAAGAGCTTGTCCTAGGGCTTCTCTTGAACACAAGCTGATGGAGTCTATAGACTACCCTCTACAGGCCTTACTCATTGCTAATTGTCCTTGCCAAAAGTGCCATTTTCAACATTTCAAGCCAACTCCTTTTTAAACTTAATAGAAGAGAAACTCTTACTGCCAACACCCACTGGGCAGAACTGCAGCACCCTACCTGGAAATATTTGTGTGTTAGGTGAGGGGCATTGGATAGAATCTGACTAAACAAAAATGTAAAGCAGCATCCCAAAAGGGAGAGGTTTACATTAAACTGATTACTTCCTCCAACATGACTCTGTACTCTGTGGCAATATGCACACACGCACCCCAGCTCCACACCCATGTGGGAGTACATCTCCCCCAAGCTGCTGTCTCCATAACTCTGTGGCAATCCTTCCCCTGCCAACCTGACTCCCTACGCCTTTGGTATGGTCATACCATCATCCCAAACCTGTCTTTGTACTTCTGTGGTGATACGTCTCCCCCAGCCTGACTCTGTACTCCAGTGGTGATATGGTCCCCCAACTTAGTTATATACTCCTGAGGCAATACACCCCTTCTTTCCTTTGGTTCTGTAGACTCTTTAGCAGCAAATCTGTTGTAAACTCACCTTGCAAACAATCATAAACATGGTGAAGAAGAAGATGAGGTTGGCTTTAGAGATGGGGAGCCAGTGAGTCTGCTGCAGGGTGAAGAGGATTGCACCATACAGACTGGCTTTTGTTGGGCTAGGAAAGAAATGAGGTCTCACTTCATAAAGCATGTCAAGTAGAATTGCACAGAATAGGAGGCACTGTTCTTGCTCTGAGAAAATTTAGTTTAGACACTTACAAGGTCATATGAAGAATTTCATTTGTTTCTGGCTTCCAGACTCCACGCAGCAGCTGTTCAAAATTAGACACCAAGGCAATGCCAGAACCTGGGAAACAGTTAAAGTGAAGTGGTGAAATCACCAAACCAGAAGAGCCTGCAAAAATACAACTTTTCCCAACCATATGGGAACTAGGCTAGTCCTAAAAGGAATAAAAGGGTCATAAGACCCATTCCTGATTGAAGCCAAAGCTAAACTCTCTTGTAAATAAGACGAGGAAGATTTTGTAGCACCTTAGAGACTAAGCAGTTTATTTCAGCATAAGCTTTCATGGGCTATAGCCCACTTCATCGGATGCATAGAATGGAACAGAAGTAAGATGCATTTATACGCACACAAAGGGGGGAAAAAAAATGTTGTACATTAGCATAGCAATTCTAAGAGGCTGTTTAATTTGGATGGGCCATTATCAGCAGGAGAAAAAAGTACCTTTTGAAAGGGATCTCTGTGTCTGACAGGAGAGATACAACTATTGAAGGTAAATTAACTAGGGAAATGTAATCAATTAGTGTAATGAGCGAACCGTTCGCAAGTTCTATTTAGTCCTTGGTTTATTGTGTCCAATTTGAAAATTAATTCCAGTTCCTCAGTTTCTCGTTGGAGTCTGTTT